>PVKB01002013.1:0-331287 GCA_004027205.1 Ctenodactylus gundi | reverse complement strand
GGGTGACAGGAGCCTGGCATGGCGCGGGGCAGCCTTGGGCAGCCCCTGAGCCTGCCCTGCCCTCCCCTTAGGTGGCTATGGACTGCCCTACGCCAGCGGGAAACTGCCCTATGGTGAGTACGGCCTCCAGCCCGGTGCGACTTCCGGGTCTCTCTAGCTCTTAGAGCCAAAGTGCTGTGGCCCATCCGGGCGTGGAGGGAGGTTGGAGCGGGAGTCCCCGAAGAACAGACCGGTTCTCAGTCCCAGCGCCTCCATCTGGAGGCCCCGGGCGAGCCGTTTCCCTTCCCTGAGCCTCAGTGTGCCGGTCTGTGGAATGGAAGAGCAACCCCTTGTTTCCATGTGTTTTCACTCCGGCTGGGAGAGACAGGGAGCCCGGGAGTGGGGGCCCGGGAGCAGCACCCCAGGCCACGGCTCACAGGCGTCTCTGTGTCTACAGGAGCAGCTGGCGCCGGGGGCAAGGCTGGCTACCCCACGGGGACAGGTAGGGAAGACCTCCCCCACTGCCACGGATAAGCCCGCCCCGAGCCCCCAAAGCAGGCCCTGCACCCTGGAGGCTGAGGGCGGGTCCCAGGCGAAGCCCCCACCCGTGGGCCAGCGTTCAGCTGCCCTGTGGGCAACACTGGGGACTCTGGGGTGCCAGGGCACCCTTCCAGAGCCCCTTCCCTTCTCCTTGCTTCCCCAGGAGTGGGCTCCCAGGCGGCTGCTGCAGCCAAAGCAGCCAAGTACGGTGAGTGTTTGCGGGGGCGCCAGACAGCACCCCAACTTCCTGCACACCCTCCGCCGGCCCACCTTTCCCTCCGGGCCCCCGCCTCGCCCCTCCACGACCCGCAGTCCCTCCCTCCCTCCGTCTGTCTCTGGTCCCTCTACCCCTCTCTCCCGCCGTCCCTCCATCCCAGAAACAGCGGAGGGAGCAGGTCCACACTGTCAGGGCAGTCAGGAAAAAAGGGGGGTCGCTTCTGCTGGGACAATTAGGGCAGCTCCCTGGAGAAAATGGGACTTGACCCAGGCCTGAAAGTACAGTGGGCAGTGTGGCAGCAGCAGGAGATCGCGGCGTGGGAGGCAGGTTGTTGTAGGCGGGCCGCCGGTGGTTGATATTCAGCGTGGGCAGGCAGATGGCGCAGGCCTGTAATCCCAGGGCTGTGGGAAGCTGAGGCGGGAAGATCGCAAACTAGGGAGCCTGTGGGACCGGGGTGGGCAGGCTTGGTGGTTGTCGCTCTTGCCTGGCATGCATAAGGCCCTGGTTTTGATTTGCCAGCACCACCTAAAAATTAACCTGGCATGGTGGCCCGTGCCTATTATCTCAGCACTCAAGAGGCAGAGGCAGGAGGATGGTCAGGAGTTGGAGTCCAGCCTGAGCGATTTAACAACTTAGTGGGACACTGTCTCAGAATCAAAACTCAAAGGGCCTGGGGGGCCGTAGTTTAGTGGTTAAAGTGCTTGCTTAGCATGTGTAAGGCCCTGGGTGCGAATCCCCAGAACCTCGTAAAAATTAGCTGGGCACCTTAGTGCAAGCCTGTAATCCCAGCGCTTGGAGGGCTGAGGCAGGAGGATTGTCATGAGTTTGAGGCAATCCTGGGCATCATAGTAAGTTCAGGACCAGTCTGGACTGCAGAGTAAGACTGTCTCAAAACAAAACAAAACAATACAAAAAAGAACACCAGTGGGCTAGGAATGTAGCTCAGTGCGAAGGCCCTGGGCTTTATTCCCAGTACCACCAAACATAAAATAAATATTTAATAGTTATTCATCAATTTCACGTGGTCCATACAGAAAGGCAGCTCCTTCCCTGAGCCCGTGACGCCTTAGGTCACATTGCCCCAGGTGTAGCAAGGCCGTTCCGTGCTCCGTGGTGGACCGGGGTATCTACCCGCTGCCAGCCGGGGATCAGACCGCAGGAAGGCTGTGGTCCTCTCCTGGTCCTAGCTGGGGGAGCCCTTCCTGCCTCCAGGCTGGGACAGAAGACATTACCCTGCCCCCAGGGTTGGGGTGTGGGGGAGCTGGGCCTGCCCCATGGCGGCCACCAGCTGGTGGGGATGGCTGGAATGTGAGAGCGGGCCATGAGGGGCTGCCAGAGGCAGGCGGCCGGGCGCTGGGATTAGGAACTTGGCTGCATCCTCGGAACACAGGGAGAGGAAGTCTTGAACATTCCTTCGGGGGCCCCTCTGGCCCGGGGAGTGGCCGCTTGTGGTTTCTCAGTATGTGGCAGTGATTAGAGTGAGATTTGTCTGAAAACATCCAACTCCCTAATGACTGCGTTAAAGTGGGCACTTCGGGGGCAAGTCAAGGCACTGTGGGGCGGGGACACCTTCCCCAGATGGCCCAGCCTGAGTGGCCAAGACCTCTATCTGTCTTCCCAATGGCCTACCTGCCTGGCCTCAGGAGGGACCCTAGGGAACCACATCACACTGTCTGTGCCCACAGGTATGCTGGGCTTGTTGACATGCACCTGTAAGTCCAGCACTCTGGGAAGCTGAGGCAGGAGGATCCCAAATTCAAGCCCAGCCTGGCCAATTTAGTGGCTTATTGAGACTCCATCTCAAAACCAAAAATAAAGGTTGGGATGTAGCTCAGTGTGAAGGCCCTGGATTCGATCCCAAGTACCACAAAAAGAAAGAAAGAAAGAAAGAAAGAAAGAAAGAAAGAAAGAAAGAAAGAAAAGAAAAGAAAGGAAGAGAATGTGACAGAGAAGGGAGAGAGAATCACTGTCTTCTCCACTCCTGTCCCCATAGCTGCCGGAGGAGCGGGAGTCATCCCTGGCATCGGAGGGGGCGGCATTCCTGGCGGGGCTGGCGCCATCCCTGGCATCGGAGGCATCGCAGGTAGTGTCAGGTCTGGTGGGGGTGGACGTGTCCTTGAGGGGCCACCAGGCAGGGCCCTCATCTTCTGTGGCTGTCTCTCCAGGGGCTGGGGGTCCTGCAGCTGCTGCTGCGAAGGCCGCTGCGAAGGCCGCCAAATATGGTGAGTGTCCTGGGGTGGCGGGGCTACCCCAGGTCCACAAAGCTCTGAGCACTGCCTCTGTCCCCTGTGAAGCTGCCCTCCCCAGACAGTCACTGCTCCCTGCCTTTGCCCTTCTGGTCACTTTACCCGGGACGACACCTCCTGGTTCTGCATGGGTCCACTTGGCAGGGGAGGAACTCTGGGGAGCACCTGGCTCCTCCCACTCCATCCCCACAGGGGCTGCTCTAGTGCCCGCTGACTGGGAGTCAGGTTTGGGTGACGCTCAGCTGGGTGTGGTGGTGCGCACCTGTAATCCCAGTATTCTGGGATCACAAGCTTGAGCATAGCCTGGGCAAATTAATGATTTCACAAGACCCCGTCTCAAAATTAAAATAGACTGGGGAGATAGTTCACTGAGAAGGCCATGGGTTTAGTCCCAGCACTGCATGTGTACACAGACAGACAGACAGATAGACACACACACACACACACACACACACACACACACACACACACACGGAATGGGTCAAGCTCTTCCCCATCTCAGATCCAAACCACGTGAACTCCTCCAGTCTCTCCTCGTCCCTCTCCAGCTCCCTCGTGAGCCGGATTCATGCAGAGGAAATGCCAGCCCACCCACGTGGTCTTGCCAACCCCCACCCCAGCTCCCCAGGATCCTTCCCTGCGAGGCCTGAGGGAGTCAGGCCAGAGGACCATTCTTTTCCCTCCACAGGAGCTGGTGGGGGCCTCGTGCCTGGTGGGCCAGGAGTTAGGGTCCCAGGTGTCGGGATCCCAGGAGTCGGGGTCCCAGGTGTTGGGATTCCAGGAGTCGGGGGCCCAGGTGTCGGGATCCCAGGTGTTGGGGGCGTGCCAGGTGAGCTGGACCTTCAATGCCTGCCTTGCCCTCTCTGTCTCACCCTTTCTCTCTAGTAGAGCAGTATGGAGACTAGTGCCAGGGTTCCGGGGTGCCCCCTAGTCCTCTCCTATCTGCCAGTACCTGCCAAGGTTCCTTCCCTCACCCCCCCCCCCCGCAGACTACACCCACCTCCCAATTTGCTGCCAGGTGTCCCCGTGTGTGTGTGTGTGTGTGTGTGTGTGTGTGTGTGTGTGTGTGTGTGTGTCTCCACCCCCGTCTTCCCTGCTGAGTGTCAGCATGTCCCCAGGGCAGGAAGCATGTTTTTTCCATCTCTGCATTCCCAGCACTTGCTGGGCTGACCTCCCATCCTCCAGCGGGCATAGCTGGAGGGTGGGCAAGTTGGCACACCGTGAGCACCTGTGCATCGGGCAGCCAGGGGATGGGTCGTGTGGATGAGCAGGCGAACTGCTGGGTGAGGGAGTAGATAAGTGGGTGAGTGGGCAGACGGACAGACAGACATATGCCAGAGCAGGTGCAGGGTAAGCAGGCAGGTGGAAGATGTCTGGACAGGTGGAAGGCTGGGAGAGGCTGAGGCAGGAGGCTCGCACGGTAGAGCCCAACACATGCAGTTATGAGACTCAGTGGACCCTGTGTGGGTCAAAGTCAAAAACTAAAATGGGCTGGGGACATGGCTCTGTGTGAGGACCCCAGGCTCCATCCCCAGTACTGACCCCCCAAAGGGTGACGAACAAGGGGGAGCCGGGCAAGATCAGTGGCAAGGAGGATAGGAGGCGGGGCCAGGGAGTAGGCAGGGGAAGGGCAGGTGGCACCTGGGTGGCAGAGGGCCAGGAGCGGAAACAGAGACAGACAGGTGGGCGAGTTGGGACCAGGCATGCGTGGGCGTGGGCACTACACTCCCGGGATGACAGACAGAGATACATCACAGGTGGAGGGACCCAGGGCAGGCGTCCAGTCCTGAGAGTCTCTCCTCTGCCCCCTCCTGAGCACGCTTGTCCCTTCACTCTCCCCAGGGGCCGTGTCACCAGCTGCTAAAGCCGCGGCCAAGGCTGCCAAATACGGTGAGTGCCCGGCCTGCCCTGCACTCGCCTGCCTCAGGGAAGGGAAGCCAGCTGTTGGGGTCGCAGAGGGCGTCCTCAGCAGGGCTAGCCCCTGGGGAGCCTCTCTACCCATTACCCACTGCCACGAGGCCACAGGTGGCAGGAGAGTCCCAGGATGGCCCTCCAGTGGGGACAGTGGAAGGAGGAAGCTGGCAGGGGCACCCCACATCCTGTCCTGGCCAAGCAGACCCTTCTTCTCAGGCCCCAGGCCCCCCAGCCCGCCGGGCATCTCTCTTGACACCCCTCCTCCTCTTCCCTGTGCAGGGGCCGGAGCTGGAGCCGGAGTGGGAGTGGGAGGCATTCCCACCTACGGGGTCGGGGCTGGCGGCTTTCCTGGCTACGGGGTGGGACCTGGCGTCGGAGTCGGAGTTGGGGGCATCCCGGGAGCCGGCCTTTCCCGTAAGCCCCTGGGGGAGGCGGGCAGGGGTGCCCCTGTGCTGGAGGCCAGGCCGGCTCAGCGCAGGCCTGAGCATCTGTCTGCTTCTCTCAGCTGCTGCCCAGGCTGCCGCGGCTGCCAAAGCTGCCAAGTACGGTGAGCGGGCCCCACGCGTGTCCCCAGCTCCACCGTCCCCCGCCAGGCTCCTCCCACTCACGCCTCCCGGGCTGGGCTGCCCATGGGTGGTCCCAAGCTGAGCCAGCTCCTCCCTGCTGCTGAGGTTATGGGCACCCAGCTCACCCCATGTCAGGGAGGGAAGGTGCCAGGCAGCCAGCGGCTCCCTGGTCCCTGTGGAGGTGGGCACCATGAATCTTTGTCCTCCAGGGGCCGGAGCCCTGGGCCGGCTGGTGCCCGGGGCAGTGCCAGGTGCGGTACCTGGAGCAGTGCCAGGAACTGTCCCAGGAGCGGTACCGGGTGTGGTACCGGGAGCAGTACCGGGCGTGGTACCAGGAGCAGTACCAGGTGCAGTACCAGGTGTGCCAGGCACTGGAGGGGTGCCAGGTAAGCTGTGACCCCAGCACGGAGATGGGCCTGGCTTGTCATATGGAAGAGGCCCTGGGGCCAGCGGGGACCCCGACCCCAGACACAAAGAAGAACGAACACGATTTCCTCTATATTTCCCATGGACTCCATGGGGACCTGGTGCCTGATCCCTGCCAAGTCCCCAACCCTCTGGGAGACTCCAGAATGTCATCACAGTCCACACAGAGCACCTGCTGCCCCACCAGTGGGGGTGTCTCCCGACATTCAGAGGCCGACAGAAGGCCATTAAGTGGCAGTGACAGTAGATGACACCTTTCCGTGGCTGTTTTTCCCATCAGAAGGTTTCCCTAAACTCTTTCCGGGAGAAAATTCCCCCTCTGACTTTCTTGAAGAAACAAGCCAGGTCTAGAGGTGGGGCTCAGTAGCTGAGTGCTGGCCTCGCATGGGGGAACCCTGGGCTCCGCCCCCCCCCCCCACACACACACATGCACACAGAAGAGAGAGAGAGGGAGAGAGAGAGAGAGAGAGAGAGAAAACAAGTCATTTCCTCTGATAGTTTACATACAGGGACTCAGGATTTTCATAAACTCACAGAATTCTATGCGGAGCGTGGAGCACAGACCAATAATCTCAGCGCTCTAGGAGGCTGAGGCAGGAGGATTGCAAGTTCAAGACCAGTCAGGGCAACTTAAAAAATTAATAAGATCCTGTCTTAAAATAAAAATGGTCTAGGGAAGCAGTTCAGTGTGAAGGCCCCACCACCACAAGTCCATCAACCCAGCAATCATAAATTCACAACACTTTAAACAGAAAGTTCCACACATTTTTTTTGAGACAGGGTCTCTCTCTGTAGCCCAGGCTGATCCTAAATTCACTATGTAGCCGAGACTGACCTTGAACTCACAGCAATCCTCCTGCCTCAGCCTCCCAATTGGTGGGATTACAGGTGTGAGCCACCACGCCCAGCTTTATGTGGTGCTGGGGAATCTCACAGTGTTGGGCTTGCTAGGCAAGCGCTTTAACCCCTGTGTCCCCACACATCTTTTTCATTTTGTTTTGTCTCACTCTGCAGTCCAGGCTGGTCCTGAAGTTACTACTAGGTACCCCAGGCTGGCCTAGAGCTCACAGCAGTCTTCCTGCCTCAGCCTCCCTGAATGCTAGGATTATAGGACTATACCAGCACACCTGGTTTATGTGGTGGTAGGGAGTCAAACCCAAGGCCTTGAGCATGCTAAGCAAGACCCTTAACCACTGAGCTATGCCCCAGCCCCTCCGTGCCCCTTTTAGGTGGGAGGCCAGCGCTCTTAGCAGTCAGCGCTCTGGGCTTGACCCCCAGGGTCCGCACCGTTCTGGTGTGCAGCAGAGCCCGGGCGGGGTGGGGCCACACCCAGGTGACAAGGGGTGATGCTGGCAGCCGGGCCTGGGACACTGGAAGCGCCCCCAGGCCAGGTCTGGCACACTGCCACCTGGCTCCGAGGTGACTTCCGAAGAGGATGCTGGCACGGATGGGCGACAGAACGGAGAGATGCTGGGGGTCATTCCCTCATTTCCTCTTTCCATCCAGGAGTGGGGACCCCAGCAGCTGCAGCAGCCAAAGCTGCTGCCAAAGCCGCCCAGTATGGTAAGACCCCCCGCCCATCTACTCCTGACCCCGTCCCTTGCTCAGAGGTCCTTCACGTCCTTGGCTGGGTCTATCTGCTCCCCTTTGGGGGCGGGGCAATATCACTGATTGGGAAAACAGTGTGGTGAGAGGTCCTGCTGGGGCCCAGGACCGGCTCCGTGCCATCCTCAGGTCTCAAGGGCAGCTGAGGCCTGCCCGCTTCTGGGCCCCAAGCTGGGCTCTGACCCGTCCCCTTCCCTCCAGTGACAGCAGTCCCTCTTGTTCCCCAAAAACTTCCTCACCACTTACTACCAGGAGGTCCACCCTGGCTGCTGCGGTTCCCCCAGCATGGTGGCCGGCCACAGCCCCACTTGAGGAGCCCAGCCCTGAGCCAGACCTAGACCGGGGTCACTAGGCCTCGGGCCTGGCATTCTGCAGGCCATCTCTAGGGCTGAGTAGGCCAGAGGACATTTTCACTTCATGCTTAACTTGAACATATGTAAGTCTTACAAAATTGGTAGTATTATTCCCATTTTTTTTTTTTTTTTTGAGACAGGGTCTCACTCTGTAGTCCAGGCTGGTCCTGAACTCACTTTGGAGCTCAGGCTGGCCTTGGACTCAGGACAATCCTCCTGCCTCAGCCTCCCTAGTGCTGGGATTACAGGTGTGCGCCACCACACCCAGCTTATGTGGTGCTGGGGAATCGAACCCAGGTTCTTAGAGCTTGTTGTAACGCTTGCCAGGCAAGTGCTTTAATCGCTGAGCCATTCCTCCAGCCTCTATTCCCATTTTTCTAGATGTGGAAACTGAGGCTTCTCCAGCCACACTGTCACAGGTCTGATGGTGGCTGAGTGGAGATTTGAACACAAGTCGGCCTGCCTTGAGAGCTTCTTTATTTTATCTTATTTTTAATCATTCTTGTGGTACAGGGATTGATCTGATCCTCTGTCCTAAACTCCTTTTATTTATTTATTTATTTTTTTTATTTTCAGACACGGTCTTAACTAAATAGCTAAGTTGCCCAGGCTGGATTCAAACTTGGTATCCTCCTGCCTCAACCTCCCAGAGTCCTGGCTTTATAGGCCTGTGCCATGACACCCACCTCAGAGCTTCCTTTACTCTCTGTTACACTCATCCCCCCAAAAGATGTGTCCCTCAACAGCCAAGAACTCCTGACCTGGCCCCCACCTCATGTTAGGGAGGAGGAAACTGAGGCTCAGGTCACACAGCCAGTTGGTTCCAGGACTGAGATTAGAACCCCAGCTCCCCCAGCTCCCAGCCCGGCCTCCTTCCAGCAACCCCAGCTCTGTGCTCCATCCTCGGCCAATGACCCTGTTCTTGCTCTCGGAGGCTTAGGCCCAGGCGTCGGCGGTGTTCCTGGCGGTGTTGTGCCTGGTGGTGTTGTGCCTGGTGGTGTTGTGCCTGGTGGTGTTGTGCCGGGCGTCGGCACTGGGATTGGACCCGGTGGTATTATAGGTGAGTGACAGAATGGTCGTGGGGAGGCGGGACCCCTAGAAGCCTCCAGCACGATTCCTAAACCCCCGCCATCCCCCCTCCAGGAGCAGGGACGCCAGCTGCCGCCAAATCTGCTGCCAAAGCAGCAGCCAAAGCCCAACTCCGTGAGTGTCCCCAGGACCCCCCTGCTCCCCGCTGAGCCCCGGGCCACCCAGGTGCCCAGTGCAAGCGGGCCCCAGGAAACAGGCTCTCAGACCCAGACTGCTGAGTGCTGGGACCTTAAGCCTCCCAGAAGCAGGCGGAGGGCACCAGGCGGACCTGGGCTGCAGTCCTAGGTCCCGAAGTAGCTGTGTGACCGCTGGAGTTTCTTCTGCCCTTGTGTCAAGCATGGGTGTTAATGATACCTAAAGGTCATGGGGAAGCTGGGTATGGTGGCTCACGTCTTCAATTCCAGCACCCTGGGAGGCTGAGGCAGGAGGATTGCGAGTGCAAAGCACAATCCATGAAACTTAGCAATCGAGCAAAACCCACTCCCAATATAAAGAGTAAAGAGGCCTGCGGGTGATGTTCCATGTGCAGGTCCCAGGCTCCACTGAGTGCCAGCATGGAGGGGCTGGCCTGGGAGCAGCGGGGTCCTGGGAAGATGGTTCCGGGTAGATGAATGGGGTGCCCAGAGATGGGGCACAGCTAGGAATGCGGTTGCCGCTCAGGTCAGAGCCCCCTCCCCGCGGCTAACTCAGCTCCCAGCCTGGTGGCCTCCCCCACCTACTGCTGCCACCCACTGCCCGCCTCCCTGCAGGGGCTGCTGCCGGACTGGGTGCCGGTGTCCCTGGCTTTGGAGCTGGTGCAGGGGTGCCTGGTCTCGGGGTTGGTGCTGGGGTTCCTGGCTTTGGAGCTGGCGCTGGTGTTCCTGGACTTGGAGCTGCTGCAGGTAAGGAGCCTTTAGGGGCTGGGCAGAAACTATCCCCTGAGCTCACAGGAAGGAGACCCCTGTCCTCTCAACACACCCATGGAACCCCTACACCTCCCTGAGCTGCACAGCAAATTCCCCATTAGGACTTCCTGAGCGGTCAGAGACAACTGGACAGCCGAGGTAGCAGAGCAGGAGGGACAGGCCAGGCAAAGGGTTCCACCTGCCAGGTTTCAGAGGGAGGGGTAGCAGTGCTGGGCCTACTGGCAGAGGCCTAGAATCCCAGCACTCTGGGAGGCTGAGGCAGGAGGATTGCAAATTCAAACCCAGCCTATGAAGCCCAGTGATTTATTAATATCCTGTCTCAAAAAATGAAAACTGAAAACATGGGCTGGGGATTATACAGTTTAGTGGGAAGGCCTTAAATTGGATTCCTAGTAGGAAATAAAAAGCCACCTGTCACCCAGAGTGGAGGTCCCCAGGGTCAGCAGGCATGAGTTGGCCAGCCTGGCTCCCCTTCCAAGGCTCTCTGGAGATGGAGCTCCAGTTCCTCCTCGTGGGTTGCTGAGCCCAAGGCGACAGACAGAAGGAGCACACACAGTTCAGCCCCTGAGCACATGCAGATCAGATCGGCAGAGGCACATGTGCATCCAGGAGCCCCATGTCTGGCCGTAGGAACTCCCAGCTGGGCTTTGAGAAGCAGTACAGACTGAGGAAGTCAGGGTGGGCTCCCTGGAGCCGGCAACAAAACCACAGGCTCAGAGCTGAGCTGTTCATCTTGCTTTCTCTTCTTCCCAGTACCTGGATCCCTGGCAGCAGCTAAGGCAGCCAAATACCGTGAGTAGGACCCCTTGCCAGCCGCCTGCCCCTCTCCCCAACCCAGACAGCAGGGGCCAAAATGCCCGGGACCAGAAAGTGATCCCTAGGACGTGGTAGTGACAGCTCTGACCGAACGCTGCTTGCTAAGTGCCTACGGTGCCTCCCTCCAACTCCTGTCACCCAAAAGCACCTGCCACATTTCCAAAGCCCACACCAAGGCCTTTACCGCCCAGTGACAGTATCCTGGATCCCGAGTGTGGGGAGGGGCCAGCCAACTTCTGCCTCCTCTCCAGCTGTCTGGCCAGAGCCAAGGAGGCTTGGTATTCCTCATCAGGGCACCCTGCCCCCCCCCCCCCCCCCCCCCCCCCCCCCCCCCCCCCCCCCCCCCCCCCCCCCCCCCCCCCCCCGTCAGCATGACTGAGCCCATCCCAGGCCAGCCTCCAGGACGTGGCAGACCTGCCTGCCTCGCCAGCCACTTCAAGCCTGGCACTCCCGCCTGGCCCATTGCTGGCTGCCTGTGGCCCCCACATTCCTGGCCTCCTCGTGGAAGCCAGGCAGGGGGCCTCCACCAGGGATCTGCCAATTGGACCCAGCCCGTCCCCTAGGGGCCAGTTTCCGCCTTGGAAAATCCTAGCTTCCCAGCACGCCCTCCAAGGCTCCCTGACCCCAGAGGCCCCTGTCCCATTCCTTGCTGGCCGGTCCATTGGCCTGAGTCAACAGACATGGTCAGGGAAACAAAGCAGAGCCGGGAGGATTCTGACGTCTCCTGGGCCCTCCCCTGCAGAACCCAGGGCACAACCCTTGCCCCTGCTGAACCGCAGCCCTGCCACCTGCGGATGACCCTCCCTTTCTGGTCTCCATGCATAATAAGCAGAAGCATGTAGGGCCTCTGGAACTGGGCATGTCCCCATAAGGGCCAGCAGTCAAGGCCCTGCTGCCACCTCTGCAACTGGCCAGGTATGAGGCCTGCCGAGTCCACAGACCCTGAACCCTTCCATGCGCAAAGGCCCGAGTCGAGCAGGGGTCACCCTACCCTGCAGCAGGGAGAGGAACCGAGAGCCAACCGGACTGGAACCCAGGGCTGCAGGCAGTGGGGCAGTGGGGACTTGTCCTGCTCAGCAGCTCATGACCTGCGCCTCCCAGCCCTCGCCCTAGGGGAGGTGGCAACTGCCCTCTGTTAGAGAGGTGGGTCCCGGCCGCTCTGGCCTTGTAGGGAGGCCACCAAAAGGCCCCAAGGCTCGCACTCGGTGTGCAGGAAAGGACTTCCTGACCGGTGCTCTCCCACCAGGACACACGGCCTCCCCACACCCAGAATGGAAGGCTGATTATCTATTCTCTGCAGGAGCTGCAGGAGCTGGTGCCCTTGGAGGACTGGGCACCCTTGGAGGACCTGGAGCTCTTGGAGGAGCAGGCGTCCCTGGGGGGGTGGCAGGTGAGCTGTAACCCCAGGGTGGGCAGAGCAGCCTGAGACCCACGGATGGCCCCTGCCTGATCTCCCTCTGTGTCCCCAGGAGCCGGACCTGCTGCCGCAGCCGCTGCGGCCAAGGCTGCTGCCAAAGCTGCCCAGTTTGGTGAGCGCTGGCTGGGTGGGGTCGCCTGACCCGGCTCCAGCCCCTCCAGGAGCTCAGGCTCTGCCCACCCCTCTAGACAAACTCAGTTTATTGCCAACTCTCTCCACAGGTCTTGGGGGAGCTGGTGGGCTCGGAGCAGGAGGACTGGGACTTGGGGGGCTCGGGGCCGGAGGACTCGGGGCTGGAGGACTCGGAGGTGAGCCTGTTCTAGAATCAGTAATTCAGACATAGACAGAGACCCAGTGTCTCCCCTGCTCAGCCCTTGTGAACAGGAGAGGCGGGAAGAGGAAGGCCCCGGCATTGCCCAGAACAGGGCGGGAGGCAGGCACTCCTGGGTCCATGGAGATGATCGGGGAGGCAGCTCACAGCTCTCAGTGGCACAGATTTGGGAGGCTGAGGCGGGAGGATTGCAAGTTTGAGCCCAGCCTGCACAATTTAGCAAGAGAGCAAGACTCTGTCTCAAGATCAAAAAAAAAAAAAAAAAAAAAAAATGAGTTGGGATGTAGCTCTGTGTCAAGTCCCTAGGCATGAGCTCCAGCACCACAAAAAAAAAAAGAAAGAAAGAAAGAAAGGAAATGAAAAAAAAAAAGAAAAAATCCCCAGTGTGCATAGAGCCCTATCTATGTGCTTGCTTGAGTCCCACCATGTTCCTGCTGTCCCCTCTGCCCAGACCTACCCCACCCCTGTACCTGCCCTGGGCTGTGAGGGCTCTGCCTTCTCCTCTGGGTGCCTGAAGCATTTCCCTGGGGCTTCCTCAAGGGGAGGCAGGCCAACCCCCATAGGTCCTCTCCTCTTCTTCACCCCTTGGGTCCTAGAGAGGGAGAGTGTGTCACTAGATTGATCACCAGGCCCTTTTTTCACACCTGACAAAGCCTGGGGAGAAATGGCTCTCCCCAGGTCACCCTCAGGGTGGCCCGAGCTGACACCTCCCCCTCTCTCAGCTGGCCAGTGGGTCCCTTGATCTAACCTGGCCTGCAGGCCTTGTCCTGTGTGCCTGGCAGAGTGCACACACAGCAGGTGCTTAATAAAGGCTCCAGGACACTGGAGGGTTGAGGAAGGGGAGGCAGGTGAGACCAGGGAGGTCACAGGCTGGAAGGGACAGGCCAGAGGCCTAAGAGTGGAAGCGATGGCATCCTGAGCCTCTTGTGTCCCCTATCTCCAGGTGTGTCCCCAGCGGCAGCTGCTAAAGCAGCCAAATATGGTGAGTGGCCCTGGCAGCCCCCCAGCCACGTGTGCTGGTGGCTCATACCCCATTCCTGCCCCCATCTGCCCAGCTCAGGCCACAATTCCACCCCTGGTGCCCCAGAACATTGTCCGGCCACCCCTGTCCCCAGGGCCCGAAGAGGTGCCTTGTCCTGACCCCTCTCTCCCTTGTCCTCAGGTGCTGCTGGCCTTGGGGGGGTGCTAGGAGGCGCCAGGCCGTTCCCTGGTGGAGGTAAGGGCCAGCTCTGTGGCCCCATCTTCAGCCCTGCCTGGGACTAGAGGCCCCTGTGCAGCTGGCAGAGGGAGGTGCTGGAGGCAGTGTCCCCACAGAGGACCCAAGGCGAGGGTGGACAGGGAACTCCAAGACAGAGGACACCCTGGGCCAAGGGGGCAACCGTAGAGCCCGGGGACAGTGCCAGCTGAGGTCAGAGCCGAGGCCATGGGGCACCAGGCTGCTAGGCAGGGATGGGTTTAATGACAAAGCATTCCTGGCCAGGCCCGATGGTGTGGACCTGTCATCCCAGCATTCTGGGAGGCTGAGGCAGGAAGATTGCAAAGTTGAACCCAGCCTGGACAATTTAGTGATTTAGTGAGACCCTGCCTGTCTCAAAATTAGAAATAAAAATGGGTTGGGGATATAGTTCAATAGGTAAGCCCTGGGTTCAATCCCCACTACCATGGCAGAGAGAGAGAGAGAGAGAGAGAGAGAGAGAGAGAGAGAGGAAGAGCACCCTGGCTACAGTGGGGGGATGGGAAGAGGTGGCCCCAGGGAGGCCTGGGTGACCAGCCTGCCTCCCACCCACCTCCCACAGGAGTGGCAGCCAGGCCTGGCTTCGGATTGTCTCCCATTTACCCAGGTACCCCAGCGCCCTTCCCTGGTTATCCTGAATGCTGAGCCCGTCCTCCCTCCTCCCCAGCCTCACCTCGGGCCACCGTGCTGGTCCCAAGCTGGCACTGGGTCAGCCTTCATTCTGTGCCCCCCCCTTCCGGTGACAGGGCATACCTGCCAAGCCCGTCCACATCCCTCAGCTCCCCGAGGACTAGGCACCTTCCATGCCAAGCTCCAAGGATGCAAACTGAGGCTCAGAGAGAGCCGGGCTGCTGCAGGCCCCATAGGGCAGAGCCCAGGGCTCCCAGAACCAAGCCCCGAGTCTGGCCCCTCCCAGTCACACCCTTGCCCGGCCTCCTCCAGCTGGGCCTGGGCCACAGAGAGCGTGGGGCTGGCGGACATGGCGCGCTCACAGCCCTCTTCTTGCCTTGCAGGTGGTGCCGGGGGCCTGGGACTTGGTGGTGAGTACACAACAGAGAGCACTCAGCCGAGCGTGACGTCACACGCACGTAGTCCCAGCATCTGGGAGGCCAAGGCAGGAGAATTGCAAACTCAAGCTCAGCCTGGATGATTTAGCAACATAGCAAGACCCTGTCTTAAAATAAAAATAATAAATTAATTAATTAAAAGGGCTGGGAATGTAGTGCAGTGTAAAGGGCCAGGATTCAATCCTCAGTACCAAAGAGGGGGAGAAAAAAAGGATCTCGTGCCTAGAGGATTCAGGACCCTTTAGTAGGATCGAGAAAGCCCTGGTGGCCCTAGGCCAGTCCTCTGGTATGGGGGCTGCTCCCAGGAAACCCAGAAACTGGCAGTCCAACTCTGGGGTGTAGGGACAAGAGCCAAGGATCCCAGCTCCCTGGGTCCCCAGTCTGGCGCTTGAGTAGGCAACAGGAAGGGGACAGGGACCTCGGTCACCTGGCACCTCATGTTTAACTGGGGAGAATGACAGGTCCCCTTAGAAAGGAAAAGTAACTAGCCAGGCATGGTGGTTCACATCAATAATCTCAGCACTCTGGGAGCCTGAAGCAGGGGGATCTCAAGTTTGAGCCCATGGGGGCAATTTAGTGAAACTCTGTCTCAAAATGAATAATTTCTCGAAATGCAGCTCATTACAAAGGCTTTAGGTTCAAGGCCCAGTACTACAAAAAAAAAAAAAAAAAGTAATTAAGACGGAATTAAGAGAGGGAAGCAAGTTGGGGTGGGGACATACTCGGGGGGGGGGGGGGAAGGGACACACTCGGAGCTGTCGGATGGCCCCAGATGGGCCTGGGCATCAGGCAGGCAGGGGCGGCTGTGGTGGGCTGGGCTGGGTGCTCACGGAGCTGCAGGGACAAGCCGTGGAAAGACCTCCAGCTTGGCAGGATGGGGGTGACCCGGCTGGGCGGCCTTGAGACAGGACAGGACACACTGGGGGTGCTGCGAGGACAGGCTGGAAAGCCTGACTCCTCACCGTGCTCATCTCCCCCCACAGGAAAGCCCCCCAAGCCCTACGGAGGGGCCCTGGGAGCCCTGGGATACCAAGGTGAGTGGAGAGCAGCGGTGGCCCTGAGGGGACCAGGCCTAACGGGAGTGGAGACCCCCTGCCACCTCCTCCCTGCTGTGAGGCCAGGCCCCCCCCCCCCCCCCGCATTCCTTGGGTACTGCCCGCTTCACCCACCGTGGGGAGCAGGGAAAGAGAAAGGCATGAGGAACCCCAGGCTGGGCCGGGGGGCACAAAGGCCAGCCGCCCCCTCTGAGCCTGGCATCTTGCCAGACCAGGCACAGCGATGCAGGCAGCTGAGGCAGGAGAATTGCCAATTCAGGCCTAGCCTGAGCAGCTTAGTGAGGTTTAGTGAGATCCCGGCGAGCTTGGAGCTGTGTGAATCTCAGGTTGATGCCTGGCCCAACCCATTCACCCCTCGCTGCCACCAGGTGGCGGTGGCGAGCCACGTGTGGCTCATGTAGGGGCGGGGCCACAGCTCTGGGGGCCCAGTGATGCCTCCCGCCCGTTTGCCAGACCCATCCTCCCCAGCGGGGAGGTGGCTGGTGAAACTCTTTGCCCCGCCGCCCTTCCTGTGGCAGGGACGCTGTCTCCCTCTCTGAACTTCAGCCTAACCTGATGCTTTCTCACTTTCATTTCGTACTGGATTCACACTGAGCTACATCCCTGCACCCCCAGCCTCTTTATTATTTATTTATTTATTTATTTAGAGACAGGGTCTCTCTCTGTAGCCCAGGCTGGTCCTGAACTCACTGGTGTAGCCCAGGCTGGCCTCAGACAATCCACCTGCCTCAGCCTGCTCCCGAGGGCTGGGATGACAGGTGTGCGCCACCACGCCTAGCTTTATGTGGTGCTGGGGAATCGAACTCAGAGCCTTGCATTTGCTAGGCAAGCACTTTAAGTGCTGTGCCATTCCCCCAGCTCCTATTTTATTGTTTCTTTGAGATAGGATCTCACTAATTTGCCCAGGCATGGCTCGAACTTGTGACCCTCCTGCCTCTGCCTCCCAGAGTTGCTGGGGTTATAGATGCACGCCACCACCAAGAGCCCTCACCTCCAAAGTCCACTCGCTCACAGTCGGGCGTAGTGACGCAGGCCTGTGCCCCCAGCACTCTGGAGGCTGAGGCAAGAGGATTGCCGTAAGTCCAAGGCCAGCCTGGGCTATATAGTGAGTTCAGGACCAGTCTGGGCTACAGAGTGAGACCCTGTCTCAAAAAAAAAAAAAAAAAAAAAAGCTTCGGGCTGTCCCGGTGCCCAGTGGGAGTCTGCTCTGGATCTCTTGATCCTCTTGGCTGTTGGGAGCCTCCCTGCGTGCGACCTAGGAGTCACCCGAGGGGCCACACCACCTGCCATACTGTCTCTCCCCTCCCCCCAGGTGGGGCCTGCCTGGGGAAGTCCTGTGGCCGGAAGAGAAAGTGAGCTTCTCGGGCCCTGACTCGCGACCTCATCAACGTTGGTGCTACTGCTTGGTGGAGAATGTAAACCCTCTGAGACCCCACCCCAGCCCCCCAGCCCCACCCGGGAGGGGCCAGCGGGCCAGCAGCCCTGGACACCCACGGGACGAGGACATCCAAGAGCGGTGGCTGCGTGCCCCTGCCGGGAAGCCCCTGTTTCAGAGGCCGGAGCAGGCGGGCTCGGCCCCTCCCCTCCTGGGAGCTCCCCCTGCCTCGGCCTCCATCTGCAGGGAGAATTGGTGCTACACGCTGGTGCTCTCGTCTTCCTAGGGGGAGGGAGGAGGAAGGGGCAGCCCCTGGGGAACCCCCCCCCCCTGTCCCCGGGGACCCTCCAAGATGGTGCAGATGCTTCCTGGGCAGTGTCACCTCCCCCTGCCCACCAGGAGCCACCCCGGCTGCGGTCCAGTTGGTACCCAAGCCCCTGAAAGCCTCGAAGCTGGATTCGGTCGCCCTACCGTCCCCTCCCAATGGCTGGCTGTTCCCCACATCTGGGGCACCTTAGAGTCAGAAGACCCCACACCTACACACTGGGAATAGCCCCCTCGCTCTTGTGGAGTCCATCTGTCCGTCCACCCTTGTCCCCAGTTGACTGCCCGGCGCCACTGGCCAGCCGGGCACACCTGTCGGGGCGGCCTGCCTCCACCCACCCCGACCCCAACTCGGAAGACGTGGGGGCCGCGCGGCAGGGGGCAGGACCCTGGCCCCCAGCCCGGATCCCCCACAAGCAGTACTGTATCCCCGCCCGTCCCTGGAGCCGCGTGCCATGCCCCACCCCGCCCACCTCCTTGTGTCTCGCTGTGATAGATCAATAAATATTTTATTTTTTGTCCTGGATATTTGGGGATTATGTTTGTCGATGTTCTCTTTGGGTTTTATTTTTGTGGTTCATTGAAATAATTCAGTAAAAAAATTCATTTTAATCACTTTGATATAACTCTGGATGAAACACATTGTTTAAAATAAAAGAATTAACTGCTTCAGAAAAGACTAATAAATGAAAACCTTTATTAAGGATACAGTCTCGGCCTCTTTTGTGTCTGTCCATCTGCCTTCAAATCCTGGCCCGGCAGGGATGAGGCCGCGACGGGACCTGGACGGCAGGTGCTCTGGGGGAGCTCAGAACCAGAGCACCCACACTTCTCCAAGCTTGGCTTTCACAAGAGGAGGGAGGGGCAGGGCCGGGTGCTGCAGGCCGGTCATCTTAACACTCTAGGAGGCTGAGGCAGGAGGATCTCAAGTTCCAGCCCACCGTGGCCAGTGTAGCAACTGGGCAAGACCCTGTCTCGAAATTGAGAGTAAAAAAGGCCTGGGGATATAGGTCAGGGTGAAGGCCCTGGGCTTGATCCTCAATACTACCAAAAAGAAGACGGGCTGGAGGGATGGCACAGTGGTTAAAGTGCTTGTCTAGCAAGCACAAGGCCTGGGTTCAATTCCCCAGCACCGTATAAACTGGGCATGGTGGCTGGTGGTGCACACCTAGAATCCCAGTACCCAGGAGGCTGAGGCATGAGATTTTTCACGTGTTTGATGCCAGTCTGCACTATATAACGCGAGATGGTGTGCTCAGGACCAGATTAAACTACAGATCTCAAAAAAAAAGACACCCTGCAGGTGGCAGCAGAGACCAAGCACCATCTTTAGGTGACCCAGAACCATGAGCCCGTATTTGCCCTCTACCCATGCTCTGGGTACCAGCTTCTAGAATCCTTACCCAGGCTGGGCTATTGCTCAGAGGTGATAGCACTTGCCTAGCAAACTCAAGGCCCTGGGTTTGATTCCTTAGCATCACATAAACCAAGCATGGGGGCACACGCCTCTAATCCCAGCACTCAGGAGGCTGAGGCAAGGGGATTGCTCTGAGTTCCAGGCCATCCTGGGCTCCACAGCTCAGGAGCAGCCTGGACTACAGAGAGAGAATGTGTCTCAAATAAAACTCTCTCCCCAAACCACTGAGCACAGACCCCAGGTCCACGCAGCCTCGTGTCCCCCTGTCCTGCTATGAGCAGACCTCATGGCCACGTATGCACTTCTAAGCAGGAAGAGTGGCCCAGGGAGAGCGTCATGTGATGTCCCTGCAGGCTGGAGCGGCTTCACATTTCTCTGGAGAGAACAGTGATACTCAGGGAGAAAGATCCAGAAGGTGGCAGAGGGCAAAAAGCCGAGGCAGGAGGATCGCAAGTTCAAGCCCAGCCTGGGCAACTTCGTGACTTAGCAAGACCTTGTCTCAAAATTAAGAGGAAAAAAAAACTAATTAAAGAAAAAAAAAAGCTGGGCTAAGCTGGGACATAGTTCAAGGTGAAGACCCTGAGTTCAATTCCTGGGGGTAGGAGGAGGAGGACAAGAAGAACAGTACACCAGGTGTAATATCGGGATAAAGTAAGTGCATTCCCACAAACACATGACCTAGTAAGGCTGAACCCTGAAGAAACAGGCAATGTGAGCAGCTCAGTAACGGCTAAGGAATTGAAATAATAATACAAATCCCAACAAAGAAAAGTCCAGGACCAGATGGCTTCATGGGAAAATTCTGCCAACCGTTTAAAGAATTAGCACCAATCTTCCTGAAGTGCTTCCAAAAAATTACAGACGAGGGAAGACTTCCAGCCCCATGCCAAGAGGCCAGCGCTTCCCCAGGCCGAGCCAGGCCAGACCAGAGAATTACGGGCACCGGCACAGAGATCCCCAACAAAATGCACACCAACCAGAGGCAATAGCACCATCCCAGCACCCAAAAAGCTGAGGCAGGAAGATTGCTGTGAATTCGCGGCTAGCTCAGGCTACATAGTGAGTTCAAGAAGAGCCTGGACCAGAGAGTGAAATTGTGTCTCGAAATTTTTTTAAATAAATAAAATTATAGTAATCAAAACAGTATGATGCTGGCGTGAGAACAGACAAATGGACCAATCAAGGGGAATCAAAGCCCAGAAACAAACCCTTGTGTGTGTGCTCAGTCACTGGCATGGAGGCCAGCGCACTCGGGAGAAAGGGAAGTCTGGGGAGATGGCATAAGGAAGACCGGACGCCCACATGCAGAAGCCTGAGGGCGGGCCTTCGTCTAACACGAAATACAGAAATGGGCTCAGAGGGCATGGTGGCATGTGCCTATAAACCAGCACTCTGGGAGGTTGAGGCAGGAGGATCACAAATTCAAGCCCAACCCAGGCAAACTTAGTGATCTCCTGTCTCAAATTTTTAATATTATGTATGTATGTATGTATGTATGTATGCATCTTGAGACAGGGTTTCACTCTGTAGTCCACAACTCACTATGTAGCCCAGGTTGGCCTGAACTCAACAATCCTCCTGCCTCAGCCTCCTGAGTAATGGGATCATAGGCCTGTGCCTGTAGGCCTGGCTTCAAAATAAATAATTTTAACAAGAGGCTAGAGGAATAACTCAGTGGTTAGAGCACTTGCTGGGCAAGCACAAGGTCCTGGGTTCCGTTCCCTAGAACCACAGAAGCCAGGCGTGGTGTGCGTGCCTGTGATCCCAGCACTCAGGAGGCTGACGCAGGAAGATTACTGTGAGCTGGAGGCCAGCCTGGGCTACATAGTGAGTTTAGGACCAGCCTGGTCTTTTTTATTTATTTATTTATTTTTATTTATTTATTTTTGTTGTTTAAGACAGGGTCTCACTCTGTAGCCCAGGCTCTGTAGCTCCTTGGACAAGGGTCCTATCCAGAAGGCACAGAGAACTCCAAGGACTCAGAAACATCAAAGAACCCCACTCAAACACGGGCAGCAGGGGCTGGAGGAATAGCACGGCGGCCGAGCACAAGGTCCTGAGACCCATTCCCCAGCACCACATAAACTGGGCTGATGGTGCATGCCGGCCATCCCAGCAGAGTTACAGGACTCTGAGGCAGGAGGATTTCTCCATAGTGAGTTCAGGACTAGCCTGGACTACAGAGACCCTGCTTTAAAAAAAAAAAAAAAAAAAAGGACAACAGACTTGAGTAGCTATTTCTCCAAAGACAGACTGATAGCCAAGGGCCGGCACTTGAAAAGACAGAGACCCAGCAACACCCATCACTAGGAAAATGCAAATCAGAAGACATATCACCCTCCCACTCGTGAGGTCAGCTCGAAAGGAGGGGGGCGCGGAGTTGGAGGCAGAAGGGAAAGAACAGGCGTCGGTGAGGACGGAGGGAAGGCCTCCTGGGCCCTGGTGGTCCAGATATAAAGTGGTAGAACTGCTCTCAAAAACATTATGCTAGTTCCTCAAAAAAAAAAAAACAAAAAAAAAACAAAAAAAAAACGCCTGGTGGTACAGATTTGTGATCCTAGCACTCTGGGAGGCTGAGGCAGAAAGATCAAAATCAACTGAGCAAGACCCTGTCTCAAGAAACCAAAAATAAACAAATACAGGCTGGAGGAACAGCACAGCAGTTAGAGCACCTGCCTGGCAAGTGTAAGGCCCCAAGTTCCATTCCCCAGCACCTCACAAACTGGGCGCAGGAGAATTGCTGTGAGACAGAGGCCAACCTGGGGTACGCAGTGAGTTCAAAACCAGACTGGACTACAGAGTGAGGTACTGACTCAAAAAATAAAAATAATAAAATAAAAAAGGACTAGTCCAGTGTGAAGGCCTTGGGTTCAATCCCAGCCCCACCACCACACAAATGGTTAGGATGGTAATTTTTATGTTATGTGTTTTTCCAAATTTGGTTTTTTGTTTCATTTTGTTTTCTGGTTTGATTTTTTTTTTCCCCCCTCAAACAAAAAGTAGGCTAGGTACGTGTCTCAGTGGCAGAGAGCTTCTGCAGCACAGAGCAAGCCCGGGTTCCACCCCTAGTGTCATGGAAGGGGAAGGAAGGAAGGAAGGAAGGAAGGAAGGAAGGAAGGAAGGAAGGAAGGAAGGAAGGGAGGGAGGGAGGGAGGCAGGCCAGGCAGGCGGAACCTGGAAAAGACAAAAAACAGAATCTCTCCAAAGAATCTCCAGAGGTAGAGGCTGCAGAAATGGCGCAGTAGTTAAAGCGCATCTCTTGCAAGCCAAGGACCTGAGTTCAATTCCCCAGCGCAACATAAAGCTGGGTGTGGTGGCACACACCAGTAACCTGGGAGGCTGAGTCCGACGGATTGTCCTGAGCCCAAGGCCAGCCTGGGGGACAGCAGTGAATTCAGGACCAGCCTGGGCTACAGAGCAAGACCTTGTCTCAAAAAGAAAAAAAAAAAAATCTCCAGACCCAGCATGGGTAAAGTTGGCCCAGCAAAACTGATTTTAGACTCTGGGGATTCTAAAACTGTAACAACATTAATACCTGCAGCTTTAAGCCTCCCCGGCGTGGCAATATGTCACAGCAGCCACGTGTAACGCATCAGTGAATAAGGGATTAGCTGTGACACCAAGTAACGCAGCCGCGGGGGAGGAAGGCCAGAGAGGACGTTGGCGACAGAGCCCGGTGCAGGCACGGTCCGGTCCACGAGCGGCCCAGTGTCCCCCTGCTAACCTGAGAGGTGCAGCGCAGTTTTAACCAAAGTGACCAGCCGGGGTACAGGCCAATAGTCCCAGGAGTTTAGGAGGCTGAAACAAGAGAATCCCGACCAGGGCAGTTTAGCTACATACTAAGACCCCATGTTAAATAAACAATAAAAAGGGGCTGGGGATGGAGCTCAGAATGTAGGTCCTGGGTTCAATCCCCAGTACCACCAAAAAAAAAAAAAAAAAAAAAAAAAAAAAACCTGATCAAGGGGAAAGGAGATAAGAACCAAAAAGTGGCCGAGGGCTAAATCCACACGCGCCCAAGTAAGTACTTTGGATTAGGGAAGCCAGAACACATCACCCGTATATACACATGCTCACAGGCTCTGAGGGCAGCAAGGGATCAGGGACACGGCCTAGGGTCCCAGGGCCTAAACACACAACTAGGTCAGGAAGAGGAGAGTGGGGGATTCTGGGTAGTCAGGCATGATGGTGCACACCTGTAATCCTAGCTCTTGGGAGGCTGAGGCAGGAGGACTGCAGTGAGTTTGAGTCCAGCCTGGGCAACATAGTGAGCTCAGGACCAGTCTGGACTGAAGAGCCAGACCCTGTCTCAACAACAAAAGCCACCAGGATGCGCTGAGGGGACAGATGAAGGGAAAGGGACAGAATGAAAGGGCCTACAAGTCTGGCCTGGACTATAATGGTGTAATTCCCCACGATGAAAAGCACACAGGGAGTTGTCGATGGAGTACAGATTACAGGCTCTGACCTGCACGACCTACGACTGAGGGGCCCGAGGCACCCCGGGGAGATGCCAAGGGGATGTCCAGGGCCTCTGATGACGGTTCAAAAGGAGGTCAGGAGAGTCATGGGACTTCCTGCACCGGTGAGGTCACCCAGACAGGCGACGAGGAAGCCGGCCATCTGTGGGCCGGGATCCCATGACGTCAGTGTCCTCGGGCCAGGGCAGCGCTGGCTCGGGTTCCAGCCCTCAGCAAGAGTCGTGGGCTCATCCTGTGACCTGGCCCCCAGGGGCTCCTGTGCGTCATCAGCTGTGCAGAGCCAGGAACCAATTTGGCTCGTTAGGGCCCAGCCCAAATGTTGGCCTGGAATGTGTGTGTTTTTTTTGAAACAGGGTCTCATACCATGTAGTTCAAGCTGATCCTGAACTCACTGTATAGTTCAGGCTGGCCTCAAATTCATGGCGATCTTTCTGCCTCAGCCTCCCAAGTGCTGGGATTATAGGCGTGTGTCACCACAACTAGCTATCACCTAGAAAATTTTGCTCATGAACACTATCAGTGAAATATCTTTGCACTAGTACCAGTTATGGTGTGTATTTTTACCACCTGCATGGCAAGTAGCCACCTCAAATATCTAAAGCCAAAGATTTCCCCATATTAAGACCTGCCCCATGCCTGGCGGCACAGCCCTGGAATCCCAGCACTCTGGGAGGCTGAGGCAGGCAGATCACCCTGAGTTCCAAGCCAGCCTGGGCAACACAGTGAGCTCAGGATCAGCTTGGATCACAGAGCCAGACCTTGTCTCAAAAAATTAAATAATAAAAAAAAAAGATAAACAAGATTGCCCGGTCACTGAGCCACCGCCAAGGACTCAGCCGCCTCTTCCCTGAGCCCTGTAGCTTCCAGCCGCTGTGGCCCCCGCCTGCCTTCCCACAGCTGCCTTCCACAGGCCATTTCCACCGAGAGAAATGAATCTTATTGTATGTTCACCATCCAGAGCCTCAACTCTTTCCACCGCTTTGCCAAGGAACAAAGGATCACGACCTGCGTCCTGCTGGCGCTGAGGATGAGACTTATATAAGAACTCAACAAATGTGGTGGAGGAATAGCTCAGTGGTTGAATGCCTGCGTAGCAAGCTCATAAGCCCTGGGTTCGATTCCGCAGCACCACACAAGCCAGGCATGGTAGCCCATGCCTGATAATCCCTAACCGTCCCGAGGCTGAGGCACGAGGATTGCTGTGAGTTTGAGGCCAGCCTGGGCTACACAGTGAGTTCAGAACTACCCTGAGCTACAGAGCGAGACCCTGTTTCAAAAATTTTTTTTCTTTAAATTCAATAAAGAAATGGCAGGAAGACTTTTATTACTGTGCAAGGGACCACTGACGCTTACAATAAAAAGAAGGCATTTAAGAAGAAATTGCCTTCAATGGTACTGCAATCGAGCACCCAGAATATGGAGAAGCCATTCAGCTATTCAGCTCCAGAGTGACCAGTGCAAGCATGTACATCCTGCTAGAACTCAAGTAGTCCAGGCTGGCCTCAAGCTCATGGCAATCCTCCTGCCTCAGCCTCTCAAGAGGCAAGATTACAGGTGTGCACCACCACACCCAGCTTATGTGGTATTGGGGAATTGAACTCAGGGCCTTGAGCCTGCTAGGCCAGTG
The DNA here is from genome assembly GCA_004027205.1 of Ctenodactylus gundi. NCBI lineage: Eukaryota > Metazoa > Chordata > Mammalia > Rodentia > Ctenodactylidae > Ctenodactylus > Ctenodactylus gundi. The sequence goes on along the minus strand of PVKB01002013.1, from coordinate 306,303 downwards.
CTCTAACCACTGTGCTATTCCTCCAGCCCCATGGTTCAGGGCGCACCCCCAACCCTGGAGACAGGCTCTCACACTGTAGCCCAGGCTGGTCCTGAACTCACTGGTATGGCCCAGGCTAGCCGTGAACTCAGGACAATCTGTCTGCCTCACCTCCCAAATGCTGGGATTATAGGTGTGCATCACCACACCCAGCTTTATGTGGTGCTGGGAAACTGAACTCAGGGCCTTGTGCTTGCAAGGCAAGAGCTTTAACCACTGTGCCATAAGTGAGGATTTCTTTGCAGCGAGTAGAAATTCCCTTCTCTCTGAGTTACTTCTTTGTGGCTGTGACTCCATACCCAACATGCAGAATTTCAGGGGAGAAAAGGTTTATCTTAGCTCACAGTTTCAGAAGGTCACAGTCCACACGTGGGCACCCCACAACGGTGGAAGGACACTGGAGGCTGCGGAGGTGGGGACAGCTGCTCACAGCACTGCACACAGGAAGCCAAATCAGTGGAGTAAACTCCAGTCCCAGAGGGAAGGCAGGAAGCAGCATCTGTCCTTCCAGGTCCCAGGGTTCCGTCCCTTCCAGGTTTAAGGCCCCACCACACTCACGTAATCCAGTTCACATGCCTGTCCTCCACCACATGCCTACAACCCAGCCCAGACCAGGTCCCATCTCCCAACAGCACATGGTTCCACAGATAATCCATGACATCAAAATACATGAGACTTTTGGGGGACATTCCAGATCCAAGCCACAGTACCCTCTGTCCCTGTCACAAGTTTAAAAACCTCACAGCTTGTGTGATGTAACCATGTGGGGCATGCTTGAACTTGGACTAGTGTAACTCCTTCATGCCATAAACTGGGACAAGCCATAAAGAAAAAATAAACAAGATCTCACCAACTGTACTTTTCGTCTCCTGCTTGGCTCTGATATTTATCCCATTGGGCAACAACGAACAACCAAACTACTGCTGTGTCAGCTCAGAAGTCCTCAGGACATGGCGCTAGAAATGCGGTGGGCCCATCTACCCACCAGCAAGGACACCAGCGTCTACCTGAATACTAAGTACTAATTTTTCCTTAGCCGAAATGAAAAATCTGGGCTGGAGAAATAGCACAGCAGGGAAAGCACTTGCCTAGCAAGCACAAAGCCCTGGGTTCAGTTCCCCAGCACCACATGAACTGGGTGTGGTGGTGCACACCTGTAATCCCAGCACTCAGGAGGATGAGGCAGGAGGAGGATTGCCCTTAAAAAAATAAAAGAAATGAAAAATCTAAGTCTGACACAGTGGAACAAACCTGTAAACCCACCACTCTGGGAGCTGAGGCAGGAAGATTGAAAGCTCAAGTCGATTCTGGGCAATTGAGCAAGAAGCTGTCTCAAAATTTAAAAACACGATAAAATCAAGGCTGGGGATGTAGCTCCACATGAAGGCTCTGGACTCAATTCCCAGAACTGCGGTAAGCAAAAATAAGTAAATAATTAAATAAAAGTGGGTAGGGATGTAGATCAGTGTGAAAGCTCTGGGAGGAATACTGAATACTGCAAAATAATATAAACAAAAGAAAAAAATAAATTTACAGAATTGTTTCTCCTCAGAAATTGTTGGGTTCATTCAGGTCACTTTGCAGACCACTGCCCCAGTCCTGTCCACACGATTTTTTTTTTTTTTTTGAGACAGGATCTCACTCTGTAGTCCAGGCTGGTCCTGAACTCACTATGGAGCCCAGGCTGGCCTTCGATTTACAGCAATCCTCCTGCCTCAGCCTCCTGAGTGCTGGAATTATAGGCATGTGCCACCACACCCTGGTTATGTGGTGCTGGGGAATCCAACTCAGGTACTTAGCGCTTGACATAGCACTTGCTAGGCAAGTGCTTTAACTGCTGAGCCATTCCTCCAGCCCTTAGGCTAGGTAATTTAGTACATTTACTACAAGCCCTATTCAGCCGGGCCTGCACCTGGATCCCGTTCACAGTCTGGAGCTGGACACTAGCTCGGCCTTAGCCCCTACGGTGAACCAGGACATGCAGTTTAACCGTAATCACAGCTTCCCGGGCAGGGAGGCAATGTTTTCAAATCTAAAGGGGACAAGGTTTTCCCCTGCACAGGGTCAGCAATTCTGAATTACCCACTTCTAGGCAGGTGGTCCTCCCTCCCAGGATTGGACTGGGCAGCTCAATTCCTTTGGTCATTCAGTCCAGGTCTCATTCAGCTGAGACTGCTCCTAGCCCCGGTACAGGGCACCGGGAGAGATGGACACTGAGCCCATCACGTCCCAGCAGTCTTGGCAGTCTGGCAGACGTTCGCTCCTCTGCCGGGCTCAGCGCACCAGCGCCCGCTGCAGCCTGGGAGGGCCCGAGACGTGGACTTTCGTCTTCCCCTCCCCCCGCCGGTCTTCCCTGCAGGCCTCCCAGGGAGCGAGCGGACTCAGCCGGCGCCCACGCCCCAGCGCCCACCGGCGTCCTCAAGGTCCGCAAGGCTTTCACTAGGATCTTGGCTCCCGCCTGTCTTGGATCAGAGGGGCTCCCCGAGGGGACACCGAGACGTCGTCCCGGGGCGCCTACGTTCAAGCGGAGAGCGCGCAGCCCCGCCCGCCGCGCCCAGCAGGGAGCTGCCGCCCGCAGAAGGAAAGATGAATGAAAGAGGGAAAAGCAGGGAGAGGCGGGGAACGAGAGGGGCGGGGCGATATGGAGGCGGGGCTGGAAGCCGGCTCAGGCCCTCTGTCCCGGCCTCGGGGGCGTGGTCTAGGAAGGAGGGGCGTGGTCTCTGCTGAGGGCGGGGCCGCGCAGGGCAGAACCGGCCGCCGCGCCGGGCCCGCCCCGCCCCTGCCGCAGCTCTCAAGCCCCGCCTCCGCCCGCCCCGTTCGTGCGCTCTTGAGGCCGTCGCGGCGCCGAGCCGGTGCCCCAGCCGGTGTGCCCGGCGCCCCGAGTCCTGAGCGCCCGGCCCCGGCCCGCGCTCCCCGCCTCCGCCTCCGCGGGCCGGCGGCGGGCGAGCTCGCGGGCCCGGCCTCCCGCAGCCCCGGCCCCGCCGGGCCCCGCCCCCCGCCGAGTGCATGAGGTTGACGCTACTTTGTTGTACCTGGAGGGAAGAACGTATGGGAGAGGAAGGTGCGCGGGGCGCCCGGACGGTGCGGGGCGAGGCGGGCGGGCGGCGGGCGGTGGGGCTAGCCCGCGGGGGCGCCGCGAGCGAGGGAGGAGACCGGCCGCCTCCTCGGAGGGAGGGAGAGAGGCCGGGTCTGCTGCGAGGCCGCGCCCCTGCCTCCCGGGGGTGAGCGCGTCCTCCCAGAGCCCGCGGGCCCTGCCTGCCGCATCCCATTGGAGCCCCCCCTCCTCGGCCCAGGGTGCGCGGCGCCCCCAGAGGGGCCCTCCTCCCTCCCGTCTCTTCCTGGCTCCGACCTCCGGCCGCCCCAGGAATCCCCCGCAGTACCCGCCGCAGCCGGGCCCCGTCCGCGTGCTGTGTCCACCGGCCTCGCCCTGGGGCCAGCCTCATCCCGTCTGCAGCCCTGACTGGGGAGAGAAAGAGCGACTGGGGAAGCCGCTGCCTTGGGTCCGAGTCGCTGCGCCCCGTGCCCGCCCAGCTCTGTGACCTTGAGCCAGGCGGTTACACTCTGGGCCCCAGTTTCCTCGTCTTTAACAGTTGGGGACCGGTCGTCGGCTCCCGGTACCCGTGGCCGAGGCCGGACAGGCAGAGGAAAGATCAGCGTAGCTGCAGGACCCCGTCCCTTCCCCCACTCCCTGCACCAAACCCTGTGCCCGCCATCAATCTTGTAGGCGAACCTCTGTCACGGGCCCAAGACTTCCATCTCAGAGACTTACCTCCAAGGCTCCCCCAGCCCCTGCTCAGGGCTGGGGTCTGACTCCCTACCAGGGTTTCCTTTACTCAGCCTTTCTATAAGCCAGCTGGTCCGGAGACTGATTCTCACCCCCATAGTGGTCTTCTTGGGGCTTCAGACAGCCCTTCCCCAGCTCATGAGTGAGCGCTTGGGGCACAGGCCCACCTTACTGTTGCCCTTACTTTAGATGGAAAGATGGCCCCTGGGGGCTCATGGAGGTGCAGACACCTGGCTTGGTCACAGGGCGAGCCTTGCCCACTCACAGGCTCAGTGTGCCCATCTGTGCAGTGGGGAGGAGCAGGCCTGGGGCATCTGGCAGGGCCTGCCAGCTCCAAGGGTGCCAGGCCCCAGGGATGACTAAGCGTGCCTAGTGGCAGCTTCAGGAGGTATTGGGGTACCTGGCTCTGCAGCCTCGGCCCCACAGCTCAGGCCATAGCTGAGGTTCAGTAGCCTGAATGCCTGCCTTCCTCTCCCTCTCCAGCCCTGGCCAGTCCCTCAAGGGCCTTTTCATCACTTCTTCCAAGACCGGCTGGTGGGGCAGGGGCTTGTGACAAGATTGTCACCTGCCACCTTATTTCTGCATCCTATGCTTTCTCCAGGTTTACTTTGACAGGCACTGAATTGGAGAACGCAGGTGCCAGGGGATGGATACCCGATCCTCCTTCTCTGTTTACACGTAGGGTAGTGAGGCCCAAGAGGCTTAGTAACGTAGCCCGGGCTCAGGGAGACGCAGACACGCATGTCCTTTCTCAGCACAGTGACTGTTGAGCCTGGGTGCTGTGCGTGAGTGGCCTCGGCCCACGTGGGGAGGCAGGGACTCCTCCAAGCTGCACCTCTCCGAATGGACGGCTCCTGACCCCCTTTCACCCCTACAGGAAGCGAGTTGCCGGTGTGTGCGAGCTGCAGCCAGAGGATCTATGACGGCCAGTACCTCCAGGCCTTGAATGCCGACTGGCACGCAGACTGCTTCAGGTAGGGCTGGCTGGCCGGGCTGCCAGCGATCTGCTACTCCTTCAGTCCCTAGTTGTGACTTCCTGTGAGTCCTTGGCCTTAGTTTCCCCATCTCATGAAATGAGGCATTTTGACTTACAAGATTCCTAATGGCCATTTTGAGTTTTTGTTCTTGTTTTGTTTTATTTTATTAATATTTGTGTGTGTGTGTGTGTGTGTGTTTCTAGGGATTCAGCCCAAGATACTCACTCTTGAGCTACATCCCCAGTCCATTTTTTTTCTTTTCTTCTTCTTCTTTTTTTTTCTTTTTTTTTGGAGACAGGATCTCACTCTGTAGCCTACGCTGGTCCTGAACTCGCTATGGAGCCCAGGCTGGCCTTGGACTCAGGAGATCTCACTACATCACTACTAGGTTATTCAGGCCTGGGCTCAAACTTGCGATCCTCCAGCATCAGGCTTCCATAGTCCTGGGATTCCAGGCCTGTGCCACCAGGTTCCACCAAACCTGGCTGTTTTTTATTCTAGACCTCTAAAGAAAGAATGGGCTAGCCTTACCTTTTAGCCTGTGCAGTCGTCCCATGCTGTGCACAGAGGATTGGTTCTAGGACCCCGCAGGTACAAGTCCTTTATATAAAATAAAATAGCACAGTGTTTGCATATAACCTCTGTACATCCTCCAGAGTATATAAGTTTTTTTAGGTTGAGGACTCGCTATGTTGCCCAAGCTGTCCTCCAACCCCTGGGCTCAAGCAATCCTCCTGCCTCAGTCTCCCAAGTAGCTAGAACTACAGGTGCACTCGACCAAGGCCCAGCTTCTCTAGTACACTCCACACCACCTCTGAATGACTTAAAATACAATGTGAATACCACATACCTAGTTGTTGTACTGTATTGTTTAGGGAATAACAACAAGGGAAAAAAATCTATATGGATTCAGTACAGAGGCATTTTCTTTTCTGAATACTTTTGATCCAACAGGGGTAGAATGTGCTGACACAGAACCCTTGGGTGTGAGGGGTGACTGCATTACCAAGAGCTGCTGGCACCCAGGCAGGGCAGGAGGGAGAGGGCGGTACAGCCTGGCACCCAGTTCTGCCCAAGGGGTGTGGGGGGTGCCCAGGGAGACCAGCCCAGGCCTCCAGACACTGACGTTGTGGGCAGGGCCATGGCCCAGTTCCAGAGGTGGCCCAGTGACCCTGGAGGTCTGTCCTGGGAAGTCCAGTGCAGAAGATCACTGAGGAACCCCTGGGAGACCAGGGGGAGCAGGGGTCTCCAAGGACACAATTCCAGCGTGGAAAAGCGTGGAGCTCCCCGCAGAGGCCGTGGAGGGCCTGGCCAGGTCAGGGCCTGCAAAGGCTGGAGAGCTGCCCTGCCGGGAGGCCCAGCCTAAGTTGGGCAACCCCACTGACAGTTTATTTTAGGCTCCGAACAAGGTTTATTGCTGGTGGATTTTTTTTCTATTTTAAGAATAACTCTAATATTTTCTAGCGTTTAGCAAAGACCAAGTGCCTTTCTTGTAACTTTGCATAGTTGGATATTGTGTGGTTTCCATTCTGCCAGAGGGAAACCTGGACACGGAGAGGCTGGCTTTCCTGCCTAAGGTCACCAATGAGTAAAATGAACACACAGGCCCACTCTGGCTGGCGAGGCCAGAAGCAAGGCAGGCCGCGTGCCCTCGGGTTCCAATCAGGACAAGGAGCTCACAGGCCCACAGGATCAGGATCGGCACATTTGGAGGAACAGCATGAATCAAGGGACTTAGTAGGGAGGCAGGGTTCGGATGGATCTGGGAAGGTCACTGGATGCCAGATAAGGTCATAGCCTTGGGAAGGCTGCAGCCAGCCTGCAGACGGCTGGGGAGGGGCGTGGGTGGGCGAGTTGAAGATGGCGTCCCAAAGGGCAAGATGGTGGTGACTTGGCAGGGAAGGGACTGTCACGATAATTCAGAGGTCTGAGCTCCTAGGCCTGACCTTGGAGAGTGGCTGAGGGCACAGATGCTTCCAGACGCAGAGGGGGTGAGGCCATGTTGGGCACCCCTTTATTTGAAGTGCTCGCAGATCTGAAATTTGAGCGCTGACAGGGTGCCGTGAGCAGAAAGCTCCCACCTGACTTCATGTGGCAGTCAAAACACAGGCTCTGAAATACTGCGAACCGCCTCCATGCCGGGCGTGCAAGGTGCATCAGCATCGTAAATGAATTTCCGGCTTAGACTCGGGCTGCCGTGGAGAGGTCTTATTATGGATGCGTATGTAAGCCATAATTCAGAATACCTGAAACACTTCTGGTCCTAAGTGTTTCGGATCAAGAATTCCCAACCCGCCTTTGTCACGTTCGCTTGGCCTTAACGCCCTAGCTCCCCCTCGGGCAACACAAGGCCCCAGCCCTCTCTTATTTTGAGACAGGGCCTTGCTAAGTAAGTTGCCTGGGCTGGGCTTGAATTTATGATCTTTCTGCCTCACACTCAGCTGCAGGCTCTTTTATCTTTATTTTGTCCTTTATTTTTGTTTTTTGCTTTTTTTTTTTTTTTTGAGATAGCATTTTGCTTTGTAGTCCAAGATGGTCCTGAACGCACTATGTGGCTCATGTTGGCCCCAAACTCACAGCAATTCTCCTGGCTCAGCCTACCCAGCGCTGGGATTACAGGCATGCGCCACCAGGCCCAATTTGTATGGTGGTGCAGGGTCAAACCCTGTTGAGTGCTTTAACCGCTGGGCTATGTCGCCACTCCCCAAGGCTCTTTGTTAGTGCTGGTTCATTAAGCTCTCACTGTAACCAGAACATGCACCGTTTGCCCAGTTTGCCTGGGGGCTCAGCAAACACAGGTACTTCATTGTGGGTCAGAACAGCTCAACCTGGGGTCCGCACCTGTGCCCTACACACACGCCCGAGGCTCTGTATCCTGCTTAGTCCCCTCTGGACACATCACAGGGCCACGACTCCCCTGGTGATGTGGAAGCCTTTGTGCCCTTTTTCCGTGACCCTCCTGAAACTGCTCAGGTAGGAGGGATGGGGCCACAGACTGTGAGTGGCCTGTGGCCTCCTGGGGGTCTTCCGCCCCAAGGGAGGGAAGGTGGTCCTGCAATTGCTACACACCCTGCCATCAGGCCCCTCTGCAGAGCCTCCTGGAGACCCTGAGTCCTTCACTTCCAGGTAATTAGGAAGTGCCTGCTCTGCCCCAGGTCCCTCAAGGCAGCGTGGAAAATGGATGCTGTTTCTAGGAGTGACTTGTCCTACCCAGAGGCCCTGAGGTGGAGTGTGCCTAGTCCACGGGGGGTCAGCAAGCCTGCTGGCCGGCCTGAGTAGAGTGGGCCTGCCAGGTGGAAGCTTGGGGGGGGTGGAGAACCATGCCGTTGGCTGTGCATCTTCTCTGAGCCCTACAGAGGGCCGCTGCTGTCCCTAGGCAGTGCCCTTGCCTACCCCGGCTACTGTGGAGAGGGCTGGGGCTATAGGCTGGGACCTGAGCCTTGGAGAAGGGCATCCTGCCCTTCTGTGGACAGTGTGTGTGGGGGATTGTTGTGGGGCCTGCTGATGCCTCTGGCATTAGTACTGAGGTTTATTGGTCACCTTAAGTTGGGCCCCTTTGCTGGTTGTGACCATCCAGCCCCCATGGGCTGTGCCTCCCCGAAGATTATGACCAGCATTGTAGCCCAGGCTTCTCTTTGGCCCAGCTGCTGCCTGGGCTCTCTGAATGCATGGTCCCCTCCCAGAATGCCCCTGGAGGCTGGGTCGGCTGGCCCGGGGTTGGGGGGAGGGGCAAGAGAGCAGCTGGCTGGCAATCAAGCTGGGCAGAGGGCGGCCTTCCCTTCCTCAGGGAACCTGTCACGCGAGGGGACCGGCAGTCCATGGGAAGTCAGCCTCTCCTTCCTTGGGGCCAACACTGGACGAGGCAGCTGCTTTTGAGCTTAGCCCTGTCCACAGAGGGACCCAGGTCCTCTGTGCCTTTGTCTAGGCAGAGGCCAGGGTGTATTCCCCAGGCTAGAGACAAGAATCATAGGGCCAGAGTCGAGATCCCTCTCCTAACTCCTTACCTGGGTCATAGCCTAGATCCCTCTCCTTCTGACTCCTTACCTAGGGTCAGAGCCTAGATCCCTCCCTCTCTACCTACACAAAAGCCCAAGCAGAAGCACTTCAGCTGCTTCCTGTTGTAGGGCTCAGACCAGGGCCCTCTGCACCCACACCACCGCTGCATCCTCCCTGCCTGTGTGACCACGCTGGCCCCACCCCCTACATCCTCCAATCCTGAGCCCCTGGTGTAGGATAGGGAAGCTCTGGTTAAGCCACCCCTGCGCTCAGCAGGCCTCCAGAGCCCCAGCCCTAGCTGCAAAGGATGCTGCAGGCCTCGCCCCTTAGAAGACACCGCTTCCTCAGACGGGCTAAGTACATGGGGCGCCCCCTCCCCCCCACCCTAGGCTGCAGGTGTGGAGGCTGGGCCAGGCAGCCCTGCGACAGCCCCACCGGGGGCCTGTTGGTGGGCAGAACTGAAACAAAGCCAGATGTGGGTTACAGGCCCCTCTGGGACAGTCTCCCCAGGTGGCTGGCCATTTCCCTTGTGTAAGGGGATGGGATCCCGGGGAGGGGGCACCCCTGGAAAGGATGGACTGTCACGCCTGTCACTCCCCTGCTGCAGAGCCTGCGTCCTCCTGACTCCTCTCCCTACATCTGTCTGAGCTCGTGGTTCCCTGAAGCAGGGCCTGGGGCCAGATCTCAGGAGTTCCACCCTGATTGGCCTGGACTAGTGCCACAGTCCCAGTGTGCTACCCCGCGGACATCTTTTCGTGGGGACTGTGGCCTGCGTGGGCACCCCACAGAGCCAGATGGGTGGGGATTTTGTGTACTGTCCACCAGCAATGGGGTGCTGCCCCCTGGGGTCTGCCATCAAGCCCCCCATGGGCCTCTGGGAGCAGGGGAGTGCCCTGGAGCAGGTCCCCAGGACTGGGTGGGAAGGGGTCCTGCCTGGCCTGTGGGAGCCCCTGGTGTTTCCGAGGACAAGACCTGATGGCAGGTGCCTGCTAGAGGCGGGTGGGCAGACAGCACTGGGCCTGGAAGGGGCTTCCAGGAAGTGCTGACAGCACAGGGGAGCCCCTGTGAGTGGCAGGCGCATCATGGCTGGGTCCCAGGCTGCTGCTGAGCACAGTGAGCCCCGAGATCTCGAGATCGGTGCTTGGATGGGCGGAAGGGAGGGGAACCAGATAAGCGCCTCTCCCACCTTGACTTGTGGGGAAAGGGGAGCGGAGACCCCAGGACTCCAGGGTCTGTGCCAACCGGGGCCTCAGCTGCTATATCTGCCCCCGCCCCCCCCCCCCCCCCCCCCCCCCCCCCCCCCCCCCCCCCCCCCCCCCCCCCCCCCCCCCCGTGCTGGCCCTAAGCTGTGGCTGGAGTGACGGTTTGACCATGACGTCTCGACTCAACACCTCCACTGGCCTCAGATGAGTTCCTGGATCCCCCTTCCTGGGCTCACCCCCACCCACGTGCTTCCGAACCCTGACATTCTGAGCTTCCTCCAGTCCCAGCCCCTCCCACAGCTTCCAGACAAAGGGGAACCAGCTGGATCCTCTTAAAGGGGCAGCGTCCCGCCGGCACCCATCCCCAGTGCATGCCACACATATGTTGGAGGGCTTCTGTCCCCTAGGAGAAGGGGCTGCCCCTCCAAAGCCCAGGGCTCTCCTGCCTCCTCTCTCCCAACCTCTGCAGAGCCTGGCTCCTCCCTTTCCAGTGGGACCTCGAAGCAGGGCGCCTGGGCCCCTGGCGTAGTCTCTGCATAGGTGTACGCACTGACCCAGACTGATGTCCTAGTGAATGCCAGCCCCGTGGGGCCTGCTCTCGCGAGCCCAGGGGCCTCCCCAGCTGAAGAGCAAGGCCCTGAGCCCTGCCCCATGGTTTCTGCAGGGTGGGAAGAATCCAAGCAGGGAGGTTTAGATCCCGGCCTGTGGCCTGGCATGAGGGGCTGGGGTGTCATTTTCCCGTCTGTTCTCAGCCTCATCCCTGTACCCTGGCTTCTCTGGCACCCCTAGTGACAAGGCGGGGACCCTGCAGCTCTGGGCCAGCTGCCCCTTCCTGCTTGCTGCTTGCCTGAGGGAAAGCAGGGAGACTCCTGTGTTGGGGGTGCTGACCTGTCCCCTAATCCTCCTTTCTTTGTGGTACTGAAGATCCACCCTGCTACATTGCACTAAGCTACGTCCCCAGCCCATGTTTTATTTTTTATTTTTATTTATTTATTGAGACGGGGTCTCACTCTGTAGCCCAGGCTGATCCTGAGCTCAGTATGGAGCCAAGGCTGACCTTGGACTCCCTGCAATTGTCCTGTCTCAGTCTCCCGAGTACTGGGATTATAGGCGTATGCCACCATACTTGGCTTGTGTGATGCTGGGGAATTGAACTCTGATACTTAGGGCTTGACATAGTGCTTGCTAGGCAAGCGCTGTGACTGCAGAGCCATTTCTCCAACCCCCCACCCTCCACCCCAAAGCCCATGTTTTAGTTTTGATTTCAAGACAGTTTCTCTGAGTCACTAAGCTCCTAGCCTGGGTTCTACTTCGCAGTCCTCCTGTCTCAGCATCCCAGAGTGCTGGGGTTACAGGCCTGCACCAGGCCCAGCCAAGCACCTGGAGGGCTGGTAGGCTCTCAGAAGCCAGAAGATCCTTTTGTCCTGACTGTCTGGATCCTGGCTGGTCTGTGTGAGCTGAGCCCCACCGGGTATCAGGGAAGTGGAATAGCTTTACAGGGCCTGTGGTGCTGGTCCACAGGCTTCCGGCAGGGCGAGGGTAGCACACCTGCCGTGGGTCGCCTGTGAGGAGGGAGCCAGTTAAGCCAAGACAGCACCAAGGTGCTGGCGCTCAGTAACTCCCGGCACCAGCAAGTGACTGCAGCTGCTTCCTGAGCTGCCAGGGAACCGTAAGAAAGGGGCCTCGCAGGTTCAGGTTCCGCAGGGCAGGTTCTGTTTCTCCCTCCACCTGGTGGCCAGGTCTCCCGCCTTTCGGGCTGTCTTCCTTACATGACGAGGAACGGGCACAAGAGAGTATCTCTCACCCCTGGCTCAGATCATGTACCTGCAGCGCAGCTGTGCACGGCACCAGGTGTGGGATTGATTGAGGAGCCAGCACAAGACGAGGGGATGCATCCCTGGCCCCACTTGTCGAGCCCTGTGCTCTGGTACAATGTGTTTCAGCCCGGAGGACATTTTCCTAATGCCGTGTTATTGGAGGGGCTGGGTACTAGGGATGGAACACACAGTCTGTGTGCCAACCTACTGCCTCAGCATTGTCTGTCCTCCAGGTAGAATACAAAGTTGCCGTCTTCCTGCCTCAGCCTCTCAGAGCGCTGGTAGCTGGTATCATGGGTGTGGCCCACCATGGTCGGCCTTTTTCTTATTCTTTTGTGTAGGGAATGTGGGGGATTGAAACTAGGGCCTTTGCACTGCACTGTATCTCGATCGCTTTTTTTTTTTATTTTATTTTAAGACTAAGTCTTGCTAAATCGCCCAGGGTGGGGGTCCAGCTTGTGATCCTCCTGCCTCGGCCTCCCCGAGTGCTGGAGTCCAAGGCGTGCTACCACCTAGGGCCTCTTCTGATTTCTGTGAAGGCAGGGCCCGGGGCGGGGCGAAGTGAGTGAGCGCCTGCCTCAGCCGCCCTCCCTGCAGGTGCTGTGAGTGCGGCGCCTCCCTATCACACCAGTACTACGAGAAGGATGGGCAGCTCTTCTGCAAGAGGGACTACTGGGTCCGCTATGGCGAGTCCTGTCATGGCTGCTCGGAGCACATCACCAAGGGCCTGGTCATGGTGAGTGTTCACGGCGCCTGGTCGCGCGCGCCATTCCCTCGCAGACCCTTGTGCCCCCCAGGCAGGTGTGCCCTGTGTGTCCCTTCATCTGTGCAGCCGGCTCTGCCCAGGAACTCTGCGGCTGGTCACCCTGTCCCCACAGTGTCCCAGGGCTGCCTTTCTGTTTTGTGGTACTGAGGACCGAATCTAAGGCCTTCATACTGAGGTCCACCCCCAGCCCATTTTTATTTTATTATTTAAGAGAAGAGTCTTGCTTGCTCTGTAGTCCAGGCTGCTCCTAAATTCACTGTGTAGCCCAGGCTGGCCTTGAACCCCTTGCCGTCCTCCTGCCTCAGCCTCCCAAGTGCTGGAATTGCGGGCCTGTGCCACCAGACCGAGCTGGGCTGCCTTTTTTGAGAGAAAGGGCACTGTGGGGCTGGCAGATGCTACTTTTCTTTGTTGCTGTTTTTTGTTTTGAGGTGGGATCTCACTCTGGGGACCAGGCCAGTCCTGAGCTGACTATGTCACCCAGGCTGGTGTAGCCCAGGATGGTCTTGAACTCACAACAGTCCTCCTGCCTCAGCCTCCCAAGTGCTGGGATTACAGGCATGTGCCACCACACCTGATTTTAAAAAAAAATTGTTAATTTCTGAGGCAAGTTCTCACTCTAGTCCAGGCTGGTCCTGAACTATGTCACCCAGGCTGGCTTTGAATATATGGTATCCTCCTGTCTCAGCCTCCCAAGTACTGGGATTACAGGTGTGTGCTACCACCCCTCCTTATGTGATATTGGGGAATTGCAGCTATGGCCTTGCACCTGCTAGGTAAGTGCTTTAACTATGGCCTAGCCTCTGGAAGATGCTACTAAATTGGGCTATCCCCTCCCTCGTGCCAGGTGGCCGGGGAGCTGAAGTACCACCCCGAGTGCTTCATCTGCCTCGCGTGTGGCACCTTCATCGGAGACGGGGACACCTACACATTGGTGGAACACTCCAAGCTGTACTGGTAAGTGCCGGGCCCTCCCTGAGCCCAGGACCTCCCACATTCCGCAGGGCCCGCCTTTCCCTGAGGTGCCCTTTCCCTGAGGTGCCCTTTCCCTGAGGTGCTGTGGCACCTCCTCCAGCGTGAGGCCGAGAGCACCCCAGATGCAGGCCCTCATCCCTGTGTGCCCCTGCAGTGTGGCGCTGGCGCCAGCCGCCGGAGCTGGCACAGACTCTGCAGCTAAGGACTCGGTCCCCAGCAAGGCTGCCCTCACTGCAGATGCCAGCTGGGCACTCAGGTCCCTAGCCACTCACACTTCTGACCACTGGGACCCCATAACCCTGTCACCTTTGCTGGCTTTACTGTGTGACTCACAGAGCTCCAAAAGGCCTCAACCTCTGTCATCATTTTATTACAAAGGGTTCCACTCAGTAGCCACCTGGGAGGCCACCTACCCTCTCCTGTGGCACACCGCGGTAGTGACCGTCCAGATGCCCCCCGCTGAGCACCAGGAGTCACATAGTCAGAACTGATGTGCCATCGCCCCATGCAGCCCAGGCCCCAGCCCCCTGCTCGGAAGCCAGGCTGGCCAAGAGCCCGCCTTCTGTCACAGCTGGTCTTCCCAGGGGCCAGCAGCACCCCACCCCCAGCACCATCTAGCAGACACGGGGCATGGGCGTAGGCCGGCCCAGGGGCTTGTAAATAACAAAGATGCTCCGCTCCAAGGACTCAGAGTCTCCTCAGGAACCAGGGACAAAGAACAGAGATTCTTCCTTGCTCAATGCCAATAAAGCCGGATTAGAGAACAGCATGACTTGATCCCAAATGGATTTTTAATGACTTCCTCCTGGACTGGCCGTACCCCCAGGCCTTGCCTTGGCATCTCACAGCATTGCAGGGAGAAGATGAGCCCAGAACAGCTCAGCTGGAGGAACGATACTGGGCATGCTCAGTTCCTGCCCCTTGGCCCGAAGCCGTGGGGGAGGGGAGGTACCCAGACTTGCGGGTGGAGCTGCAGGGGTGGGGATGCTGCCCACAGCCCTGATGCTCTTCTGTTCCCCTCCCTGGCTCTTGCAGCGGACATTGCTACTACCAGACTGTGGTGACGCCCGTCATCGAGCAGATTCTGCCTGACTCTCCCGGCTCTCACCTGCCCCACACAGTCACCCTGGTCTCCATCCCAGCCTCTGCTCATGGCAAGCGTGGCCTCTCTGTCTCCATCGACCCGCCTCACGGCCCTCTGGGCTGTGGCACAGAGCACTCTCACACTGTCCGTGTCCAGGGGTAAGTGGCCAGCCTACCGGGGTCACAAGTGCCATTGTTGCAGCCCTTACAGTGAGTGGTGGCAGGCTTCGGGACTGGGGACGTGGAGTGGAGGTGTGCATTTGGGTCCATGTGGGGTCCAGCTCTGCCACATGCAGACAGTTTCGCAGAAAACTACCATTGACCCAGATGAGGCAGTCACTTCTGTGCTGTTGGAACAAAGTACCCGACAATGCACACCTTAAAGGAAGAAGGGTTAATTGCTGCTGCTTCCAGAGGTCTCTGCCCCCCTTGGCTGGCTCCAAGGCAGGAACACGCAGAGGGCAGCTGCTCCTCTCCTGGCAGACAAGCAGCAGAGGGACTGGGAGGAAGGGCTGGGACCAGATGAAGTTCCCAAGGCCATGCCCCAGGACCCGCCCCCACGTGCCCAGCAGGGTGCTTTCCTAACCCTGAGGGTTTGAGGTATCTCTTCTTCTGTAGTCCAGGCTGCTCCTAAACTCACTTTTAGCCTATGCCACCCTCAAACACATGGCAGGCCTGTGCCTCAGCCTCCCAAGTGCTAGGATTACAGGTGTGCACCACCATGCCTGGCTTAAGTGGTGCTGAGGAATGGAACCCAGGGTGGTGGGCATGCTAGGCAAGTACTTAAACCTCTGAGCTATGCCCCCCGGCTTCTCTTAAGTGTCTCTTGAGACAGTTAAGTAAGCAATAAAAAGTAGCCATCAGGTCTGGGGACGTTGTTCAGTGGTCAGAGCACTTGCCTAACGTGCACACAGGACATGACGATTATACAGACAGAGACCTTGTCTCAAAAGAAAAAAAAAATGTAGCCAGTTGTAGGGATGCAAGCCTGTAATCCCACTCAGGCGGCCAAGGCAGAAGGAACACTGTGAGTTCGAGGCCAGCCTTGGCTGCATAGTGAGTTGAGGACCAGTCTGGAGTACAAAAAAAAAAAAAAAATGATTTATAATGGTCAAGCACAGTGGCATATAACTGTAATCCCCACCCCTGGGAAGCTAAGGCGGGAAGATCTCAAGTTCAAGGCCAGCTTGGATTACAGAGCAAAACCCTGTCTCAACAAAAGAAGACAAAAGAGATGAAACATCTTCACACCTTATAAAATATAAAAACATTTTCTTTAGCCTGCGTATGATCCAGCGAGGAGAGACGAGGAGTCAGGAATGAGGGAGGGAAGGAGCCCTGAGCCGTCCGCAGACCTAGCTGCCTGGCTGCAGAGCCAACCTGGGACCTGACGCCACACCTTCTCAGTCTCTTATTAATGTGAGGACCAGGAAGCTAGTCTAAGGAGAGAATTTGCTTCCGCAAAAGCTGGGACCGCAGCGGGCTCTGGGTGCGGTGTGGGAGAAGTGTGTCCCTGGCTCCCCAACCACAGGTCAACTGTCTGATTTGGAGTACGGAAAGAGAGTAATTGCTTGTGAGCTGTAATCACGTGTCCAGGGGAACAAGCCAAGCTTGGTACGCACAGATTGTTGCTAGAGAGGCTGGAGAGCCCTGAGGCAGGGGAGGAAATAAAGCGGACCAGCTGGAGGGACAGCTCCGCAGCTGGACACCTGCCTAGCAGGTGCAAGGCTCTGCGTTCGGTTCCTCAGCCAGTCGTGGTGGCGCACACCTGCAATCTTAGCACTCGGGAGGCTGAGGCAGGAGCCTTTCGACTTACAGTTCTGGTGACTGGAAAGTCACCGGAAGGGCAAGGGCCTTCCTAACGTCACTGGAGTGTAGCAGAGAGGCAGAAAGGGCTGAGCACGTGGAGCCCCTTGCTGTGGAACAGGCCACTGTCAGTGAACAAATACAGTCCCCCAGGCACCTTGTTAGTCCCTTCCAGGGCATTGCTGTGACCTCATCACCTTCCTGTGTCCCCCACCCCCACCCTCTAAAGATCCAGTACCCTAAGGGGACCTAGGTTCTCTAACAGGTGAACCTTTGGGGGACACACTGAAACTGCTTGCTATCCCTAGCAGGCACCACCTAAACAATAGGGGACATGTCATTTTGGGCCGTCTGAGATGTCTCCTGAGCGTCCCCCGTAACTGGGGAGGGGAGCCAGCTGCCAGTGCTGCATGATTCAGTGAAGGTTCTCTGCACAGAGTGCCGGCGTGGCTGGGGACGGAAGTATGTCCGGGGATGCCTGGGTCTCCAGACCACCTTACCTCGGCTTCAGACTGCCAAGAGCCCTCGGGATACACCCAGGCCAGGGCCTTGTACTGGGTAGCCCTCAGAGGTCCCTGGAGAGGTGAACAGGGTCCTCAGCCCAGTGTCGTGTGCCCATCATCCCAGCACTCTAGGAGGCTGAGTAAGGCCAACTTGAGCCCTGCCTGGGCAGCAGGAGAAGAAAGTCTGGGCCCTTCCCTCCAGGACTACCGCCTAGTGGCCGCAGCCAGTTCTGCAAAGAGCCACACCCTTCTCAGAAGCTGCCCAGCTGACTGACTTGATTAAAGCAGGGTTAGTTGATCACTTTTTATCCTGTGTATAGCAGCATTTTAAGGCACGTTTTAATTTGGGGGCCCAGGCACCTGAGGGAGAGGATGAGAGAGCTCAGGGCCTTCACACTGAGCTCTAGCCCATTTTTTTGATAGAGAGCCTTGCTCTGTAGTCCAGGCTAATCCTGAACTCACTCTGTAACCCAGGCTGGCCTTGAACTCCCAGCAGTCCTCCTGCCTCAGCCTCCCAGGTGCTGGCTACCATGCCCGGCTCATGTGGTGCTGAGGTATGGAATCCAGGCTTCTAGTAACTACTGAGTTGCGCCTCAGTAGTCATGAAGATCTAGTCTACAACTCAAGTGTTGGACGCTCGCCTACCTGGCTTCTGTCTCCAGCGCTGGACAAAGGAAAAGGTAGCTGACAGATTTTCCCATCCTGTTAGCGTAAAGCTGCCTGTCGCCTGGCATCTCGCACCCACTCCTGCTCATCTCCAGGAGCCGGGACAGAGGTGAGGGAGGCCTGCCGCAGCAGCTGCCAGGGGAAATGAAAACTGAGGCTACAGAGTAGAAAGACACGAGGAAGCCGGGCGGGCTGTGAGCTCCTGACGGCCAAGTGCGCAGGGCCATGCTCCCAAGTCCCTGCCCTGTGCTGGATGGGCCCGCCATCTCCTCGGCTGGTCAGGAGGAACAGGAGCTTTGCCTTTGCCAGGAAGGTGGGTAGGAGACCCATGGATCCCGGCGCTTTTAGGACCTGTTGTGGGACGTTTGTCTGCCCCAAGTGTACCAGACAGTTGGAGAACACTTCTGACCCTACAGGGGAGGTGACATTCTGTTGGATTGGAGCAGCAGAACATCCACAGAGTGGCCTGTAGGTCTCTCCGTACATACAAAAATATCAAAATATTTTTTAAAAGCTGGGCCTGATGGCACAGGCCTATAATCTCCAGCTAAGGCAGGAGGATTGCAATTTCAAGCCCACTCTGGGCAACTTAACAGCTTAGTGGGGCCCTATCTTAAAAATGGGGACTGGGAGAATAACACAGACTTTAGAGCACTTGCCTGGCAAGCACAAGGCCCTGGGTTCGATTCCCCAGCACCACATAAGCCAGGCATGGTGCCACGTGTCTGTAATCCCAGCATTCAGCAGGCTGAAGCAGGAGGACTGCCTTAAGTTAGACTACAGAGTAAGACCCTATCTCAAAAAATAAAAATAGGCTGAGGATGTAGTTCAGTATGAAGGCCCTGGACTCAGTCCCTAGTCCACAAAATAAGCAAATGCATATAAAGTATAAAAAATAATTAAAAATATAAAAATTTGCTCAGGATTAACTTGTCGTAGCATTTGTAGTAAAACTAATGCTTTGAGGAAAATATATATAAGCACTAAATTCAGTGTACAGTGGGTCCCAAGAGTTGCCATACATCAGAAAAATTAGCAAACTTTTGGGGCATTCTGTAGTATGAGGTGACAGATACATACGCATGTGCCACCTTCCTCCAGAGTCATATCCATGGTAGGCATTAGTAATTGACTATAGAATTTATCCCTCCCATTCTCATGAGATCGCATTACTTGCCCTCTCACCCCGGATCTGGTCTCCATAGCTCTGGTCCATGTTAGGGGCCGAGGGGAAAGGCAGGAGCGAATCTGATCACTGCTCTACCCGCAGAGTGGACCCGGGCTGCATGAGCCCTGATGTGAAGAACTCCATCCATGTGGGGGACAGAATCCTGGAGATCAACGGCACGCCCATCCGGAACGTGCCTCTGGACGAGGTGGGGCTGGCGCTGGGGGTGGGGTGGCCGGGGTCCCTCCATAGGCACCCGCTGCCTCACCTGTCCGCACTCCTCTCCCCAGATCGACCTGCTGATCCAGGAGACCAGCCGCCTGCTGCAGCTGACGTTGGAGCATGACCCCCACGATGCACTGGGCCATGGGCCAGGACTGGAAACCAGCCCCCTGGCGTCCCCGACCCGCACTCCCAGCGGGGACGCAGGCAGTGCTGCCCGGCCAAAACCTGTCTTGTAAGTCCACCTGCTCCTCCGTGTGGGTGTGCCACACACTGGCCGGGAGACTTGGTCCCCATGGTCCCCTAGCTGTGCTGGTAGAGGAGCCAGCCCAGCTGGGGGTGGCGGGCTGGGAGTGTTGCTCCGTGGTCAGAGCGCTTGCCTAGCATGTTTGCAAGGCCCTGTGTTTCGATTCCCCTAGCTCTGCATAAAAATAAGTTAGCTGTAATCCCAGCACCTGAGAGGCTGAGGCAGGAGGATTGCTGTGAGTTGTTAGGCCAGCCAGAAACTACAGAGAGAGACCTTGTTGCAAGGAAAAAGAGGAGGGTGAGAAGAAAGCAGGAACAGGGAGCAGCCATCCCTGACAGGCATGGCAGAGCTCGCGGACAGCCTCCTGCCGCAGGGAGTGGCAGCCGTTCGCTGTGGGCACGGAAACACGGCACCCGGGCTGGGAAGTGGGCTCTGAGGCTGAGCTTATATGTCATCAGGGTGTTGGATCTGGCAGGGGTCTCTGGACCACATCTCACGGCTGGCAGGGCCAGTTCTCACCCTGCTTACTCGGGAGCGCCTTCTGGGTGACGGCCGTGATGTTAAAAGCCAGATGCTTCCCTCCCGGCATCTGCCTAGAGCCCAGGAACCTGCAGGGTCACCCCTTTGCATCACCCAGGCGGGCAGGGTGCCTGTCCACAGGGAGGAGGCCTAGGACAGTCGTCCTCACCAAGTACACTGTATAACAGTGGGCTATGGACGGGAACAGGACAGGCGCAGGGATGTTGGGTACCACCTGCTCCCAGCGCGGGGGCTGCAACACTCGCTGGCCCTGACGGGACACAGCAGGCTATGTGGACGTGGGGTCTCAGCCACGGTCTCCTCCCCCATGGTGCTGGGCGCCTGTATCTCACCAGGAGGAGCTGCAGCATTGACACGTCCCCGGGAGCCGGCTCAGTGGCCTCGCCAGCCTCCCAGCGCAAAGACCTGGGTCGCTCCGAGTCCCTGCGCGTGGTCTGCCGGCCACACCGCATCTTCCGGCCGTCTGACCTCATCCACGGGGAGGTGCTGGGCAAGGGCTGCTTCGGCCAGGCCATCAAGGTACGGGACAGGCAAGCTGGTCAGGCCTGTGGCCTCTCCTCTTCCCACTGGGAGCCTGCTGTGGCGGGCCTCTGGCTTCTAGGCCCTCTACCTTGGCCTCCTGTAGTTGATGACAGGGAGGGGAGCCTTACAGTAGGTGCAGGAGTCTATGCAGAGCCAGCTGTTGAAAGGCAGTTCCAGGCCTGGAGGACTAGCTCAGCGATGGAAGCGCTTGCCTAGCAAATGCAAGGCCCTCAGTTCAATTCCCCAGGACCACATAAAGCTGGGCATGGTGGTGCACACCTGTAATCCCAACTCTTGGGAGGCTGAAGCAGGAGGACTGCCGTGAATTGGAGGCCAGTCTGGGCTACATAATGAGTTCAGGACCAGCCTGGACTGCAGAGCCAGAACCCTCTTTCAAAAATGGTTCCAAGGATGGGGTGTGAGAGGGCAGGCAGCCCGGGCTGATGCCCAGAGTCCCTCCCTGGAGCTCCATGCTGATCTGCTGCCACCCACCATGGCCTCTTACCCCTGCGTACACTCCTAGCTAGGACACAGGCTCTTCTCTGGCTCCAGTGTCCCCTGGCTGTGACTAGGTTAGAAGGGTCAGGATTATATGAAAGATGCAAACAAAGCCAGAAGTGGTAACACACCTGTACTCCCAACACTTGGAGAGCCTGAGGCAGGAGAACCGCCAGTTAGAGTCCCACCTGGGGAACTTGGCAAGACTGTGTCATAAAATAAAGTATAAAATAAAATAATAAAATAAAATAAATTGGGACAAAGATGTAACTCAGTGTAAAGGCCCTGGAAAACTCAGTCCCTAGAACCATCAACAAAAAAGAACAGAAGCCAGGCTGCCCACATACCCAGGCAGGCCCAGAGTCCCCAACCCATCACTGGTCCCCTGGCTGGCAAGGGGTCCTTGGGCAAGCCACCAGTCAATGTCCCGGAGCACAGAGCTGACTCTAGACCAGGCAGTCTTGTACCAAAGCTCTTGCTGCAGCTAAGCGATCTTGGCCCTATTAGGGATTCTCAGAGCCTCAGTTGCTCCATTGTAACCAGATTGACTCCTGGTTGTCTGGGAGTATCCCCCGAGTCATCTGAAGAACATGAAGCCATCCCACCTGGTGCCAGTCCTAGAATGGCCATGAGGCATCCTTCACAGTGGGCTGACAGGGGGGTCTGTCTGTCCTGAGTCCTCCTGCCTCGGTATCCCCCGTGCAGGTGACACACCGGGAGACAGGCGAGGTGATGGTGATGAAGGAGTTGATCCGGTTCGACGAGGAGACACAGAGGACGTTCCTCAAGGAGGTCACTGCTGGGGGCTGCCACATCCTTTGGGATCCAACCCTTAGATCCCCACCCCAGCCCCACTGGGAGGGCTGGCAGGGGGAGAGCAAGTAGACAGGCCTAGTGGCCCAGGCTTATAGTCCCAGCACCCTGGGAGGCTAAGGCAAGGCGATCACAAGTTTGAGTTCAGAAAGAAAAGAGGCTGGCACAATAGCTCAGCAGTTAAAGCTCTTGCTTAGCAAGCTCAAGGCCGTGAGTTCATTTCCCAGCACCACATACACTAGGTGTGGTGGTGCACGCCTATAATCCCGTCACTCGGGAGGCAGAGGCAGGAGCATTGCCTGAGGTGTGTTCAAGAAAACAGACTGGGCTACCTAGTGAGTTCAGGACCAGCCTGGACTGCAAAGCCAGACCCTGTGTCCAAAAAAATAAGAGAATAAAGAAAATGTGCCAAGAGTGGAAGAGAACAGTGGTGGTGCGGAAACGGGAGCAGCGGGGTCAGGGAGTGGGGCTCTGGCTTGTGGGGTCTGGGGCTTGCAGTGGTGGTGCGAACGGACACGGGAAAGGGGATGAGGGGCCCAGCCTGTGTGTGCCCGCCAGGTGAAGGTGATGCGGTGCCTGGAGCACCCCAACGTGCTCAAGTTCATCGGGGTGCTCTACAAGGACAAGCGGCTGAACTTCATCACAGAGTACATCAAGGGTGGCACACTGCGGGGCATCATCAAAAGCATGGTGAGAGCTGGGGTGCGGGAAGGGAACCCCACCCTGTGGCCTGGGCGCGGCCGCCCTTTCCTGGGCCTCTTACTTCTGCCCCGGGGGTTGCTCCGAGTCTCAGAGACCCTCTAAGCCCTGATTGCAAATTGAGTTAAGCAACTGACTCCATCTAAAGCTGGGTTCAGAGAGGGTGGTGGCTTCTTCGGGGGACACACAGGCTGTTTTGGGTGAGGCATCCAGGGGGATTATTTTCACAGTTGAACACAGCTCACGGAGTCCAGAAGTTTCCTGAAGGAACTGGACACAATTACAATCCATCTTTAGAAACATTCTGGAAGGAAGCTGCTGTTAGCACCTGTACCAGCCAGGCAGCCCTATCTGTAGCTCTGTTTCCACACTTCCGTGAAATCCCTACCTGAGCCTCTGAGCCTCTGAGCCTGTCCTTAGGTCACTTTCCTGACCTTTCCTAAACAGAGGCCCTGCAGGCTCCTGGTGGGTATGACGTCCTCAAAGGGATTCTGTGATTGAGTAAATTTACAAACACTCATCTACACCAAATTAGACTTTCTAACTTATTTAATAAGCCCTGGTGCACAGCCCCTGTGACCTAAGGCCTCCAAGTGGGGTACGCCAGGAGTGTGAGAAGTCTCCCTGGATCGTGTAAGCCCTGTGTTAGCTTTCCATCACTGTAACAATATCTGAGACAGGCAACTTTCAAAGAAAAAAGGTTAGCCAGGCACAGCACACGCCTAGAATACCAGCCTCATGGGAAGCTGAGGTGGGGCAGTCAGACAGTTCAAGGCCCATTAAGACCACCAAAATAAAATGAGCTGAGCCCAGTGGCACCAGTTTGTAACCCTAGCTCTCTCTGGGAGGCTGAGTGCATCCTGGGCAATTTAGCAATTTAATAAGGCTCTGTCTCAAAATCGAAAAAGGGGGAGGAGGTATAGCTCTATGTGAAGACCTTGAACCCAATCCCCAGAACCAGAAGGGGAAGGAGGGAAGGAAGAGAGGGAGGGAGGGAGCATGCGCACTGGAGGAACAGTGCAGCCGTTAGAGCACATGCCTGGCAAGCCCAAGTCAAGATCTGGGAGTACAGAGCTGACTCCAGGCCAGGGGGTCATGGGTTCAATTCCCAGCATCACATACACCAGGCATGGTGGTACACTTCTGTAATCCCAGCACTCAGGGGGCTGAGGCAGGAGGACTGCTGTGAGTTTGAGGCCAGCCTGGGCTCCATAATGAGTTCAGGACCAGCGTGGACTGCAGAATGAGACCCTCTATCAAAAACAAAGAAAGGGAAGCTGGTGGGGTGCCTCTGGCCCCTGGTTTTGGAGGTTCCAGTCAGCTGGCCCCCTGTTTGGGCAGCACACGCAGTAGGGTCTGCAAGCAAGAGAGCCGGGTGGAGGCTTGCCCCTTGCCAGTGTCACACCCCGGCTCCGCCACCCAGGGTGGCCTGTGCCACTCACCCTGACCCCTCCTCAGGACAGCCAGTACCCATGGAGCCAGAGGGTGAGCTTTGCCAAGGACATCGCGTCAGGGATGGTAAGTGGCCAGCGACCACCGCACTGTGGCAGTGGCCCTGACAGCCTACTGTGCCGCCAGGAACTTTCACATGGCCCCGCGTGGAACCTTCAGTGGGGCAGAGGATCAGCAGGCATGCGGGGAGACTCCTACCAAGCGGGAGTGGGCGGGTGACGGGAGCCTGGCCAGGCACGTAGGCCACCCGGTGACGCTCGTGTTCCCACAGGCCTACCTCCACTCCATGAACATCATCCACCGTGACCTGAACTCCCACAACTGCCTGGTCCGCGAGGTGAGCAGCCAGGCCTGCAGCTGGGCACGGAGACAGGCCCAGCCTCAGGACTTCCCGGAGTCACCTTCGGGCTCCTGTTCAGGTGGGGTGGGAGTAGGAGGCGGGAGCCTGGACTTGAGTTCAGACCAGCTTCCACCTCCCACGCCCTGGGCAGCGCCTTGCAAAGCAGGGAAGGAGGCAGCAGCGAGGGACAGAGAAAGGACCCGGGTTGGGGCATTGGATCCAGCCCACAGCCGGCCAACGACCAGCCGCAGCTGGGCCTCGGCTCGCGGGCTGGGCGGGCGCAGCTCCTGGGAGTGCAGCCCGGTGGTTATTGAAGTGGGATTAGAGGCAGGTTGTGGCCGAGGGAACCCAGGTGTTCGCAGAGAGGAAGCAAGCCCAGCTGGCAGGACGGCCTCTTCCCAGGGCCGCGTGCTGACGTGACACCCAGTAGGTGGCCTCAGGCTGGGGAAACGTGGTCTCAGAGTCCAGGAAGCCCAGGGTCCACAGCACCAGCGTGGGCGGGGAGTTCCCTCCCCGTGCCCAGGAGCGCCTGTCCAGCCTTGGTCCTGGCTGCTGGTGGCTGCTCCGTCCGCAGTGGCCCTGGCTGTGGGTTGGGACCTCCTTCTCTGTGTGTCTGTGTATCCGCTCCTTGCTGTGTTTGGCTGGTTGGTTGGTTCGTTTGGGGTTTTTTTTGAGATAGGGTCTCACTGTCTAGTCCGGGGTGGCCTTGAACTCACAGCAGTCCTCCTGCCTCAGCCTCAGAGCCCGGCTTATTTGGTTCTGGGGAGCTCAGGGCCTGCCTAGGTTGGCTCAGCTAGTGCCCTAACCTCTGTGCTGTTCCTCCAGCCCTCTCCTTGCTGTGTGAGGACAGCCATCATTGTTTCGGGCCCACCCTAAGCCCATAGAGCCTGGTCTTTGTTTTTTTTGTTTTGTTTTGGTTTGGTTTGGTTTTCTTTTGTTTTTTTGAGACAGAGTCTGTAGACCAAGTTTGTCCTGAACTTACTGTGTAGCCCAGGCGGGCCTTGGACTCAGCAATCCTGCATCAGCCTCCTGAGTGCTGGTATCACAGGCGTGCACCACCATGCCCGGTTTTGTGTGGTGCTGGGGAAGGGGTGCAGGGCCCTGAGCTGGCTATGCCGGCACGCCATTGGCTGTGCCATTCCTCCAGCCCGAGCCCTGTCCTAGCTGAGTACATCTGCAAGGCCACTGGCAAATACCGCTGCAGTCAAAATTCTAGGCAGACTGTGAACTTGGAGCCGAGGCGGCACTGCTCCGTATACTACACGCAGGCTCCCACCTGGTCCTGGGATGGGAGCCACCCGGTGGAGGCATTCTGTCTGGTAATCGCAGTACAGTAACTGTGTTGCGATGGCCCAGGGCTGTGATGACTTGCTCGCTGTGCAAAGGGTGGAAACTCCACTCCACACGAGCTTCCCAGCTACGGGAAGCCATGGGCGGGTCCTCCTGAGCCCTGGGCACCGCTGGACTGCTGGCAGCCTCTGTCCGGAGCTGCTCAGGCCTCCATCCCACGGCACGGACTATCCCTTGGAAAGGAGCACTCGGAGGCTGGGGGTGGCTTGGCAGTTTGTGCTTGCCTAGCAAGTATAAGGCTCTGGTTTTGATTCCCCAGCACCACATAAGCCAGGCGTAGTGGTACATGCCTGTAATCCAGCCCTTGGGAGGCTGAAATGGAAGATTACCGAGTTCAAGGCCAGCCTAGGCTACATAGTGAGTTCAGGACTATTCTGTACTAGAGTGAGACCTTGTCTCAAAAAAAAAAAAAAAAAAAAAAACCTCAGTGGTATGTTTCCCTAGCATGCACAAGGCCTTCAGTTCAATTCCCTACCAGCCCACATCTGTAATCACAGCACTGGGGAGACTGAGGCAGGAAGACTGCAGTAAATTTGAGGCCAGCTGGGCTACACAGTGAGTTCAGGACCAGCCTGGACTAGAGTGAGACCCTGTCTCAGGAAAGAAACAAAGGAACGAAGGAACAAAGGAAGGAAGGAAAGACTGGCCGGAAAAATACCCTCAGAGGTTAAAATGTTTGCCTAGCAAGCTCAAGGCTGTGAATTAAATTCCCCAGCACCACTTAAAGCTGGGTGTGGTGGAACATGCCTGTAATCCCAGCACTTGGGAGGCTGAGGCAGGAGAATTGGGGTAGGAGGATCTCAATAAAGAAAGAAAGAGTAAAAAGGAAGTAAAGGGCATAAAGGGGAAGGCATAAAGTAAGGGGTGAGGCTTAGGGGTAAAATGGGGCAAAAGCTGATTCTAGGGTGAGCAGGGCTTTTATGCAGGGAAGGTACATCAGCCAGCATGGAGTTGGGGCTTGGACTATTCCTCTGGCTTGAGGGTCAGGGGATTGGGCAGAAGAGGGCTAAGCAGAGCTGCCTGATAGGTCGGGAGAGCAGGCAGGTGGGCCATGACATAAGGGGGACAGTCCCCGCTGAGGGTCAGGGTTGGCGTCATCAGCTGCCACCTGCCAGGGGCTGCAGCGTTGTCACATCGGGCTGGAGAAGTCAGGTTGCCCAGGCCCCAAAGGAACGAGGGACAAGCTGTCTAAGCCAGGGCCACACGGAGCCAAGCGCAGCCTGTGAGAACGGCCCAAGTTCGGCACAGGAGGACAGCATGGGCACCCCACAAAGATCTTGTCTCACAATGTGTGAACCAGGGGGGCTGGGGACATAGCCTAGGAGTTGCACAAGGCCCTGCTTAATTCCCCATCACCACATAAGTAGTTCTAGTCCATGGGAGGCTGAGACAGGAGGATTATTGTGGGTTTGAGGCCAGCCTGGACTCCATAGTGAATTCAGGACCAGCCTGGGCTACAGATGAGACCCTGTCTCAAAAAAGGGAGAGGACTGGGCTGGGGCAGCTCAGCAGTTAGAGCACTTGCCTAGCAAGCACAAAACCCAGGGTTCAGTTCTCCAACACCATATAATCCAGGCATGGTGGCACACGCCTGTAATCCCAGCACTTAGGAGGCTAAAGCAGGAGGAGCGGGCTACATAGTAAGTTCAAGACCAACCTGGACTGCAGAATAAGACCCTATCTCAAAAAAAAAAAACAAAAAACTGGAAATCTGTTCCCCAAATCTCCCTTGGATTTGGGGTGTTGCTCAGCAGTTGAGCCTATGCTTAGCATATGTGAAGCCTTGGGTGCAAGCCTACCTTCACCCCCACACGCCAAGAACCAAAGTGCCCCGATATGTGTCTGCCACTGGGCCTCTGAGGTCCCCGAGGTCAGCCTCACTGGGTCTCCCATGGCCAAAGCTGGAGGACCCTGTACCACACGACCCTGGCAGAGTCCTGGGAATGGGAACAGGGTGGAAATCAGTTCTTGGATAGTCTCGATGGGCACGGGCCGCTGCGAGCCACATTGCAGGTGGGGCAGTGGTTCCAGGGGTCTCGGCCAAGACTGCCTGACCACCCTACTACCACCTGGTAAACCCAAGATGTCAGAGCCCAAGATGGGCTGTGTTCACAAGACTTCATCAGGGCGGGCCCAAGGCAAGTGTGTAGCCCTGCCCCACCTCCTGTCCTCGCATGCCGGGAATGGAACCACTGAGCCACTCCCCATCCCCATGGAGACTCACCCTGGTGGCCCCGACAGAGGCCTATCTAGCTCCCTGCCATGGCCCTGATGCCATCCCTGGCCTCATCCCTCAGGGGACCCCCACCTGGGTTTTCCTGGTGCTGGCGCAGACCCAGCAGCTGATGCTACCTGTGTTCAGGGAACAAGCATCCTGAAATAGTAGAACTAGGGGCTCCAAAGTCCTGGGTTCAGTTCTTTCCCCACCCCCAAGCCCCCCTGCCCTGTCACTGACCGGCTGAGCAGCCTTGGACAACTCTTACCCTCTGTAGACAGTCTGTCAAATGGGGGTAAAAATCATAGATATCTTACCTGGATGTTGGGAGAATTAAGATGCAGTCTGACCTGGTGTGGTGGTACATACCTGTAATCCCAGCACTCTGGGAAGCTGAGGCAGGAGGATCTCAAGTCTGAGCCCAAGCTAAACAACTTCTGTGAGACCCTGTTTCAAAATGAGAAATAAGCCAGGACCAGTGGTGTAGGTCTATGATTCTGGCACCCTGAGAGGCTGAGGCAGGAGGGTTACAAGTTTGAGCCCAGGCATCTCAGGGAGACCTTGACTCAAAATAAAAAATAAAGGGCTGGGGATGTAGCTTAGTGCAGAGGCCCTTGGTTCAATCCCCAGTACCACAAAAAAGATGGTACACCTAGGACCTGGGTCTCCAGTCAGAATTTGTAATTTTTTTTGACATAGGGTCTCACTGTATTCCAAGCTGGTCTTAAACTTACTATGTACCAAGGCTGGCCTCAAACTCACTGCAGTCCTGTCTCAGCCTTCCAAATGCTGGGATTATAGCATCTGCCACCATGCCTGGCTAATTTTTATTTGGTGCCTGGGAATTGAGCCCACACCCTTGCCAACACTAACAAGTGCCTTAACTACTGTGCTATACCTCCAGCCCCCAGAATTCTCGTTTCCTTTCCCTTTTTTTTTTTTTTTTTTTTGAGACAGGTTCTCACTCTGTAGCCCAGGTTGTCCTGAACTCACTGTGGAGCCCAGGCTAGCGTTGGACTTAGGACAATCCTCCTGTCTTCTCCGGAGTGCTGGGAGTACAGGCGTGCGCCACTATGGCCAGTTTATGTGGTGCTGGGGAATCAAACTCGCAGTATTTAGCACTTGACTTGGCACTTGCTAGGAAACCACTTTAACCTCTGAGCCATTCCTCCAGCCCATTTTCCTTTCACAACACTCTTCCCTGATGGACAGAGGAAGCACTGGGAGGAAGGATTGGGGGGCCACTGGGGAGGAACAAAGGGCACACTAGGGTGGAGCCCCGTGGTCTCAGGGGCTTCGGGCAGCCCCTCCTGTACAGGGAGCTAGGGACAGGGCATTGCCACTGTGCAGCCCCTGCTGTCGAACTCTTCTGAAGCGGTCTGTGGGCTGGGTGGGGACCTGGCTCGGAACAGGCTGGACAAGGGTGACCTTGCCTCACCTTCCCAGAACAAGAACGTGGTGGTGGCCGACTTTGGCCTGGCACGACTCATGGTGGACGAGAAGACGCAGCCGGAGGACCTGCGGAGTCTCAAGAAGCCGGACCGCAAGAAGCGGTACACTGTGGTGGGCAACCCGTACTGGATGGCGCCCGAGATGATCAACGGTGAGGGCGGCCTGTAGCCGCTGCCGCCTCCTTCCTGGCCTGTGGCCATTTCCTCCTGCTGCTGCTGGACACCACTGGCTGGCCCCGCCTCCGTCTGTCTGGGTTGAACCCACTGTGTCCCCAGGGCTGGCCTGGGTTCTCCTCAGGCTCCAGGGAAGGGGAGATTGGTACCACTTTTTTTTTTTTTTTAAGACAGCGTCTTGCTCTATAGTCCAGTCTGGTCCTGAACTCACTATGTAACACAGGTTGTTCCTGAGCTCATGACTACCCACCTGCCACAGCCTCCCAAGTGCTGGGATTGCAGGCATGCACCACCACACCAGCTTATGTGGTGCTAGGGAGTCAGCTCAGGGCCTTGAGGTTGCGAGGCAAGTGCTGTAACCACTGAGCTATTCCTCCAGCCCAGTTGTTGTTCTCGTGTAGCACAGATTGTAGCCCGGTCCCTCCACAAGAAGCTGATCCACAAATGTAGACTCAGGACACAACTATAGGTCAGCCCACACCAGCCCTGGCCAGTGAACACAGTTAATGTCTCCCCAAATGATGTGCCCTGCGAAATAGCCAAAGCATTCCCTGTTATTAAGGGTGGGGTGAGGACTATTAGGCTGGCATTCAGCAAACCAGCATGCCTGGTGCCTTCACCATCACTCGGTATGTGACACTCCCACTCTGTAGACAAGGAAGTAGTTCAGACAGCCTGTGTCAACTTTCTGAGGCTGCTATAACAAATTACTGCAATCAGGACTAGGGGCGTAACTTAGTGGTTAAAGCATTTGCCTAGCATATATGAAGCTCTGAGTTTGATTCCCCAGTACCATGTAAAGCCAGGTGTGGTGGCACGCAGTTGTGATCTAGCACTCAGGAGGCTGAGGCAGGAAGATTGCAAATTTGAGACCAGCCTGAACAATTTGGGAAGATCCTATCTCAAAAATTAAAAAAATTTTAAAAGACTGTGGATGTACATACCTATAATCCTAGCATTCAGGAGGCTGAGGCAGGTGGATTGCCACGAGTCTGACGCTAGCCTGGGTTCCATAGTGAGTTCAGGACCAGCCTGGGCTACAGAGCGAGACCCTGTCCAAAAAAAAAAAAAAAAAAAAAAAAAAAAAAGACTGGGAAGGTGGCTTAGTTCATTAGTCCCAGAGTTGGGAGGTTAAATGTCTAAGAGTCTGGATACTGGAGGGATAGCACAGCTTGCCTAGCAAGCTCCAGGCCCTGAGTTCAGTTCCCCCACACCACATAAGCTATGCATGGGGCACACACTTGGGCCACAGAGCAAGACCCTGTCTTAATAAGTAAATGAGTAAATGAGTGAAGTCCAGCGAGCCGACCCCCCTGCAGCTCCCCTCCCGGCCACTGGTGCTCTTGTACTTCTGGGCGTGGTTGCTTTTCTGCAAGTCTTCTCTGTCCTCACCAGGGCACTTTTTTGAGGTTTTTTGTTTGGTTGGGTTTTTTTCCCCCTCTCTTGAAACGGGTCTCACTCTGTAGTCCAGGCTGGTTCTGAACTCACTGTGTGGCCCAGGCTGGCCTTGGACTCACAGCAGTCCTCTGGCCTCAGCCTCCCCAGTGCTGGGATTAGAAGCATGTGCCAGTAAGCCCCCACAACCTGCTCCTCAAGACACTTGATGGCACTGAGGGACACCCAGATGATCCTGGCTCCATAACTCTGTCATGACTACTAAGGCACTGGGGATGGAGCTGGGCCATCACGTGCTGGGCAAGGGCTTTGCCACATGATGCACCTCAGTCCTGAGACTCTTCGGAGGATAATGCTCAGGGCTCCTGGGTTTTGCCGTGTTGTATGTGGGGACCTCACAGAACCTGGGCCTGGCCTGGAGTCACGCTGAGCAGAGGGTCTGGAGCTTCTAGCCCATACACTCGCCCCTCAGCGCTGCAGCCCAGGGGGTTAGAGGCAGGTACAGGCCCTTGGAGACCTTGGGCAGGGAGGGCCCTATGGCCCCGCCTGGCCCTGCATCCTGCACCCAACCCAGCCTCCGTGACACTCGCGCTCTCTCTGTCCAGGCCGCAGCTATGACGAGAAGGTGGATGTCTTCTCCTTTGGAATTGTCCTGTGTGAGGTAGGACTGGGGCTAGGCGGTGGTGTTAGGGGCCCCCGTGAGGCGCCGTGCACAGCTCCTGGCGGGTTCCTGCTGACCTACCCTCAG
Source organism: Ctenodactylus gundi (assembly GCA_004027205.1). Taxonomy (NCBI): domain Eukaryota; kingdom Metazoa; phylum Chordata; class Mammalia; order Rodentia; family Ctenodactylidae; genus Ctenodactylus; species Ctenodactylus gundi. The sequence goes on along the minus strand of PVKB01002013.1, from coordinate 274,858 downwards.
CCCCCCAAGGCCCCCAGCGGGCCTTCCAGATGAACGGCCAGGCCTTTTGCCACACAGATCATCGGGCGGGTGAACGCAGACCCCGACTACCTGCCACGTACCATGGACTTTGGCCTTAATGTGCGAGGCTTCCTGGACCGCTACTGCCCTCCCAATTGCCCCCCAAGCTTCTTCCCCATCACTGTGCGCTGCTGTGACCTGGACCCCGAGAAGAGGTAAGTGGTGAGCTGGGCCTGAGGTGGCTGTAGGGGCAGAGCTGATGCCCTGAGGGCCGTGCCCACAGGCCACCCACCTGCCGTTACCCCAGGCCCTCCTTTGTGAAGCTGGAACAGTGGCTGGAGACCCTCCGCATGCACCTGGCTGGCCACCTGCCTCTGGGCCCGCAGCTGGAGCAGCTGGACAGGAGCTTCTGGGAGACCTACCGGCGTGGTGAAGGCGGACTGCCTGCCCACCCTGAGGTCCCTGACTGAGCCGGGCCACCCGGCTGCCCCCATCCCTGCCTCTGGAGAGTCACCCTCAGGACGTCGTCCTGGAGGAGGCGTGGGCAGGGCCATGAGTGGCCCAGACCCTCCCCGCCTTCCCCTGCAGCCCATGCCCCTATCCCCGTTGGCCTCCTTTGGTCCCAGGTCCCAGAGCATGGCCCTGCCTCGCCTCTGCCTTGGTGGGACCGCCCCTATTCCTCCTCGCATGAGCTGGAGCACCTGCGAGCTGTGCCCTCCCCGCGCTGCCCCCTGCTGCCCTTCAGCTCCTCTGAGCAAGGCAGGCCCAGAGGCGGCTCTGGAGTGTGCCCCGGGGTGCCAGGAATGGAGAGGGTCATGCACCCAGGGAAAGGCCAGTCCCAGGAGGTAAGCAGGGAGTCAGGGACCTGTCATTTCCTCATGGAAGCCCCTTTAGTAAGAAGCAGGTACCAGGCCTCAGGGTGGAGAGGGGACCCTTTAGGGACAAAGCAGGGAGCTATGGTGCCAGGGCCTGGCTGAGGGGGGGCCCAGCCCAGGCGGAGGGGCTGGGCAGAGCGGTCGAGGCTGGAGTCGAGGCCAGCGTCCACCAGCAGACCAGCCCCCTGCAATTCATCTCAGTGACTCCCGCCTTGCTCAAGGCTCTGCCAGTGACCCGGCAGCCCCGCCCTGTCACGCCCCCGTCCTCTGGGTTCTTTCTGTGTAATCTATTTTTTAAGAAGAGTTTGTATTATTTTTTCATACGGCGGCGGCAGCTGCTGCCGGGGCTTGGGGTTTTATTTTTCGGCGGGTGGGGGCGGGAGGGCCATTTTGTCACTTTGCCTCAGTTGAGCATCTAGGAAGTATTAAAACTGTGAAGCTTTCTCAGTGCACTTTGAACCTGGAAAACAGTCCAAATGGGCCCTTAGGACCAGGGCCAAGAAGGTGGGACACGCTCACCACCATTTGGGACCCGTGACATCTAAGGAACAAATCCCACACTCAGAACAATAAAACTGTTCCCTGAGCAGAGCCTGCATCCCAGTGTGCTTCTGGGGCCCAGGGAAGGGTCCGGCGCACGGGAGCCGGGAGGATCAAGAGCACACAGGAGCGAAAATAGGACATGGTGCTGCAGTTTATGATCAAGCACTGTGGGAGGCTGAGGCAGGAGGTTCAAGCCCAGCCTGGGTGACTTAGCAGCTTAGTGAGATATTGTCTCAAAAAAAAATTTTAAGGCCTTCGGGTGTTGCTTAGTGGTGAAAGTGCTTGCCTAGTATCACGGATACCCTAGCTTCAATTCCCCAGCACCTCGTAAAGATCAGCTGGGCGTGGTGGCACACACCTGTAACCCAGCACCAGCCTGGGCTACAAAGTGGCACCCCGTCTCAAAAACTGGGTTCAGGTAGGTGCCTATTCAGAAAGGTGTGTCTCATATTTAATGTTTTCTTCTTTCTGAGAATAAAGATGCTTATCAAGAAAACAGTTATCATACTAGGTACTTCAGATATAGGGCATTTAATACAGGGAATTGTTTGCACAGGTACTGAAAGACAGTGGAAGGGCAAAATGTAGGTGCTGGGCCTGAGAGTACAGCCATGTGCAGCACTTGCCCAAGTCCCAGGCTTCCATCCCCAGCAGGGAAGTCAGAGCTGGAGAGCAGTCTGGATGGGTGGCTTGGGTTTGGGGGTCCCTCCAAAAGTGAAAGGCAGATACCGCCTGGGGCTGCTGTCCTTTGCACGTGAACCTGGACCTGTTGCTGTCTCAGGACCCTTGTATGTGGCTCACAGAATTGGCAAGTTGATGCTGGCTGTTTGCCAGAGGCCTCAGTCACCTGCTGGGCCTTTTGGGGTGCTCGCAGCAGTCTCCAGAACGACACCCTATGACAGCAAGCAAAAGGACACTGAGTAGGTGCTGGGGGCACGGCCAAGTGGTTACAGCATGTGCCTAGCACACCCAAGCCCTGGGTTAATTCCCCAGCAGCACTTCAAGATGAGATGGGTGTGGTGGTGCATGCCTGGAAGGGAGGCTGAGGCAAGAGGATTGTTCAGAGCCTGAGACCAGCCTGGGCTACACAGTGAGTTCAGGACCAGCCTGGACTACAGAGTAACACAATCTCAAAAAAAAAAAAAAGTATACAGTGTGAAGAAAAAAAAAGAATATAGTGTCATTGTAAAATACAGTGAAGGACTGGAGGAATAGCACAGTATTTGCCTGGCAAACACAGGGCCCTGAGTTCAGTTCCCCAGTACCACATAAACGGTGTGCTGGCACACGCCTGTAATCCCAGCACTCAGGAGGTTGAGGCAGGATTGAGGTGAGTTCGAGGCCAGCCTGGGCTATAGAGGGAGATTCTGCCTCAAAAAAAGAAAGAAAAAAAGAATACGTCTTTTAAAATGGAATGTTTAAATTTTTTAAATTTATTACAATAAAAGACATTACTATTAAGTCCCATCAAAATTCTTCATTTTGAATACACATAATGCCGTTCTTGCCTCTTTTTTTTTTTTTTTTTTTTTTTTTTTTTTTTTTTTTTTTTTTTTTTTTTTTTTTTTTGAGACAGGGTCTCCCTCTGTAGCCCAGGCTGCTCCTGAACTCACTATGGAGCCCAGGCTGGCCTTGGAATCGAACTTGGGTACTTAGCACTTGACTAAGTGCTTACAAGGCAAGCGCATGAACTGAGGAGCCATTCCTCCAGCCCCCTTGCCAGTTTTCTGTGCAATCTGAAGTCAGCTTTCCTGAGTGTCTTTAGTTCCATTGTTAGGGCTGCTGGCTGCCTTGATGTCTGTCCTGAATTGAAGTGAACATTTTTCTTTTTTGGTCATTTTGACTTTTTTTTTTTTTTTTTTTTTTTTGGTAAAGAGGACACTTTATTAAGAAAAATATAGAAGAAAAAAGGAGGATAAAGCTTCTGCTAATCAGAAGGCAGGCCCAGAAAAGTGAGTTGTCCCAGTCATTTTAACTTTTGAGGAAAACTCAGAAGTTGCATGGGTCCAGATCCAATGATTAAGGTGGATAAGGACACATCTTTTTTTTTTTCTTTTCTTTGTGGGGCTGGGAGGATTGTTTTCGTAAGACAGGGTCGGTCTCTGTAGTCCAGACTGGTCCTTACTTGTGTAGCCCAGGCTGACCTCAAACACAGGGCAATCCTCCCACCTTAGCCTCCAAGTGCTAGAATTACAGGTATGTGCCATGGCACTGGAGAACTGAACCCAGGGCCTGAGCTTGCTAGGTGAGCGCTCTAGCCTCTGTGCTATTCCTCCAGCCCAACGTATCTTTAAGGGATTGTGGGTGTGATGCAACCGAAAGAAAGGAAACATACCCAACCAAGGACTGGCCCTGGGATGGCTCAGGCCTGGAATCCCAGCACTCTGAAGGCTGAAGCAGGACTGCAAGTTGGAGTCCAGCCTAAGCAGTTTAACAACTTAACAAGAATTTGTCTCAAAATCAAAAATAAATAACGAGCCAAAGCAATCGAGAGTAACAAGTCAAAAGCAGGAGGCATTACGAGTCCAAGCATCGAGGTGTATTACAGAGCAACAGGTATAAAAACTACATGGTCTGGCACAAAAACAGACAGGTCGGCCAGTGGAACGGAACTGAAGATGCAGAGACAAACTCAGGTCCCCTCAGCTACCTGATCTTTGATAAAGGAGCCAAAAGCACACACTGGACAAAGGACAGCCTCTTCCACAAATGGTGCTGGGAAAACTGGACATCCACATGCAGAAGAATGACTAGACACACCTGTCATGCAACAAAATCAAAGTGGATCAAAGACCTCGATATTAAAACTCAAACAATGAATCTTCTTGAACACGAAATAGGCAAAAATCTAAAAAATACAGGCATAGGCAAGGACTTTTTCTTTTCTTTCTTTCTTTTTTCTTTTAGAGACAGGGTCTCGCTCTGCAGCCCAGGCTAACCTTGGTACAACCACTATGGAGGGCGGTATGGAAATCCCTCACAAAAAGCTGAAAATAAATATTCCATTCTATCCAGCGGTACCTCTTCTGAGAATCTTTCCAAGAGTTAAAGCATCATACAACAGAGATACATGTGTACCCATGTTCATAGCAGTATACCTAATCGCTATAATGTGGAAGACACCAAAATACCCTTCAACAGACCAACGGATACACAAACTGTGGTATCTGTGCACAATAAAATACTATTCTTCCATAAAGACTGACAGATCTGAGGCTTTTGTAGGTAAGTGGAGGCAACTTGAGACCCTCATGTTCAGTAAAGTGAGACAGATGCAGGTTAAATATCACATGGTTTCTCTACTCTAAGAAACCCAGAATAAATAAAGGGCTGGGGACATAGCTCAATGTGAAGTCCTGGGATGGATCTCCAGATCCACGTGGGAAGAAGTCTGGAGATAAAGCTTCATGTGAAGGCCCTGACAGGCTTAATCTCCAGGACCACATAAAAGATACAACTTCTAAAATTATGATTTTTCCAGGTTAGGAGGCAGTTAGAAATCTTTCTTAGCAAGAACAAAGCTCTGAGTTCCGTTCCCCAGCACCCCATAAATGCACTTGGGAGGCTAAGGCAGGAGGACTGCCGGGAGTTCAAGGGCAACCTGGGCTACCTAAATGAGTTAAGGACCAGCCTGGACTAGAGTGAGACTGTCTCAATAAAAGTTTGGGGTGCTAGGCCATAGATCAGGTGTGAAAGGGCTTGCCAGCAAACACAAGCCTTGGATTTGATTCCCAGGTACCATCTAAACTGGGCATGGTGGTACATACTGTAATCCCAGCACTCAGGAGGCTGAGGCAAGAAGATTACCATGAGTTCAAGGCCAGCTTCAGTTACATAGTGAGCTCAGGACCAGCCTGCCTGGGCTACAGAGGAGTTCCTGTCTCAAAAAATAAATGCATAAATAAGAGAGTAAAAATTAAACAATACTATTTTTCTTGTTTCTATTCTACCTATCTTATTTCTAACCTACCCTGCCTCAATCCTAGGGATTGAATCCAAGGCCTTTGCTTATAGTATAATTTAATTTTAAAAATAAACTCTGTACATGCTGGAGGAATAGCTCAGCAGTTAAAGCACTTGTCTAGCAATCCTAGCACACAGGAGCCTGAGACAGGAGGATTGCTGTGCATTTGAGGCCAGCCAGGTTTACACGGTGAGCTCAGAACCAGCCTGGACTACAGAATAAGATCCCATGTCAGTGTGGAGGGGGCTGGGGGAAGGGACAAGCCCCTTGAATAACAAAAACTTGTATCCTAATGACTGTTGCACCCAAAGAGCAGAGGGTAAGTGACTTGCCTGAGATCACAGCAATCAGCATGGCTTAGCAACAGTGACACATTCTGAGAATGGACCATGAGTTAATCTGGTCATCGTGCAAACAGCAGAGGGTACAGGTAAGCAGCAGACATGGTGTAGGCCAGTCAGTCTCTCCCGTGGCCTCTTTTTTATAAGTCTTCCTCACATTCTCACGTGGCCTCTTGACTCCATGGTACACTTAGAGTGATTCGGACTGTGGGAGGCAGAAAACCACAGACTTTTTTTTTTTTTTTTTTTGAGTAGTCTAGGATAGTCTCGAACTCCTCCCTCAGCCTTCTAAGTGCTGGAGTAACAGGCATGCACCACCATGCCCAGCTAATTTTTATGTGGTGCTGGGGGACTGAACCCAGGGACTTTGCACTGAAGTATACACCCCCAGCCCATTTTTCAGGTTTTTTTTTTTTTTCTTTTTTTGAGACAGGGTCTTGCTCTGTAGTCCAGGCTGGTCCTGAACTCCCTGGGGTAGCCCAGGCTGGCCTTGGACTCAGGACAATCCACCTGCCTCCTGAGTGCTGGGATTACAGGCATGCGCCACCACACCCAGCTTTATGTGGTGCTGGGGAATCAACTCAGAGCCTCATGCTCGGAAAGCAAGCCCTTTAACTGCTGTACCATTCCTCTAGGCCCCAGTTTTGATGTTTTTAAGACAGGGTCTCAAAGGGCTGGAGGTGTACCTCAGTGGTTCACGCACCTGCTACTCACTTTTATAGCATTGATATAAACTGGCTTTGCACATTAGATTTGCTGACACATGCATGACCACAAAGGTAAGTAATGAGTTTGATACAAAGTGACAATAACCACAGCTTCACCAAGTGATGGGAGTATTTCTGCTCCACCTGAGTCTTCACATCCCTGCAGTCCGGAGGCTGAGGCAGGAGGATTGTCCTTAGCTCAATGCAGTGTGAGCTATATGGCGAGTTCAGGACCAGCCTGGACGACAAAGTGTGACCATATCAAAAAAAAAAATATATATATATATATATAGCACATATAGTTATGTACAGTACACAGTATCTAAGTAACTAGGGTACTGGTTTCTTGTTATTTATTTAGAAGCAGGGTCTCGCTCTATAGCCCAGGCTGGTGTTGAGCTCACTATGGAGCCCAGGCTGGCCTCGAACCCACGGCAATCCTCTCGCCTTAGCCTTCTGAGTGCTGGGATTACAGGTATGTGCCACCACGCCCAGTTTCTGTGGTATGGGGGAATGAACCCAGGGCCTTGAGCTTGCTAGGCAAGCACTTTAACTGCTGAGTTATGCCCCACCCCTTTTTATTTAATTTGCTTGTTTTGAGACAGGGTCTTGCTCTGCAGTCCAGGCTGGTCCCGAACTGTGTAGCCCCAGCTGGCTTCAAGCACACAGCGATCCTACCATCTCAGCCTCCTTAGCCCAGCTTACGTGGTGCTAGGGAATCAGACTCGGGCCAGGGCTTGCTAGGCCAGCCCTCTAACAGCTGTGCTGTTCCTCCAGCCTGTTTTATCTTGTTCTGTTTGAGACAAGGTCTCACTGTGTAGTCTAGGCTGGTCCTGAACTCATTATGGAGCCCAGGCTGGCCCTGAACTCACAGCAATCCTGCCTCAGCCTCCTGAGCTCAGCCTACTGTACTAGAGTTGAACTCAGACCTTCACTTGCGAAATATCACTCACCACTGTGCTATTCCTCCAGCCCATTTTAAATTTTTTTATTTTTTATTTTGGGGGGGTGCAGGGTCTTACTCAGTAGTCCCCTCTCAGCTTGGCCTCAAACACACGACAATCCCCCCGCCTCAGGCACCTGAGTGCTGGGATCACAAGCATGCACCACGCAGGGTTATGTGGTGCTGCGGGACGGAACCAGGTCCTCGAGCTTGCTAAGTCAGCATTCTAACCACAGGGCACATCCCCAGCCCCCAGCTTAGAGAGTTAGCAAGACCCCGTATCAAAATAAATAAAAGGCTGGAGGAGTAATGCAGAGATTAGAGACCTCGGCCTAGCAAGCCCAAGGCCCCGAGTTCCATTCCCCAGTATCACAGAAGCTGGGTGTGGTGGCACACGCCTGTAACTCAGCATTCGGGAGGCTTAGGCGGGAGGACCGCCGCGAGTTAGAGGCCAGCGTGGGCTGCACAGTGAGCTCAAGACCCACGTGGACTATAGAGCGAGACCCTGTCTCAAAATAAATAATTTTAAATATCAAAAATAAGACAGACCGGAGACGCAGCTCAGCGTGGAGGCCGCGGCTGCACCCTCAGCACAATACCCGCGCACAGAGGCTGGACTCGGGCAGCCATCGGCGGTGGGGTGGGCAGGGCCCGCCGGGTCCGGGCGGCAGGGAGGGGCCGGCCGCGGGCCAGCACACAATGGGCGCGGAGGCCCGCCGCCCGCGCCCGCCGCCCCCCGCCACGAGGGCCGCACCGCGGCCGAGCCGGCAGCCCGTCGGCCCAGGCCGGGCGCGGCGGCGTACGTGCGCGCGCGCGCGTGCGTGCGTGCGTGCGATTGCGATCAGGCGGCGCGGCGGGCAGCCCGGCAGCGGCGGGAGCTATATTCCGGGGTCCTTCCGCCCTCAGCCTGGTTCCTCTCGGAGCGGAGACGGCAAATGGCGGACTTTGATACCTACGACGACCGGGCCTACAGCAGCTTCGGCGGCGGCAGAGGGTGAGGCGGGCGCCGCGCGGGCCGGGCGCGCCCCGGGAGGCGGGCGGCGGCGGCGGGCTGGTGCTGCGCCCGGAGCGGGCGGCCGGGTGCTCGGGCCGCGGAGGCCTGGGACGGACGCCCTCGACCGGGCCGGGAAATGGCGCGCCGCGGGCGGCGGTTACCATCGCGCCGGGCTGCGGGCGATCGCGCTGCGCCCTCCGCCCGCTGCCTCGTCCCCCGCTCCGGTCCGGCGGCGTGCGGCCGGCCTCCCGCTCCCGCGGCCCCGCGACGGGCACGCCGCTTCCCCGCGCCGCTCGGGCCGGAATCGCCCCTCCGCGGCGGGCCGTGGCGGCCGAACAGGAGCCCGCGTCGCGCGGGGTTTCATGCAGCCTCTCCTGAGGGTCGGCCTGTGGGTGGCCGCCGCCGCCGCGTGCGAGCCGGAGGAGACGCTTCTCTCCCGTGGTTTTGCCTTCTCACCTGGAGACACGGGGGCGCTTAGCCCCGTCCCAACGCGGGTCGACTGCAGGAGCTTCTGCGACCGAAGGATCTGTCTTAGGAGAAAAAACCCTTTACCGACCATGATGTTCAATGCCCGCAACCGCGCCTTGTGTGTGCGCGTGTCTGAAGAGAACACTTTATTTGGGAAAATGATAGAATTGGAAAGAATGCTGGATGGGAAGAGAGAAGGGAACGCTTCTGCTAGGAAGAAGGGAAACCCGGAAATGAGGGTTGTAGTTTTTTTAATTGGCGGACCCAAAATTTAGGGGTTAGGCTGTAAATACCTTGCTGTGTATCAAGGACACGCTTGGCCTTTGTGTCCCCTGCAGCGCGAGTTACTTCCCAGCATAACACGACAATAGCACCTCCTGAGGCACCCAGGCTCCGGGGTTGCGGGCCAGAAAGTATCTTTGTTGGGTGAAGAATGGCCACTTTCAATGCCTTGGTTTGGAAATGGGGTCAGACAAAGGCTTATTTTGGTGAGTGTACTCAGGGTCACTCGTGACGCTGTCCCCGGGAAGTTGGGGTAGGTGGAGTCACCTGCGTTTCAAGGAATATTTTTATTTGCTAATAAAAAAAGAAATAGATGTTGGATGACGTGGAAAATGAATGCCTTTGGGGTAGGTTTCTAGACATCAGGTTCAGACTCCAGTCTTAACTGCAGTTCCGTAACGAAGGTTTTTTTTTTCTTTTCTAGTTTTCAAAAATACTCAGAAGTGCACAGGGAAACTTCTACACGAGACTAGTTCAGTCTAAGCCATTTGTTATTATTGAAACAAAGGCAGGTAATCGTATTAGGTGAAGCTTTGAGACTTTCTGCTTTTGGTCGGTTGGTTTTGGTTTGGTTTTTTTGTTTTGAGACAAGCTCTTGCTCTGCAGTCCAGGCTGATCCTAAACTCACTGTGTAGCCCACCCACGCTGGCCTTGAACACATAGAAGTCCTCCTGCCTCAGCCTCTTGAGTGCTGAGAATACAGGCTTGCGCCACCATGCTCAGCTGATTTTGAGACAGGCATGTCCTGAACTCACTCTTGGTAGCCAAGCTGACCTGGAACTCTGGATAATCCTGCCTCAGCCTTCCAAGTGCTGGGATTACAGGCATATGCCATCAGGGCCAGCTAATATTTATATGGTGCTGGGGAATCAACCCCAGGGCCTTGCACATGCCCTGCAAGCACTTTAACTGCTGAGCTATGCCACCATTCCCCCAGCAGAGCTCTTAAGACATAACTCATTTCAACGCCTGCAGGCTAATGGAAATACAGTGGCCATGTGTCCGGGTGTGCCCCTAAACTGGGTAGGAGCGACCTCTAGGGGGCACCCTTCCATCTCTGGCTCTCTATCTGTTAAGCCCCTCTGGTGTCTGACCTTAGGACTTTCCACTTGACCTCATATTCATCTAAAAGTGCATGGAACGTATTGCTCAGTTTCCTCAAAGTGTTTTCACGTTTTGTTTTGTTTTTAAGGCAGAATCTAGCTCTGTTGTCTAGGCTGGTCCTAAATTCACAGTGTGACCCAGGCCGGTCTCGAACTCACAGGAGCCCTCCTTTCCCAGCCTTCTAAGCATGCCCTGCCGTACCTTGCTAGAATGTGGTGCTGGGGAATCAAACCCAGGGCCTTGCGCTTGGTGGGCAAGTGCTCCTCCTGCTGTGCCATTCCTCCAGCCTTTAAAAGTGGCTTTTAAACCCAGGTGGTGAGTGTCCGTTTGTACACAAATGGAACTTGGTACAGGACCAGACCAGGACTTCAGTTGCTGGGATCTCCGACATGTAGCATTTAGGTTGTTTGATCAGATGCTCCCCCATGATCATTTCAGTTGTTATTTGAATTATGTTTGCATCAGCAAATGTCTCAGTGCTGTCTAGTGCTTATTAACATGACAGAAGGTGACTGGGTTGGAAAGCCAGTCTTCTGTGGTGCTGACGACAGGGCCCAGGGCCTTCCCACTGAGCTACATCCCCAGTCCATTTTTATTTTCAGTTTTGTGACAGGGCTCCTGCTACACTGCCCAGGCTGGTGTTGAACCTTATCCTGGCAGGGTGATGGGATTACAGGTGTGAGCCATCATTTCTGTATTTTTTTTTTATTATTTTTTGTGGCAGGGTCTTGCTCTGCAGTCCAGGCTAGTCTTGAACTCACTAAGTAGCCCAGGCTGGTTTCAAACACATGGCAATCCTCCTGCCTCAGCCTTCCAAGTGCTAGGATCATAGGCGTACACTTGGATTATAGATGCATATTTATGTGGTGCTGGGGAATCAACCCAGGGCCTTGAGCTTTCTGGGCAAGCTCTTTAACTGCGGAGCTATTCCTGCAGCCCCATTTTTAAACTTTTGATCCTGAGGGAGGGTTTTGCTAAGTTGCCTAGGCTGGGCTTGAACTTGGGGTCCTCCTGCCTCATCCCTCCAGGTGCTGGGATTGCAGGCTTGCGCCACTGCCCCTAGATTCAGTCTCTAAATACATTTGAAGATTTGTAACAGCCAGGTAGTACATGGCCTGTACTCTTAGCTCCTTAGGAAGCTGAGGTGGGACCATTGCAAGTTCAAGTTCAAAACCAGTCTGGGCAACCAGGCTTGGTGGCAGTTGCTTGTAATCCCAGCTTTCTGGGAGAATGGAGAGGGGGAACCACAGTTTTGAGCCCAGCCTAGGCCATGTGACAACCTAGTAGAACTGTGTCACAAAACCAAACAGAGCAGTGGTTAAAGCCTATGGTGGAGAAGCACAAAGCTCTGAGTTGCATTCCCCAGCACCACAGAAGCCAAGTGCGGTGGCTCACACCTGTAATCCCAGCCTTTGGGAGGCTGAGGCAGGAGTCTGCTGTGTGTTTGAGGCCAGCCTGGATTGCATAGTAAGTTCAGGACAAGACAACAGAGTGAGACTCTGTCTCATTCAAAAAAAGCAAAACAAAGCAAAAAGATTTTGTAAAATATAGCAGGGTATGGTAGATAGCACATACCTGTAATCCCAGCTCCTTAGGAGGCTGAAGCAGGAGAATCATACATTGAAGTCCAGCCTGGGCAATTTTAACAATTTAACAAGCCAGTATCAAAATTTAAAAGGGCTGTAATGTGGCCTTGTGCAGAGGCTCTGGGTTTGATTCTTAGTGCCAAAGGAAGGAAAAAAAAAGATTTAGTGAAATCACCCTACTGTGTTGTCACACACCTGTGATACTGACTGCTTGGGAGGCCGAGGCAGGAATATCGCAAGTTTGAGACAACTTGGGTAATTTCAGAAGACCTCATCTCCGCGTAGAATACAGAGAGCCTGGGAATGTGGCTGGGTGGCAGACCTCTGCCTGGCAAGTGAGAGGCACTAGGGTAAGCCTGGTATGACCACAAAACCTAAAACTTGTTTTACCAAGAATGTTTTGTCTTGTTTTGTTTACTGTGCTAAGGATTGTACCCAGGGCCTCACAGATGGTTGGCAACAGTTCTGAGCTCACCCCAGTCTTTTTTTATTACATTTTTAAAAATTGGTTGGAGAGGGTCTCACTGAGTTGACCAAGAGGGGCTTGAAGTTCTGATCCTCAGGCCTCAGCCTCCCGAAGTTCAAGTATACACTCCTATATCACCCAGCCCAGCTCCAACCCTTTTTTTGTTTTGTTTTGTTTTTTGATCGCGTTCTGTAGCCCAGGCTGGTCCTGAACTCACTATGGAGCCCAGGCTGCCTGGAACTCAGGTCAGTCCTCCTGCCTCAGCCCCCCGAGTGCTGGGATTACAGGCGTGCATCACCATGGCCAGTTTATGTGGTTCTGGGGCATCAAACTCGGATACTTAGCACTTGATTTAGTGCTTGCTAAGCAAGTGCTTTAACCGCTGAGCCCTCCTCCAGCCCTCCCCCCTTTTATTTTGAGGCAGTGTTTTCACTGAATTGGGCTGGCCTTGAACTCACACCAGTCCTGCTCAGCCTTCTGATGGTGAGTGATAGCCATGCACCACCAGGCCCAGCTAATTTTCATGTGGTGCTGGGGAATCAACCCAGAGCCTTGCACATGCTGGGCAACTGCTTTCACCAGTGAACTACACCCCCCAGCCCTCAAACCAATGGGTGTTGTTTATTTGATATATTGGGAATTGAACCCAAGATTTTCACACGGAACTGTATCTCTAGCCCATTTTATTGATTTTTACTTTATTTTATTTATTGTTTAAGACAGGGTCTCATTCAGTAATCCAGGCTGGTCCTGATCTCACTGTGGAGCCCAGGCTGGCTTCGGATTCATAGCAGTCCTCCTGCCTCCACTTACTAAGTGCTGAGATTACAAGCATGCACCACAGCATCCGGCTTTGATTCTGAATCTTTATGTAGCCCAGGCTGACCTCAGATCACAGCAGTCCTGCCTTAGGCTCCCGAGTTCTGGGATTATAGGCATACGCCACCTCGCCTGGCTTATGTGGTGCTGGGGAATTGAACCCAGTGCCTTGTGCTTGCTGGGCAAGTATTCTAACTACTGTGCTGATCCTCAAGCCCTTGATTTTTTATTTTGAGACAGTCTCACTAAATTTCCCAGGTTGGCCTTGTGCCTCAATCTTCTAGTGTGCTGAGATTACAGGCCCGTGTCACCAGGCTCTGCATGTCTCTTGGTGTGGAGAGTGAAGAGGTCGGGCCTGCTAGTACCGGCCTGTACTTCCAGTGTTCCAGGAGAACAAGGCTGGAGGATTGCAGATTCAAGCCCGACCTGGGCCATTTCGGCAACTTGCTGAGAACATCTCAAGATAGAAAATTGGAGAGGGAAAAAAAAAGTCTGGGGATGCAGCTCAATGCAGTGGCCGTGGGTTCAATGCCCAGTACACATAAAAATAAATATACACTGAAATAACTTTTTTTCTTTGTGTGGTACTAGAGATGAGGCCCAGAGCCTTCCCCAGGCACATCCCCAGCTGCCTTGGTGACATGCTTGCCACTGGGACCGAATAGTCAGCATCTACAACCTAATGGAGGGAAGGTTTGTTTTAGCTCACAGTTTTAGAAGGTCTCGGTCCGTCCACGGGCAGTTGGCGGTGGCAGAAGCACCTGGCAGAGGCCCAGCTGGGGAAAACTATTCCCTCCATGGCATTCTGGAAGCCAGATGAGTTGGAAGGGCACACTAGCCCGTGTCCCTCAGGTCCTGTGATCCGCTCCTCCCAGCAGGCCCCACCTCTTAGTAGCACTTGGTTCCATAGATGCTCCACAGCGCCCACGCACATGAGGCTCCAACCAGAACATTCCACCCCCGGACCCCCCCCCCCCAAAAAAAAAGACTCATGTCCACCTCCTTATGCAAAATGCATGTGGTTCTTCTCTGAGAATGACCAACGTCTTAGTTGTTCAAGTCCGAAGTCTCCTCTGAGATTCAAGGCAAACTCTTCGTTGTGAGCCCCTGTGAAAACAGAAGTTAAACACTGGGAGTGCACCGTGGCAGGAAAAAAGAAGGGGCTGGTAGACAGCGCCTAGACCACAGCAGTCTTGAAACCAAGCGGGGCGAGCGCCACGTGCCACAGGCTCCTTAAACCCCGTGACTCTGCGTCCAGCACTTGGGTCGCACCGTGGTGGATGCGTATGCCACAGGCCTCGCGTGGCCCTGCCCAGATGGTGGTGTCTCTGGCTGAGACTCCCATGGCTTCTCTTTTGTGCCAGCCCATGGCCTTCCTGAAGCCGTGCTCCTGGCATCTCCAGATTTCTAGCGTCTCCATTGTACCTTTGGTTTTCCTTTCATAACTTGACGCACTGCCCTCCCAGGGACACATGGCCTGGTCTCCGAGACCTTCTGCAGTCTGTGTAGAAGCCTCCCTGGCACTGCATGCCAGCACTGTTGATGGCACCAGGGTCCGCCGCTGTTGAATGGTAGCCTGGCACCCTCGTTCTTACTGGCCAAATGCCTTGGATGTTCGCCTTCCCGTGGTTCCTTGCCGTCTCCTCAGGGTCTTCCCAAAGCAATCTTTTACCTTTCTGCCTTTCAGTTGGGGAAGGGTCGGTGGGGCCTTGCTGGTTACTGAGATGCTCTCAAGCATCATTTTTATTTTATTTATTTGTTTGTTTGTTTTTGAGACAAGGTCTCACTCTGGTTCAGGCTGAGCTCACTGTGTAGCCCAGACTGGCCCTAAACTCACAACAATCCTCCTGCCTCAGTCTTCTTGAGGGCTAGGATTACAGGCATGTGCTCCTAAGCCTTGCTTATGGGTGCAGGGGACTGGGACTCAGGAGCTTAGTGCTTGCTAGGCAGGCGCTTTTGAAAGCTGAGCCGCCCCTTCCACAGCTCCTCTGCCCCGACTTGGTGTTCGTTCTGACAAAACTGCAGACTTTTTACATGTTCTGTTTTTTCCTGCTTTTTGCTCTAGACTTGACAAAGCTGCAAGCACTACCATGTGACTGTCTGAACCCTGGGGTTCCCTTGAAATTTCCTCTGCCACATTAAGTAATCTCAGTTTTAGGCAAAGTCTTAGGAAAGGGTCGGAATGCTGACATGCTTTTTCCAGAGCGTGGCATGCATGGCTTTTAGACAAATTGCCAAATAGAATTCTCCTTCCCGTCTGAAACTGGCCCGGCCTTTCCCGTCCACGCTTCCATCGGCGCTCTGGTCTGCGCTCTGACCGCAGTCTCCCGTCGTGCTCACCGCGCCGCTCTCCAAGGCCTTTCTAGCTGCCATCTTCAGACCTTCCCATACTTCTCCAGGCCAGCTCCAAAGGCTTCTAACTGCTTTGTCAGGTAAAGTCACAACCATAACTCTACTTCTGGTAGTAATTTCTTTTATGAGACAGGGTCTCGCTCTGTAGTCCAGGCTGGTTCTGAGCTTACTGTGTAGCCCAGGCTGGCCTTGTACTCACAGCATCGTCCTGCCTCAGCCTCCCACGTTCTGGGATAACAGGCATGTCCCGCCACACCCTGCTTTATGTGGTGCTGGGGAATCGAACTCAGGTATTTAGCACTTGCTAAGCAAGCACTTTAACCACTGAGCTACCTCCAGCCCTCCCGGTTATAATTTCTGTCTTAGCTAACTTTTCCATTGCTGATGTAGTACCCAACACTCAGAACATAAGGTGGTTATTTTTTTTCTTTTTTTTTTTTTATAGGCAGTCTTGTTCTGTATCCAGGCTGGTCCTGGTCTCACTGTGCAGCTAAGACTCTCCTAGAACTCACAGCTATCCTCCTGCCTCAGCCTCTCATGTGCTAGGATTACAGGTGTGCACCACCATACCCAGCTTATGTGGTGCTGGGGCATCGACGCCAGGGCCTTGTGCTTGCTAGGCAAGAGCTCTCACCCCTGAGGTATGCCTCCAATCACTAGCACCCACAACATAGGGATGACAAGATTTGTTCAAGCCAGTTTCAGCAGGTCTCAGTCCATTCGTGGGCGCCTGCCCCTGGTGGAAGCCCATGGCCAAGGCCCAGCAGGAGGAAGATCTGTTCACAGCGCGACAGACAGGAGGCCGAGTGAGCAAGATGCAGGGGAGCCAGCCTGTGACCGTCAAGGTCATTTCCGCTGATGGCCACCTTCTGGGTCAAGCCCTCACTTCCTGCCCGTTCTCCGAGGCTCGCCTTGTGCTGCTTTTCCATAGACACTCCTCAGCGACTGCATGCATGAGGCCTCTGGAGGGTGCTCCAGATCCAAACCACACCGCCAGCACATCTGTGTTACTTACTTTGTGTGTGGGGGTACTGAGCATGGGACCTTTGCACTGAGCAGGCGGGTACAGCGTGCAACTCAGTGAAAAACTTGGCTACAAGTCCACGAGTTGTTGGTTGCTCAGTGCCTGCTGGCTGGGCATGGTGATGCATACATCCACGTCTGGAACTTGCAGCCCTCCCTTCCTTTGCCCCTCAGAGTGCTGGGATGGCAGGCTGCACCCCTGGGCCCAGTTAAGGAAAACATCTCCCAGCCTGATCCGTCCTAGGCCCTCAAGCCGAAGTATTCACATGGTGCTAGGAACAGCTCCGGTCCTGTGCCTTCCACTACCTCCTGTTCCCTGTGGGGTCAGTGGCTAGGGAACTACTTTTATTTTCTTGATCCTTTTTTTTCTACCCCCTTTCTGTAGTCCAGGTTGGTCCTGAATTCACTAGGTAGCCCAGGCTAGGCTTGAACTCACAGCAATCCTACTGCCTTAGCCTCCCAAGTGGGGGACTGTACAGGTATATGCCATCATTCCCAGTTTATGTGGCATTGGACAGTAGAATTCTGGGCCTTGAACTTTCTTTTTCTTTCTCTTTTTCTTCTTCTCTCTCTCTTTTTTTTTAGAGACAGGGTCTCGCTCTGTAGCCCAGGCTGGTCCTGAACTTACTCTGGAGCGCAGGCTGGCTTTGGACTCACAGCAGTCCACCCGCCTCAGCCTCCTGAGTGCTGGAATTACAGGTATGCACCACCACGCCCAGCTATATGTGGTGCTGGGAAATTGAACTCAGGGCCTTTTGTACATTCTGGGCAAGCACTCTTGTCGCCGAGGTATGTCCCCAGTTCTAGAATTGTTATTAAACTTATATAAAAGCTGGGCGTGGTGGTGCACACCAGTATTCCCAGCACTCAGGAGGCTGAGGCAGGAGAATTGCTGTGAGTTTGAGGTCAACCTGGGCTACGTAGTGAGTTCAAAACCAGCCTGGATTACAGAGCAAGATCCTATCTTTAATTTTTTAAAAATTAATTAATTAGTATACCTTTTATATAGCACTTGGTATTTATGAAATGTTTTTATGATCAATTAAACTTCATTATAAAATTAATACTTGAAGGTCTTAACAGGCAAAACTAGGTTGCAGGAGTCCTATCCCAAAGCTAACATAACAAGTGACTCAGTTCCTCTCATGTGTTAGTAACTTGTTAGCTGAATGCCTCTGTGGCCCACATTGCTACCATCCCCCAGCCCATCACTGTCCCCTTTTTTGTGTGTTTTTTGTTTTCTGAAACAGTCTCACTCTGTAGCCCTGGCTGGCCTTGGACTCATGGCAATCCTCCTGTCTTGGCCTCCTCAGTGCTGGGATGACAGGTGTCCAGTTTACGTGGTGCTGGGAATGAACTTGGGTACTTAGTAGGGCTTGACCAAGCGGTTTAACCACGGAGCCATTCCCCCAGCCCCTCACTGTCCCCGTTTATCTTGGTGGAAGGCATCTCAGGCACTGGAAGCTCAGCCTCCTGACCTCTTATTGTGTTAATTGATGGGTGTCTGGTAGAGTTGCGTCATCCTGTACTCCTGTTGTCTCTAGCACTTGTCTGGTCACTGTCATGGTGCTGGTTCACACTAGGCAATTCTTTGTTTTGTTTTTGGTAGTACTGAATGGGCACCTTCACATTGCGCTACATCTCCAGCCCATTTTCAGTTTTGATTTTGAAACAGGATCTCGTAAAGTTGCCCAGAGTGGGCTGGAACTTAAAGTCTCCTGCCTCACCTTCCCGGAGTGTAGGATTACACACTGCTGCCCTTCTGGGCACTTGGTCATGCTAGGCAGGAATCCCACCTAGCAGCGCCTGGCCCTCTGGCTTGCCCTGCTGGAGGCTGCAGGCGTGCCACGGGAGCAGTGGCCGGGGTTTGCCTGTGCTTTGTAGTGACGTCGCCCGGATCCAGATCGTCTTCGTCTCCTTCTGCGGTCTTGCGCCGAGGTGGGGCCCTGGGAAGGCCCTTCCAGGCCGCCTCCCACATTGGGAGACCCTTCAGCTGCTGCTCTCCAACATTGGGCATGTATGTGGGTGCACATACATGTAGCAGTGCCCCCATACCCATCCTGTTTGACCTTCAGTGATCTCAGTTAACTTGGGGTCTGAAAAGTTCCTAGAAAATTCCACCCTAGGGGTAGGGAGGGGGTGGGGGGTCGGGGGTCGGTAGCTCAGTGGTTAAAAGCACTCACCTAGCGAGCAGACCTTGGGATTGGTGTCCTAGCACCACATAAAGATTAGTTAGACATAATGGCACACACCTGTCATCTCAGTACTTGAGAGGCTGAAACAGGAGGATTGCCATGAGTTTCAGACCAGGCTGCATAGTTCAGGACTAGCCTGGACTACAGAATGAGATCCTATCTCAATAAATAAATGAATTTTTTTAAAAAGCTACTTTTAATTGAACCCTGACCCAAGTAAGGAGATGAACTCTTGCACCATCTTGCCTCGGCTAGGCGTGTCGCCGCTTTGTCTGCCAGCCGTGATCCTCCTGCTGACACATTGTCGTGAGGTCATGAGGTCGCTAGTGGCCCGATGCTGTGTCATTGCCCATGTTATTTCGTCATCTCATATCATCACAAATATTATAAGGGTGAGTATATAAAATATTTGGAGACACCGTATCAGCATAACATTCATTATACTGTTCTTTTTTCTTTCTTTCTTTCTTTTTTTTTTTTTTTTTGGAGACAGGATCTTGTTCTATAGCCCAGGCTGGTCCTGAACTCACTTTGGAACCCAGGCCAATTGTGTTCTGTTTTTTTGGGGGGAACGGGGGGCTGGGTTTTTTGTTGTTTTGTTTGGTACTGGGAATTAAGCTCAAGGCCTTCTCTGAACTCCATCCCCAGGTCCTGTTGTTGGTACTCATGTTGTGCTTGATTTTGTTGTTGTTGTTTGAGACAGGATCTTGCTTTATGGTCCAGGCTGGTCCTGAACTCACTGTGTAGCCCAGGCTGGCCTTGGAATCACCAGAGTCCTCCTGCCTCAGCCTCCTGAGTGCTGGCATTGCAGGGCCGCACCACCACGTCCTGTTTATGTGGTGCTGGGGGACCGAACTCAGGGCCTGGCGCTTACTGGGTAAGTGCTTTTAGCTGTTGAGCTATGCCCCCAGCCCTCCATTTTATTTTGAATGGTTTCACCTCTGCGGTGAGTGATACCTTGGACATTAGCAGGTTTCACAAGTTAATTTCTTTTGGGGGTGGTCACAGTGTGCTGAGAATCCAACCCAGGGTTTTCACATGTAGCTGTATTCATGGCTCAATTTTTAGTTTTGATTTTGAGACCAGATCTCACTAAGTTGACCAGGCTGGGCTCAAAGTTGTAATCCTGCTGCCTCAGCCTCCCCAGAGTTCTGGGGGGACAGGCCTGTGTCACCAGGCCCAGCTTTGCTTTTTGTCTTATAGCTGCTGTCCCAAGACCCAAAGGTAGCATGTAGTGAATTGTCCTGCCTCACAGCCCTCTCCCTCTTACTCATAACTTGCCCGCTGGGAGCACCCAGGGTAGTGTAGGAGCGTGTGACACGTGTGTCCCATTGCTGGTGACGCGAGGCCAGCCGCTGGGGTAAATAGTCGCTGACTGCTGCGGTCTTGGAGGCAGCCCTCCCCCACCTCCAGGTTAGTAGCGCCCTGGGGTGGTAGTTTCTAGCACACAGGTGCTCCATCCCAAGGCCCCGAGCAGGAGCAAGAGATCCCACCATGCACTCTGGCAAGCTGGGGGAGGCGCGCCGCTTATACTTGTGATTTTTAGTAACTCAGAATTTCTGTTAATGTTAATAGATAAATGTAACAGATACAGTACAGCTTCTAGAGGTGTAAGAACTCCTTGGAGATAAGTGGCCAGTACTTGCCAGAATTGGGATTTTTTTTTTTTTTTTTTTTTTTTTTTGGAAGCAAGGTCTCAATCTGTGGTCCAAGCTGCTCTTGGACTCACAGCAGTCCTCCTGCTTCACCCTTCTGAATGCTGGATGGCAGAGGTGCACTGCCACACCTGGCTTACGTCGTACTGGGGAATTGAACTCAGGTGCACTCTAACTGCTGTGCTATTCTTCCAGCCCTCAGAGTTGGGGTTTAAGCCAGCACCTCTGTAGAGTAACCACCTCTTACTGTGACTCAGGGCAGGCAGGCAGGTGTGAACGGTTTGATCCTCCATGTGTGTGAGGGTTGGGACGTGCTCACAGCGCAGACAGTAGTGGGCCCTGGGGCTTGTACGGCTCTCATGATTGCACTAGAACACCTCGTGTATGAGGGCAGGAAAGCCGTGTTGTATGGAGACATGGAATAGCTGTGGCATGCTCAGCGGGCTCACATGGATGTCACAGTTTATACCTGCTGTTCTGGAAATGCATATTTGCTTCTATATCTGGAACCAAAAGGTTTTGGATAAATGATATCATATTCCTTAAAATGTTAGGAATTGAGATTGTATGTGGAGCCACTGTTCAGCCAAGATACTGTGTGGCCAGAGGACAGTGGGGCTTGGCTTGCTGTGGGTCGGGCTGTGGCTGACATGGGTCCTGCTTGTCTCTCCGTAGGTCCCGTGGCAGTGCTGGTGGCCATGGCTCCCGTAGCCAGAAGGAGCTGCCCACAGAGCCCCCCTACACAGCATACGTAGGAAACCTACCTTTCAATACAGTTCAGGGAGACATAGATGCAATCTTTAAGGACCTCAGCATCAGGAGTGTGCGGCTAGTGAGGGACAAGGACACTGACAAGTTCAAAGGTGAGTCGTTTGGGCTTGTACGGGTGGCTGCGAAGGGCTGGCGGAGTGACCCTAAGTGCAGATGTGTTACCAACCAATAAGGCTGGCGAGGGGAGAGCGTGGCCGAAGCGTACAGAGCTCTGAGCAGCTGGTTCTGGCTCTAGCTGGGAAATGCGCTTACATAGCATCTTTTCTGGAGAAACGTGGCGTGTGCCCTGGGTCATTTACCTGAGATCACAGCAGTCTGCGTGCCTGTACAGCCGCTGCCCGGGAGAGAAATGGGGACAGAATTGGGTGCTGTGAAGCTCCTTTCACCTTGAGCAGCTTAGGTTTTTCTTGGGAGACTTCCTGTCATCATTAGTAAGCGTTGTGGCTCTCTAGGGCTATCAGAGGGCGTCTTAGGGATGGCCAGTTCTTTGCAGGCAAAGTTGGTGCCTGTAGGCCAGTCTTCGGGGCACTTGAGCAGAGAGGAGATGGACTGCCCAAATGAGCACCACCCCGCCCCAGGTTCCCTGGATGGAAGAGTTCCCAGCGTGAGAGTGGTGCCAGGAAAGGCACAGCTGGTGCTCTGTCTGTGAGCCATGCAGGTGACCCTGGAGAGGAGAGGCACGGGTGTTTCTAGGCCTAATGCCTCGGTGCGCAGGCACATGCTTCTTCCTGGCTGTAGAGACCAAAGCCTTCACGCTGTATGACCTAACAGTGGGCCCAAGTGTGTCATTTTTCCCCTGCAATGTGAGCCACGCTGTATCCTGCCAACAAGCATTAGGAATTCAAACTCAGGGCTGGGGGGTACAGCTTGGCGGGCAGAGCACTTGGCCTAGCACACACAGGCCCCTGGGTTCCACCCCAGTACCATGTAAAGATGAGCTGGGCTTGGTGGTGCACTGTAATCTCAGCATTTGGGAGGCAGGGGCAGAAGGTTTGTCATGAGTTGAGAGTCAGCCTTGGCTACATAGTGAGTTTGGGACTAGCCTAGATTATAAAGCCAGACCTTGTCTCAAAAAAAAGAGGGGATTCAAACTTGGGAAATTTGTGAGTGATCCCAGACTGGGGTTGTATCATTACTGGTGAGAGTTTTAGAATTTGTCACAGAGGGTCACCTGCAGTCAGCAGCTCTGGAGTGGGAGACGTGTGGCTGGGCTGTTACTTTGAACCCAGGAGCGGTTCGGCCAGTTGCTCCAGCCCTGGATCCTTCTGGAGAAGAAACTAGAGGTGGGGACACTGCGGCTGGTCTTTACTTGGGAGGCGAGCGGGGCGCAGCCTTGGGCCGCACAGCGCCCACTGTCTAGTGGGCTTGAAAATGGGGAGCAACTATTACCGCCTCCTACAGAGCAGGAGTAGGTTAATAGGCACCTTAAGCCTCTTTTGGTGTGTGTGTGTGTGTGCATGTGTGTGTTGCTGGGAATTAAAATCAGGGTCCTGGGACTGAGTTACCTACTTGGCTTGCTTTTTTATTTATTTATTTATATAGCCCAGGCTGGCCTTGACTCACAGCAGTCCTCCTGCCTCAGCCTCCTGAGTGCTGGGATTACAGGCATGTGCCACCACAACCGACTTGTGTGGTGCTGGAGAATTAGACTCAGATACTTAGTGCTTGCTAGGCAAGCGCTTTAACTGCTGAGCCATTCCTCTGGCCCCTGTTTTATTTATTTAGAGACAAGGTTTGTCTCTGTAGTCCACCCTGGCCCTGAACATACTGTGTAGCCCAGGCTGTTATTGAATTCACAGCAATCTCCTGCCTCAGCCTCCTGAGGGCTGGGGTTATAGGTGTACACTGGCCAGGCCCGGCTTATGTGGTGCTGGGGAATCGAATTCAAACTTTTGGTCCTTGTGATCCTCCTGCCTTGACCTTTGGTTAGCATTTCTGAGTGGTAAAATACAATGGAGGGGAGACAGAGCCGTCAGGTCATTTCCTGTCAGGGAAGCGTGCTCTTCCAGCTCCTGCAGCCTTCTGCTGCCTCTGCTACACGGCGGGAGTTGGGACACGGGGCAGCAGGCCGTGGAGGCCAGCAGCTCTCGGGTCTGGAACCGCTCAGTCAGCAGCCTCCTGTTTCCTGCAGGGTTCTGCTATGTAGAATTCGATGAGGTAGACTCCCTGAAGGAGGCCTTGACTTACGACGGTGCCGTAAGTACCATGCCTGGGGTCCTGGCTTAGGGGCTGGGGTCTGGTTTCCTACTCATACTCTTCTCCCCTTGTTATTAGCTGTTGGGTGATCGGTCACTCCGTGTGGACATCGCAGAAGGCAGAAAACAAGATAAAGGAGGCTTTGGATTCAGGAAAGGTGGACCAGATGACAGAGGTGATTGGCTTTTCTGAGACTGACCCTGGCTTGTTTATAGCCCTGTCAACTCTGGCTTGTTCACGTCACTGATGGATTCTGTCTTACAGGGTCTTGGAGCTTAGCAGCTGTGAAGTGTTAGAATCCCAGTGCTTCTCCCCATAGCTTTCTGTCCGGCAGCAGAAACTCTTAGGACGGGTTCCTCGAGCCCGCCTCCCTCCTCCCGCGTGTCTACAGCCGACAGCGGACAGTGGTGCAGCCCTCAGCTGGGGTCTTTTATGTGCATCCTCAGGGATGGGTGGCTCTCGAGAATCTAGAGGTAGCAGGGACTCCCAGGGTGTCTTCAGTTCTGGCCTCAGTATTCACCTGTCACACTCCCTCTCTCAGGGGCCTCCTTCCTGCCTCCGGAGCTCCCCCAGCAGTGCCCACCCTGGCACTGCCCCCTCCGCTCAGCTATTCTTCCTCCCAGCTGGAGGCCCCGCCAAGGGAGCGCTGTGGCAGTCATAGAGAGACGGGCCACTGATCTAGAAGGGCCACTGATCTAGAAGCGGGGAGGGAGGGCTGGATGCAGAAAGCCTCACGACAGCAGTGGCTGGTGGCTGGCTATGTCGCAGAGGGTGTGGGACTGTGGTCCCCTGGGGGGGGGGGGGAGCGGACCTGGTGTCCTCCAGCTGCTCTCCGGGGCACCTCTCCTGCAGGCCCTGGTGTAAGGCTTGCCTTCCCACCCTCATCTCTGCCTGTGTCTTTGGTTATGTGGGTAGCTCATGTGATGGGTAAGGGTGTCAGTCGTGACAGGTTAGAAAACGAGAGGTCTGCTTCCTTTGCAGAACGGAGAGGCCTTGTGTACACTGTCATGTGCTGTGGGGTGGCTCCCTGCCACAGCTCCTGTCTAAGTCTTCTCCCCTCTTCTACGAGCCCAGGAGAGGCTGACAACAGGTGCCTCCCAAGGCCAGAATTTTTACATAGGGTCTCGCCCTACAGTCCAGGGTGTTTCTGAGCTCACTTGTATAGCCCAGACTAGCCTTGAACTCAAGGCACTTCACCTACTTGCCTCAGCCTCCTAAGCGAGCCACCACGCCCAGCTTATGTGGTGCTAGGGAATCAGCTCAGGTACTTAGCACTTGGCAAGTGCTGTGACCACTGAGGCATTCCTCCAGCCCCAAAAGCTTATTAGTTCCTACAAAGTCCTGTCACTGATCAGAAATAAGCTTATTCATAAAAGTACAGTGTTGTGTAGTATAAATTAATCTATAACAGGAATGTGCAGTAGACATCCTGTCCTGGCAGCCTGGGCGGTGGCTGTTGGCTCCTGAGTGGTGATGGTTCACCTGCCCGGTGTCTGCAGCATGTTGAGCTTGCCTCTCCTTGGACAGTGGCCGCCTGGTGCCTGGGCAGAGCCACTGCCTCCCCATGCCCATTTCCAGTGTGGCCTTCAGGGCTCGGGCCCCTCTGGAACTGCGTGCTGGCTCCACAGAGGTGGCTACTCCAATGCTCTGTACAGTGCTTGGAAAAGTAGATCTCTTTTACTCTAATATAGGATGAGGCTTTTTTTTTAATGAGACACGTTCATTCATTGTAATTATAAAGGCCACACAAAATTGAGCAGTATAGAGCTGGAGGAATGGCACGGTGGTTAAAGTACTTGCCTGGTAAGGCCAAGGCCTTGAGTTCGATTTCCCAGCACCACAGAAGCTGGGTGTGGCAGTGCACGCCCGTAATCCCAAGTTTGGGAGGCAGAGGGTGGAGGTGAGTGC
The DNA here is from genome assembly GCA_004027205.1 of Ctenodactylus gundi. Lineage (NCBI taxonomy): Eukaryota > Metazoa > Chordata > Mammalia > Rodentia > Ctenodactylidae > Ctenodactylus > Ctenodactylus gundi. The sequence goes on along the minus strand of PVKB01002013.1, from coordinate 249,666 downwards.
AGCAAAACTCCACTTCTGTCCACGGGCTCCTGTTAGGTTCTGTTCCTGCTCATCTGACTGGAGGTGGGGCTCCCTCCATCCTGGGGAGTTGGGTCTTTGTGAAACCAGACCCTGGCGTCATTACGGCTGGGGATTTTGGTGTGGAGAATAATGCAGAGGACTGTCTCTCCAGGCTACAGGGATGACTTTCTAGGAGGCCGGGGAGGCAGTCGCCCAGGGGACCGACGAGCAGGCCCCCCAATGGGGAGTCGCTTCCGAGATGGACCCCCCCTCCGCGGGTCCGGCATGGACTTCAGAGAACCCACAGAAGGTATGGCGATGGCGTGGGCAGACACAGCTGTCACCTTAGGGCACCCCTGGTTCACCTGTGTAGAACACCAGTGATGGATCCCAGTTCATTTCAGAAAACAGGCTGTGTGGTTGGAATACTGTTTGTGTGGCCACTGGTGGGGCACTGGCGGGGTGCAGGGCAGAGCTCACCCCTTGTGCCTAACTCACCTTTTCTGTCCCCAGAGGAAAGAGCACAGCGACCCAGGCTCCAGCTTAAACCGCGGACTGTGGGAACACCCCTCAACCAAGTCGCCAACCCCAACTCTGCCATCTTTGGGGGCGCCAGGCCCAGAGAGGAAGTCGTTCAGAAGGAGCAGGAATGAGCTGCGCTGGGAGGGGACGGGTGCAGGGTTAGCGCGAGACCTCCGCCTGGGGTCCGGACAGGCCGCCCGCAGCCGCGTCCCGCGCCCGACACTGTCCTCCTCGCAGCGGAGCAGCCTGTGAATGCATGTCAGCTGTTAACAAGTGGTTTCAGTACACCCTAGGCTTTGCTGTAGCGACCTAGTGCCTGTCTGTGCTTCTTTTTCTTCCTCTGCCGCTGTCCCGGTCTCTTCTGCCCTCGCTCCAGCGGCGGCAGCGCAGCGACTGGCGGAGCGGGCGGCGGGCCCAGGTGCTGCTCTCTGTCTTTCTTTGCTTCTCTTGCTTTGGAAACCGGCCAGACTCCGGGCGTTTCCTTTGTTTTCTTCCAAGCTTCTTTTGTGAGCCGCATGCTGAGTTCTGGGTGGCAGTGGCTCTGGGCAGAGCAGGAGGCCCTGGCAAGCCAGGCCACCAGCATCTGCTTGGTTCCAGCTGGGGTCGGCACGCAGATTGGAGGCGCCTTGTCCTGTAGCAAGAGAGAGGCCAGTGGGGCACGCTGTTGGGGCGCAGTCCTGACGTGGCGAGACAGGGCACTGTGTGTGCGCCGGCTTGCCATGTCTGAGACCTGCCCGTGCTGGCACCTTGCTGCTGTGGGTATGTCAGAGACTGTGTGTTTCCGCGAGCTGAGGCTGGGGGCCGGTGCTGATGCCACTCTCGCCCAGCACAGCGCGCCATAGCTGTCACCTCATCCCCTGTCTGTCAGGCATCTCTCCCTTATGTTTTTCTGTTCCCTTGTGAAAGTAACGTGATGAGAGAGTGCTGCTCACGGCCCCGGAAGCCCTAGTGGAAATGGCTTGCTTCTGGCACTTTATTTCATGCGATGAATCAGAAATGTCCGTGTGCAGAGCTGCCCAGACCCTTGCCGAGTGTAGGTGGCCCTCAGTGGCGGGGGTGCGGCTCCATCTCTGCACACCCTGCCCTCCCGGGTGCAGGGGTTGCTGCTCCCCAGGGAATGAGCTCCAGCCAGCCGCGCCCAGGGAGCGGCCCTGAGGGCAGCGGCTCTGCACGCTGGTGCATGCCTGTTGCAGGGGGCAGCTCGCAGCACTCTCCCTCCTCCTCCTCTCCCTCCTGGTCACCCTCTGCTTCTGAGATAAGAACCATTTGTGTAACACCAGTACCTAACTAAGAGAGACATGCATTACATGGTGTGATCAACCCGATGCTTTCCGATGACCTACTCACACTTGGGGAAATGAGAACCAGACATTCGTCCCGCCTCTGGGCAGCCCCGCGACTTTCGTGTAAGGGTGGCATCCAAAACACTTAACACATTCAGCTCTATGACAGAAAGGAAATCTATGGATATGGTATTTTGTGAATGATCTTTTAAATAAAAGAAAACCTTACGTAATATTTAATGCCTGTCCTTTTTTGTTTGTTTTTTGAGTTCCTTCTAGCTGCTTGTGAATCAGTTGTAGATCTCTGCAGCACCACCTGGCCTTGGAAGGGTGTGCTCATATAGAAGAGCACTGAAGGTTCAGTGACTTTTTTTTTTTTTTTTTTTTTTTTTTAGACAGGGTCTCGCTCTGGAGCCCAGGTTGGCCTTGGACTCACGGCAATCCTGCCTCAGCCTCCCGATGACTGGCATTACAGGTGTACACTTCAATGTCCAGCTTCCCCACTCTAGTTTTTTAGAGACGAGATCTTGCTAAGTTGCCCAGTCTGGGCTCCAATTTAGGATCCTCCTGCCTCAGCATCCTAGAGTGGTGGGGTTACATGCATCACCGCCACACCTGGCTTGTGGCTTGTGTCTGCCTTTAACAGTTGCTGCTTGTTTGTGAAACATTCTAGGTGCTCTCCGCTATGGTGGTGCCATGTCCTGACCAGCAGAGGCCAGGTGTGGGTGGGGCTGCTGTGCCAACTGCTGCCGGGTAGAGTGCTTCTGCAAGCAAGGCGTGCTTGGAAAGGGCTGGCCACGCAGCTTGCCTGGAGGCGGGAGCCAGACTACCGCGGAGTGAGAAGGTAGGTAAAGCCAGGGTGCAGCACAGAGGCCCTGGCTTCCATCCCATCCCTGGGAGAAAGGAAGGGTGGCCAGGCCCCGTGGCTTGGGTCTGTAATCTCAGGACCCTGGGACCTTGGGGCAGGAAGATTTCAAGTTCAACCCCAGCCTGAACAACTGAGCAAGACCCTGTCTCAGAAGGAAAAAACGGTTAGGGGTGTAGCTCAGTGTGAAAGCCGTAGGCTCTATCTCCAGGCCTGTCCTACCCCACCCCACACAGACGTGGTCAGGAAGAGTCCTGGCATGGGTGTTTGCTGTCACTGAGAGAGGCCCAATACGCTGTTGGTGTGGGCTGAGGCAGCTTGACCCCGAGACTATGAGGCCCTCCTGTCAGTTGAGCAGGGCCCCTCAAGGTGTGGCTAAGTTGCCCACACTGGCCTTGAACTTGGGATCCTCCCGCTGTCATATGCTGGGGAATCGCCGCACCCGGCTTGCCTTAGGGTTACCATTCAGGAGTGTGTGCTGCCCTTTGCACTCTTGGCCCCTCTGTAAGGTTGAGTTCGTATGAATGACTCCCTCACCAGGTGAGAGCAAGGATTATAAATAAATCCCCTCCAAGGGTCCTCCCTTGGCAGCTGTGTCGTGAGTGATCCAAATGCAGGCGCGTGGCCCATACCTGTAACACCAGCTACTCAGTTGCTACTCTGCAGTAAGGCAGACCTTGTCCCAAGATCTAAAAGAGAAAAGAACCAGGCCTGATAGGCTGGGCGCCTGTAGTTAAGCACTGAAGAGAGGCTGAGGCAGGAGGATTGCCGTGAGTCTAAGGCCAGCCTGGGCTACAGAGCGAGACCCTGTCTCAAACAAATAAAAGAACCAGAGCTGGACGAATGGCTCCGTGGTTGGCAGGTGCTAAGTACCTGAGGTCAATTCCTCAGCTCCACAGAAACTGGGTGTGCTAGAGCATGGCCATAATCCCAGCACTGAAAGCTGAAGCAGGAGGATTGCTGTGAGTTCAGAACCAATCTGGACTACAGAATGAGAACCTGTCTCAAAAAATAAATAAGGGCGCAAGCACAAGGCCCTGAGTTCGATTCCCCAGTACCACATGAAGCTGTGTGTGGTGGCATACACCAGTAACTTGGGAGGCTGAGGCAGGTGCATTGTCCTGAATCCAAGGCCAACCTGGGTGACACCAGTGAGTTCAGGGCCAGCCCGGGCTATGGAGCAAGACCCTGTCTCTACATACATGCATAAATAAGTAAGGGCTGGAGGAATAGCACAGCACTTGGCTCGCAAACATTAGGCCTTGGGTTAGACTCCCCAATACCACATGCACTGGCGTGGTGGCGCACACCTGTAATCCCTGCACAGTGGAGGCTGAGGCAGGAGGATTGCTGCTATGAGTCCAAGACCAGCCTGGGCTACAGAGCGAAAAAAATTTAAATAAATAAAAATTGTTTTAAATAGAAGCAAAGGCTTCAGCTGTCACTCAGTAGTAGAGTCTTGCCCAGTCGCATGGGTGAGGGAGGCCCTGGGCTCCATCCCCAGCTCTGCAGAGAAAGGGCCGTAGTAGCGAAGAAGGCGCTCAGCGCAGACTCCCAGGCTCCCAGCCTCTGGCCGCCCTGTATTTTTCATCTTTCAGTCAAAGCCTGAGTCACATCAGGGCCATCTGTGGTACTGCACTTCAGCCCCAGAAGGTGCCTGGGCTGCTTTGCTCATTGTAGCAGACAAGAGAAGCAGTAACGAAATGCCCCTCCGCGTGGGGCCAGGAGGGAGGGGCGAGGCCGCAAGCCCCAAGGTGCCCTGGTTTGCCCAGAGTCTCCCTTATATATACTGTATTCTACTGAAATGCTCACTAGTGCTGCTAGGCAGGGTGACGCTTCTGTAAGCCCAGCACACTGGGAGGCTGAGGCAGGAGGATTCACAGCTGAAGGGCAGGTGAGGCATATAAGTAGAACTCGGAGGAGGGGCTAGCATTGTCCTCAGTAGTGGCGCACTTAGCCTCTCCAGGGCCCTGGAATTTTGTTTTTGTGGCACTGGGGATCAAGGGGCTCAAGCACAGGGTCTTGTTTATGTGGTGCTGGGGTCTCACTCTGTAGCCCAGGCTGATCCTAAACTCATTAGGAGTCCAGGCTGGCCTTGGACTCAGCAATCCCCCTGCCTCAGCCTCCTAAGTGCTGGGATTACCGGCACACACCACCACACAGGTTTATGTGGTGCCGGGGAACCAAACCACATACTTTAGCCACTGAGCCATTCTTCCAGCTCCAGGGTCTCTTTCTTTCTTTCTTTTTCTTTTTTCTTTCTTTCTTTCTTTTTTTTTTTAAGAGAGGGTCTCACTCTGGGGCCCAGGCTTGTCCTGAACTTACTATGGAGCCCAGGTTGGCCTTTATCACAGCAGTCCTCCTGCCTCAGCCTCCCAGAGTGCTGGGATTACAGGCCCGCCTGCACCACCATGCCAGGTTATAGTCCTGGGTTGGAAGCCCAGTACCACATAAACAAAAACCACCACCCTGGAGGAGTGTGACATTCAGCCTCAACCATACAGGCCTTTAGGAAAACGGCCCTCTGGGTTTGTGAATGGAAAAACGGGCCCTGGGAAGGTCTGTGGGGTTCCCAGGCCCCACAGTTGGGTGACCCCTCTTCCAGGGATGAGGAAGCAGTAACAAGCTTGTTCCCAGAGTGTGTGCGAGGAGCCTCTCGGAAGGTCCCTGAAGGGAGGACGGGCCGTGGGGTCTGGGTTCAAGTCCACCTTAGCCTCCCCACGTCTCTTGTCTCTATAGATATTGGGGGAATCCAGGTCCCTGTCCTGGTCCAGCGGGCGTGGGAGTGTGGCAGCTTCTGGCACTGGCCCTGATTTTAGGGGCCGGTGGGCTCTGGCTTCTGTTTGCCCTGCGGCGGTGCTGAGAGGACAGTGTGTCTCCCAGCCAGGCCCTGAGCTGCGCTCATCTCTCCCACTGGGTGGCAGCAGGGGGCAGTCTTTTCCCCCCTGAACCGCAGCCTTGCTGGCCACAAGTGACCTGGGCCAGACAAGGCTGCAGGAGACACTGGGCCTCTGAGGGTTCCTGAGCTGCAGTCCCCACCCTAGACATGTCCAGGGCGGAGGGCCTGGATTCTGAAGTGCCATATTATATCAGGCTGGGGACCCTCAGCTCTCAAGCCTCTGTGTCTTAGCACATTAGATGCCACTCAGAGCTCGATGGCCTTGGAATGGGTGTTTTGTTGGTTTGTGACAGGGTCTCGCTCTGTAGACCAGGCTGGTCCAGAGCTCACTGTGTACCCCAGGCTGGCCTCAAACTTAGGGTGGATTCATCTGTCTTAGCCTGCTGAGTGCTGGGATTACAGGAATATGCCACCACACCCGGCTATCCATCTACTTATTTAGAAACAGGGTCTTGGGTAGTCCAGCCTGGTCTTGAATTCTCTATGTGCCCCAGGCTGGACTCGAACTCAGGTGATCCTCCTGCCTCAAGTACTGTGATTGCTGGCATGCGCCACCAGGCCTAGTTAATCTTTACATAGTGCTGGGGTCGGGAACCATGGGCCTTGCACACACTAGGCCCGTGCTCTAACCACTGAGATACCGCCCCAGCCCTGGGCACAGGATTTACCAGCCAGTGGCACCAGGCCCTCCACGTGATTTTCAGAAGGTGTGTTGTCTCCATCTGTGCCAGGCCTGTCCTCTCTCCTGCCTCCAGGAGCCTCACAGTGAACATGGGGGCCGTGACTCGGCTGGGGCTCATTCTGAGGAGGGGGCAGGCCTGACCTTCCGGTGTGGTCTGATGCCCTACTGTCAGGTTGTCTGCCACCTGCCCACCTAGCTGGTTGTCCATTGGCAGCACCGTGTAGGCACCTGCCATCTCTCTGTCCCTGCCCCTGGCCCCATGTCCTTTGCATCTGTCTCTGTGCACCTTAGGCCTTGGGATCTTGCCCCCTGACTCCCTGGGTGCTCTCGGGCTGGGCTGGCTGTCACTCCAGGGCTAGTCCTGTCTCTGTGTGTCCCAGGATCTGTGGTCATAATATGTCCAGGTCTCTGTTCTCATTCTCTCCTGGCCTGTGTGTGTACGGGGGGTGTCCGGGGGGGGGGGGTGGCTGGGTTGGGGGGAGATGGTCAGGGGGGTGGTTTGTGTGTCTCTGTTCCTGTTTCTCTCTGTCTCTGTGTCCATGTGCACACCTCGCTTTCATTCTTTTTCCTTATTCTTCTGTGTGTGACTCTCTTCTGGGTATAACTTTTTCTTTCATTTTTATTTATTATTTTTGTGGTACTGGTTTATAAACCTAGGGGGAGGGGTAAGCTACCTCCCAGCCCTTTTATTTTTGTCTTAATTTATTATTTTATTCACGTATATTTTTTTGAGGCAGGGTCTCACTCTGCAGTCCAGGCTAGTCTTGAACTCACTGTGGAGCCCAGGCTGACCTTGGACTCACAGCAATCCTTCTGCCTCAGCCTCCCAAGTGCTGGGATGACAGGCATGCACCACCACGCCCGATTTATGTGGTGCTGGGGACTTGAACTCAGGTCCTTGAGCAGTGCTCTAATCTCTGCACAATTCTTCCAGCCTCCACTTTTATTTTTTAAGACAGAGTCTCATGAAGTTGAGCAGGCTGGGCTTGAACTCACAATCCTGCTTCAGCCTTCCAGAGTGTTAGAATTACAGGTATCTATCACCTTGCCTGGGCTGTGTGTGACTTTCTGTGTCTGTATATTTGGTGTGGCGGGAATATCTGCGCCTGTTCCCTGTCTCTGCCTCTCAGTTTCTGTGAATGTGTGCACGCGTATGTCTGTGGTGGTGCTGGTAACCAAGCCTGGGGCCTTCACACTGAGCTACAGCCCTGCACTTCCCCCCCCCCCCGCCCCCCCCAGGCTGGGCTTGAACTCAGAGCAGTCCTGCCTCAGCCTCCAGAGTGCTGGGACTGTTGGTGTGCGCCACTGCACTTGGCCCTGCACTCGCTAGGTCAGCGCTCTAACTGCTGTGTTACTCCTCTAGCCTCCCCGCCCATTTCTATTTTTGATTTTGAAATAGAGTCAAGTTGCCCAGTCTGTACCCAAACTAGCCACCTTCCTGCCTCAGCCTCCCAGAATACTGGAATGCAGGCCTGTGCCACTGGGCCCTGTTCACGGCCCTCCCACTCTGTGTGTCGTGCACGCGCCTGTGTGTGGCAGCAGGCTGTCCGGCGAGCTCCGGATGTGAGGGATGATTCAGTGGCTGACAGGAAGCCCGCTGCCCCGCCTGCTGCCCGCCCCAGGCTGTGGTGTGGGCGTCCGCTCAGGCAGGTGTGCGGCCTTGGGATGGGGTGGCCGCAGTGAGGAGCCCCCAGCCCTCAGGTAAGCCATTCTGGGTACCTGGAGCCCGGGGGGCAGGTGTCCGGGATATGCCCAAGGTGCCCTCAGCAGCAGCTGGGCAGGTGGGCAGGCGGAGGCCAGGCCCTGGCACTCCCGGCTGTAAGTACTGAGGGGCCGCCTGTTCCCGGGGCTCCAGCCACTTGCTGTCCCTCACCTTCCCAAGCCACCTGAGCAGCCTGGGGAAGCTGCAGGGTGGCCCTGTCACAGCTGGAGACCGGTGAGGGGCACCTGAGACCCTGGGCCAGCGCCGGGGCCTCCAGGACTTAGCCAGGCCGGTGGCACAGGCCTGTAATCGTAGCACTCCGGGAGGCTGTCTGAGGCACGAAGGTCCCGACTTGGAGCCCAGCCTGGGGAAACTTAGTAACATCGTGAAACTCTGTCTCCAGATCAGGAAAATAACAGACCGGGAGGGAGCCAGGCAGAAGCAGCTGACCCCACGTCCCACCCAGCCCCGGCCCGAGCCCAAGTGGCAGCTCCCCAGTCAGGGCCCTGAGGGGGTGTCCAGGGAGCTCTGATAGCAGGTGGCCCAGCCCCACGCCTGCCCTCACCCCCTGCCATCCGTGCCCTGTGCAGAGGCCTCATGCCCTCTGAAGCCCAAAGTTACTAAGACAGACCTGCCTGGCCCAGAGCCTCCAGCTGGGACGTCGCCTCGTCGTCCTCCCGAGCCCTACCTGCCCGGCAGCCCCCTGGGCACAGGGGGTGGCTGCTCCAGAGGGTTCCTTAGGCCCTCCGAGCAGGGCATCTGAGCCTGCGCCCACCCACCATCGCGCGCGGGTTCCCACAGCTCTCTGCGAGGCTGCTTCATATGAAAACTGCCCACTTCCCTTTGAGCTATTTCGGCTGCGGTGCTGGGGCGGTGGCTACCCCCCTAAGGTCCCCCGCCCTGCTTGGCCCAAGGGGCCCCTCCCGGGGACCTGCTCCCTCCACCTGTGCCTCACCCCTGCTCTGACCTGGGCCCGGCCAGAGTGAATAGAGAACCACACAGGACGTTCTCGGTGGGGGACGGACACACGAGTGTGGGGGCAGTTTGTGTCTTAGAACTATTCTGGGGCTGGAGGAAGAGTACAGTGGTTACAGCACTGGATGAGCAAGCTCAGGGCCCTGAGTTGGATTCCTCAGCACCATGTAACCAGGCGTGGTGGTACACTTCTATAGTCCCAGCACTCGGGAGGCTGAGGCAGGAGGGTTGCTGTGTATTTGAAGGCAGCCTGGGCTCCACAGTGAGTTTAGGACCAGCCCCGGGTGCACAGCGAGATGCTGCCTTTAAATAAATATAGGAGTGAAGCAGCCCGTTTGGCCTCGAGCCTGGCTCTGCGCCTCACTGCCATGTGATCTGTGACATGGTGACACCTCTCTGAGCCCCTGCTGTTCCCTTGGTAGACAGGAGCTGGGCTCAGAGGCAGCACCCTGAGACACGGTGTCACGGGACCGGCCCAAGTGAGTCTGGGGGGCCCTGTGTATCTGCACGTGCGGTCCCAGCTGTCCGGTGCCCACCTTGGGCCTTGTGTTTCTGGGGGCCACCACGTTGCCCTAGTGTCTGTCACAGGCCACCTGGCTGACCAGGAGTCCCCTCCTCAGCCCCACAGAAAGCCACGGAAAAGAGCGTGATGCTTAGAGAGGTCTCCCCCACCCGCGACCTGTCATCTCAGTGCCCCACGCTGGGCTCCTGGCCCTCAGAGTCGGGGATGTGGGCCAGGCTCAGGGCACCCGGGGCTCTGCCGCCCCAGGATGGTCCGCGTGGAAGCCTGGGGGCCTGGGGACAGTGCAGCCGTCCTGAGGAGGCTCCAGAGCCCGGGATGGGCAGCAGGCCCAGCAGCCGGCCCCCAGGACCCTGGCACCACGGCATGGTGCCAGCTCCCTCCAGGGCCTCTCGCAGAGGCTGGCGGGGCGTGCCATGTCTCAGCTGTTAAGCAGCCCACCGTGTCTTGGGTTGTGTCTTTTTTATTTTATTTTTTGTTAACTGTGTGTAGGTATGTCTGTGTAGCACTGAAGATTGAGCCCAGGGCCCTCACACTAAACTCCATCACTACCGTGTTTATTTTTGATTTTGAGACAGGGTCTCAGTCACTTAAGTTGTAGAAGCTGGGCTCAGACTTGTGATCCTCCTGCCTCAGCCTCCCAGGGAGCTGGGATTATAGGCCTGTGCCGGGTCAACCCCATTTTAGAGTTGCCCCCAGGTAGGGCAGGCCTGAGTCCCCGCAGTATTCGCTGCAGGAACCCGGCCTCGCACAGGTGGGGGAGATGGACAGGCATGGCTATGGGACACAGCAGGCTTGGGGAGCGCTGGTGGGGGGTGGGGGTGGGAGGCAGTGCCAGGCAGCACCTGAGAGGAAGGAAGAGCAGAGCTCCCCAAGGCCCCCATCTTGGGTGACATGGTGGGCCAATCACTCGGCAGGGAAGTCACTTGTTCCCACTGACTCCCTGGATCGGGGTGGGGGGGCAGAGCGCTTCAGAGCTGTGGGCAGGTTCCTAGTCATCTTTGCAGCAGTGACTCAGGACAAAGGCCCAGTTCGCCAGGCACCTCCTTGGCCCCCACCTTCACCCCGCCTCTGCACCCCCATGCCCCACCTCCAACCCGACCCAAAAAATGATTGTGCCCTGAGGCCACATAGCCTCAGAGAGAGAGCCCCAGCTCAGCACCAGCCACAGGTGCGGGCAGGGCCCCTGTGTCCTGGGACTGTTCGGGCCTTGGCCTTCCCCAGCCAGGCGATGTAGGAACCCACCTGGGCCGAGGGGCAGAAGATGGGGTTGGAGCAGATGCGCGTACCAGGACCCTGAGGGCCCAGACCCCAGCTCCTTCCGTGGCAGTACCTGGGACTGACTGTCTCGGGGACTTGGGTTGAACTGGAGCCTCTGCACTGGTCTACCCCGCGGCCTCTTTATTTTGAGACACAACCGCCAAGTTGCTGATTAGGCCCAGACGTGTGCTCTTCCTGCCTCGCCTCCCACAGGGCACCATCACGGGCCTGCACTACCGTGCTGAGGGCGTCTCTCTATTTTTATTATTATTTTTTAAATTGTTTATTTCCTGGTACTGGGGATTGAACACAGTCCTTCGCGCTGAGCTACATCCCCTTTCTTACTATGTGAGACAGGGCTCGCTAAATTGCCCAGGCCAGACCTGAATTTGTAATCCTCCTGCCTCAGCCTCCCCAAGTGCAGGAATTACAGATCTGTGCCACCAGACCTGGCCCACCCGAGTCACTTTAGAGTTGCCACGGGTACTAGGGCAATTGCTCAGTGGTGAGAGCACTGGCCGAGCATTCCCAGCACCATAAACGCCGGGCAGAGTGGCTCATGCCTGTAATCCCAGCATTGGGGAGGCCGAGACCAGAGGACGGCCATGAGTTTGAGGCTAGACTGAGCAATGTAGTGAGTTTAGGATCAGCTTGGACCACAAAGCAAAGCTCAGAAAGAAGAAGAAGAAAAGAAAAAATGGAGTCCCGTCCCGTCCCGTCCCCCCCCCCCCCCCCCCCCCCCCCCCCCCCCCCCCCCCCCCCCCGGGGCCTGCTCAGGAGGGCTGTGCTTCCCTTCGTTCTCTGGGCCTGGCGTTCCACCGACCACTGGGACCAGCTGCCGGCCACGCAGCTCTGTCACGGGAAGAGTCCCCACGCCTCAGGGTCTCCCCAGCAAGCCCGTCGCCCTGCGCATGCCATGGCGGCCCCCTGGAGCAGGGAGTCTCAGCTCTTTTTTTTTTTTTTTTTTTTTTTTGTGCTCTTTTGTTTTGGAACCAAGGATTGACCCCAGGGGCTTGGGCATGTCAGGCAAGCGCTGTACCGATGAGCTACATCCTCAACTCTCCTTTTCTGAGAGACTCTTGCTCTGCAATCCAGGCTGGTCCTGGACTCAGGTCATGGCAGTCCTCCTGCCTCAGCCTCCTAAGTGCTGAGATTACAGGTGTGTTCGGCCATGTCCAGTAGGTGGGCTTGAATCCTGTCTTTTCACTAGCAGCTGGAGGCTCCGGCCTCAGCTTCTCCATCTGTGAACTGGGCGAGCTCCTCACTTGAAGGACCGGATGGATTGAGGAAGGGTGGTCAGGACTGTAGTGCTGGCTAGTGGGCCAGAATCTCCCAGCATGCACCATGCTTGGACGGTGGCCCGGGCCCCGGGGTGCGGTGTGGGGCCACAGGGGGGAACCTTGGCCCAGCCCCAGGAGCAGGCAAGGCCGGTGGTATTGCTGTGGCCTGGGCCCCGCTGTGGGGCTGTCATGCCAGTGGGGACAGAAGCCTGGGGAGGGGGGCGACACTCATGGCTCACAACCCCCTGTGGTTGCAGAAGGGGACCCCAGGAGCAGACATGAGCGTGGGGCCTGAGCTGCTGTGGCCCGGGGTGGCGGCGCTGCTGCTGCTGGGGACCCTGGCTGGGCTGTGTGTGCGCTGCTCCCGCCCAGGTAAGGAGGCCCTGAGTGTGGGAGGGAGGCACCCTTGCTGCTCCCCAGGCAGGGACCTGGCTGTGGTCAGGAGGGGAGGCAGCCGTGCCCCAGTGGTGACCACTGAGCTGACTCAGAGGACTCTGTCCTGCCCCAGGGGCAACTTGTGTTGTGCTATACGGACTGTGTTTTCTGATTCAGGTGTTGTGGTATGTGCCTGTAATCCCAGTTCTCAGGGAGGCTGAGGTAGGAGGATGGCAAGTTTGAGCCCAGCATAGGATACTTAGTAATTTATCAAGACCCTATGTCAAAAAATAAAGCCAGGCCCAGTACACAGGCCTATTGTCCCATCACTGTAGGAGGCTGGGGCAGGAAGATCATGAGTTTGAGACCATCCTGTGCAGTTCAGTAACTTAGCAAGACCATGTCTCAGAAACAAAAGAAGGGTTAGAGGGCTAGAGGAATAGCACAGCAGTTAGAGCGCCCTCCGAGCAAGAGTAAGGCCATGGGTTTGATTCCCCATTACCACACAAACGGCATGGTAGTGTACATCTGTAATCCTGCACTTGGGAGGCTGAGGCAGGCAAATTGCCGTGAGTTCGAAGCCAGCCTGGATTACATAGTTTACGAACAGCCTGGACCCTGTCTCAAAAAGGGGGGGAGAGGGGCTCAGTGCAAAGACCCTGGGTTCAGTCCTCACCCTCACCCCTTACCCTCCACCTCCCAAAAAGCCAAACTCTCGGTCTGGGCCAGAAGATAGGTCCAGTCAAGAACAGAAGGCTGGGCTGGTGGAATGGCATAATAGTTAAAGTGCTTGCCTAGAAAGCAAAAGGCCTTGAGTTTGATTCCCCAGCACCACATAAAACTGGCCATGGTGGTACACGCCTTTAATCCCAGCACTTGGGATGCTGAGGTAGGAGGATTGTCCTTTGTCCAAGCCTAGCCTGGGCTACATAGTGAGTTCAGGGACATAGAGTAAGATTCTGCCACCCCCTTCCCCGCCAAAACAGAGGAGGGCTGCAGGAGGGCTGCAGCCAGGCATGATGGCTCATACCTGTAAGCCTAGCAGAAGGCTGAGGCAGTAGGATTGCTGTGAGTTCGAGGCCAGCCTGGGCTATGTAGTTCAAGACCAGCCTGGATTGCAGAGTGAGACCCTGTCTCCAAAAATAAAAAACGTTGCAGGGGCTTGGCTAGCTGGGTGGCGGCTTTTCCAGTCGGTCCTCTTCTGTCAGAGATGAGCACATCCCCTGACCGTGGGTGGCTCCATCCCAAGTCCTGTCAGGCTGGAGGTCATAGGGAAATGAGAGGAGGGACCTGGCACTGCAGTCCTTACCTGGCTTAGAGACACTTACTAATTCAGGCCTGTTCTTTGCAGGAACGAAGAGGACAGAGAAGATATATGAAAAGAGGAACCTGTGAGTGTTCCCTGTCTGGTGTCGTATCTGCCGGGGTGTGCTGTCCTAGCGGGGCCTGTCCTTCCCCCCTCACCCATGCTTGCCCCAAGGCAGGCTCTGGCAGGTCCCCATGGCCAGGGCAGGGGGAGGAGGTGCCGGGCAAGTCCTGCAGGGCAAGTTAGATGGGACTGGCCCCTGCGGCCCTCTGTAGTCCCTGGCCAGGCTCTGCCCCAGCCCTGGGATCCACCTGTGATGGGCACAGGTGGAGAATCTGAAGTCTGGGCCCTGGTTGAGTGTGAGCCATGCTGGAGGCCACTGGGAGAGGCTAAGGGATCCCTCAGAAGGCCCTGAGGGGCCTGGGCCTGGTGGCACAGGCCTGTAACCCCAGCACTGTGGGAGACTGAGGCAGGAGGATGGCAAGTCTGAGCCAAGCCTGTGCAACTTAGTAAGACTGTATCTCAAACTAGAAAAAATTAAAAAGAGCTGGGGGGATGTAGCTCAGTTCAAAGGTCCTGGGTTCAGTCACCAATACCACAAAAATAGGAAGAAGAAGAGGCTGTGGGGGTCCAGGGAAGGCCGAGGGAGGAGACGAGGAAGGCTGTGGAGGAGAGAAAGGCCCCTGGGGCCAGGCTCCAGGTGCCTAAGGCGAGGGATCCACGGCCAGCCTGGGTACCAGGGCGGCGGGCACCGCGACGTTCTCCGTGTGTGCACACATGCCGCCGCGTGCAGCCCACACATGCACATCCTTCCTCGTTTCCTTTTGCAACTGAAAAACCACAGATTTGAACATTAAATCTCCTGTGCCTGCCACCCGGAGCCAGACCTGGAACCTTCTGGGCTTTTCTGGCCTCTGGCCATGCCACCCTCAGAGCCCCGCCTCCTGGGAGGCTCCCCTCCTATCCCTTTCCCTGCTGGGCCCGGCCCCTCTTTGGTCCTAGGGCCTCACTGTGGGAGTGGGTGAGGGGAACCTCCAGCTGTTCCCCTTCCCGAAATCCTTTCCCTGCCCCTCCACTGGTCACACAGGTGGGGTGCTGTATGCACCTGGCCCAGCTCCCAAACCACCTCCTCCGAGAAGCCATGCTTGACTCGCCTGTGGACTCACAGCCTGCCTCCTAAATCTGGTCCCCCAGAAGTTCCTGCCAGGCTGGGCCAGGTACCCATTCTGGTCCGGAAGAGGGGCCCAGGCCAGACTTGGGGCACAGGCCTATAATCATAGCTCTCTGGGAAGCTGAGGCAGGAGGATGGCAAGTTTGAGCCCAATGTGGGCAACTTAGCAAGACCCTGTTTCAAAATCAAAACAAAAAATGGGCTGGGGATGTAGCTCAGTGTGAAGGCCTCGGGCTGGACCCCAGCCCTGAGAGGGAGGAGGGAAAACTGTCCCAACATCTGCGTTCATGAATGGTGCATTTGCTCTGCTGTATGGAAGGGTGGCTTTCATTTTCAAGGGCATTTCCACGTTCCATGCAGCAGCAAAAGAGAGAGAGACGGGGGTGGGGGTGGGGGGGGTTGGGGGGGTGAGAAAAGGGTAGTAACGCCTGTAAGGAGGAGGAAGCTTCCGGAGAGAGCAACAAGCTTGGTTTGCATCTCACCTTCCAGAGCTCAGTCACAAGGCTACACTTAGGGCTGGGGAACAGGGAGCAGCTGCCTTCCAAGCGGGCTCGCGGCTGCTTCTGTCCAGTGCAGCGGCACACACGTGAAACGCCAAACATGGAAGCTGAGACAGAGGACCCCGAGTCCCAGGACGGCCTAGACGAAGCCAAAGCAAGAGCCTGTCATTTTAAAAAGAGGAGGGCTGGAGGAATGGCACAGAGGTTAAAGTGCTTGCCTAGCAAGCCCAAGGCCCTGGGATCAGTTCCCAGCAACACATAAATTGGGTGTGGTGGTGCATGGCCTGTAATCCCAGCACTCAGGAGGCTGAGACAGGAGGATTGCCTGAGTCCAAGGCCAGCCTATGCTCCATAGCAAGTTCAAGACCAGCCTGGGCTACACAGTGAGATCCTGTCTCCAAAAATAAAAAATAAAAATAAAAATAAAAAAGAGTGTGAGGACAGCACAGAAAAGAGAAGACTTTCAGGCTTCTGCAAAGGAAGAAGGGGAGCCTGAGCGCACTCTGGGGACCCAGCCAGCTGCTTGCTGTTACCGCCAGGAGTAGTGACCTTGACCTGGGAGGAGGGGCAGGAGAGGCACCCAATCTGGAGTGACACCCTCCCTGGGGCATTGGGTGTGGTAGCTCCTCGTTGCCTGTGGCTAAAATTAATTTTCCTAAACTGGGTGTGGTGGCACAGGCCTGTAATCCCACAGGAGGCTGAGGCAAGAGGATTGCTGTTAGTTAAGTCCAGCCTAGGCTACATAGTGAATTCAATACTAGCCTAAATTACAGTGTAAGACCTTTGTCTCAAATAAATAAATAAATGAACAAATAAATAACCGCGCATACACCGTACCCTCAGGGGCCCAGGCCCGGGTGGGGCATGCGCTTGGGCGCAGGGTCAGAGGACCTGGGATCAGAGGGTTCCCTATTACCACCCTCTTCCACCCCTCTCTCCTGCCCTGCGTCCCCAGGCTGTGGGCTGAGCCTGCTCAGCACAGCCCTGTGTGTCTCCAGGCAGGACCGGCGGGGGAGCTTCACCAGGGCCCGGACCTGCTCCTGTGAGTCCCCGGGCACTGCATGCACTCATGATGGTGTCTGAGCTGAGCCAGGTGGCATGGGCCTTCCAGTCCCAGCACGCTAGGAGGCTGAGGCAGGAAGATTGCAGTTTGGAGCCCAACCTGCGAACTTAGCAACTTAGCAAGACCTTGTCTCCAAATAAAAAATGAAAATGGGGACTGGAAGAATAGCACAGCAGTTAGAACCCTAGCCAAGCAAGCACAGGGGCCTGAGTTCGATTCCCCAGTCCCACATATACCGGGGTGGTGGTGTACACCTGTAGTCCCAGCACTCAGGAGGCTGAGGCAGGAGGATTACCCTGAGTTCAGCCTGGGCTTCATAGTAAGTTTAGGACCAGCCTGAACTACCAGAGTGAGACCCTGCCTCAAAAAAAGAAAGAAAATGAATAAATAGATAATAAAAAGGGGCTGGATGTAGATCAGCTTGAAGCTCCTGGCCTTCTCAGTATCTCTCCCCCCAACCCCTGAAAAATCCTTTTCTCCCTTTCATCCCGAGGCCAGCTCTGATGGGCAGAAGGGTGAGGGCTGTGTGGGTGGGCCGGCCTGGGCCCAGCCAACATCCCTTGTCCTTTGCAGGGGCCCAGGAGGCGTGGCCAGGGCTCTTGATGGACACGGGCCCCAAGAGGGGCCCCACAATGTAAGATGCACTCCCTATCATGGGCCCCGGTGGAGGGACAGTGCTAGACCACCGCCCGTACAGCGAGGCCCCAGGCCCACCAGAGCACTGGGGTGCGGCCTTCAGACCCATCTCATACTGCCCCGTTGTCCCCCGTCTCCCAGGAAGAACAAGCGGCTGCAATTCTCCATCCCCCCTGAGGGTGAGTGACCTGTGGGGGACAAGGACTGGCCTGCTGAGGGGACTAAGGGCTGGTGGAGGCTGAGACAGGAGGATTGCCGTGACGTCATGGCCAGCCTGGGCTCCATAGTGAGTTCAGGACCAGCCTGGCTACAGAGCAAGACCCTGTCTCCAAGAAAATAAATAGATAAAAATATAAATAAATAAATAAAGACTGGTGGGCCAGTGAGGCTTGTGGGGAGAGGCCTGGGCAGGCGGGGCTGGGACCAGCCTGTGGGAGGGGTCTGGGGCGGCCACGATCCTGCTTCTCTTCCAGAGCCTGAGTCCTCCAGGTACCAGAGCTTCAGCAAAGGTGGGTGGGCTCTGGGGGCAGTGTGTGGGGGGGTGCAGCCCCAACTTGGGCCTCACTGTCCCCACCCCGTGCAGGGAGAACACAGTCCCACAGAGACTACATGTGAGTGGCCGCCCTCCTCCTCCGTCAGCTAGGAACTGCCTTGGGCTCTGGGTGGCGCTGTTCTCCCTCAGGTGATGGTGACTTGGGGGGACCTGGGGACCGAGGTACTGTCGGCACTGCCTAAGGCCCAATTTTGGATGCTCAGCATCCGAGGAGGGGGGACGTCTGTGTTTCCTCACCTGCCTGAGGTCACCGGCAAGGTATCTGGGGCCATCTGCCTTCCCGGCAGTCCCACGGTGCCGTGGGCCCAGGGAGGCAGGGGTGGAGTGGGCTGTGGCAGAGCCCCCACTGGAGCCCAGGAAGTGACAATCAAAGCCGTCGTGGACTCCGTGTCTCCTGTGACCTGCCACCCTGACGCCGCTGGCCACCACCTGTGCCACTTCTCTTTCTGGAGCAGAGAGCCCATCACAACGGACTATTACAACTGGGGAGGCTTCCAGAAGCCCTCGGGAGGTGAGGCGGGCGTGGAGGAGCGGGCGAGGAAGGGGCGGGCAGCAAGGGGCCAGGTGAGGAGGGAAGACAGAGGTCAGTGTGGCGAAGCTGGGAACGGTGGGTGGGTCTGCGGGGGTGAGAGGCAGGCAGGGATCTCATTACCTGGAGCTAAGCTGGCTGGGCAGCCTGGGGCCCCTGCACCCTGTGGTCTCTGAGGACCCTGGAGCCTTGGGCTCTTTTTTTTCCCCCACTATTTTTATTAATATACAAATGTAATACATAGTATTTCCAATGAATTAGGGTGTTTTGTACATCTATGTATCACATCGACTTCACAATCCCTTCCCATCTTCTACCCTCCCACCCCCGCCTTGGGCTCTTTTTAAAGACCAAACCCAGGACCTTTGCCTGAGATGCATGCCCAGGCTTTTTTTTTTTTTAAATCTGAAATTTGAGACAGGGTCTCACTCAATCACCAAGTTGCCCAGGCTGGGCACTAACGTACAGGCCTCTTACGTCAGCCTCACAGGCCTGCGCCCCTGGGCCCAGATGAGCCTCTGCTTCTCAAAGAGAGAAACAGAGGACCAAGGGTGGGTGGTCGTGCTGCCGAGAGGCTGCACCTGGTGCCCAGCCTGGCTCGGGCTCTTCGTCTACCTTGGGGCCCCTCAGCACAGAGGGGAGCTGAGTGGGCGGCGGCTAGAGCTCTGCTTCCTTGCAGGGGCCATGACCGGCCACACCCAGACTCCTCACAAAGCAAAAAAGCCCCCCTGGCCTTACCGGTCCGCAGGAGCCCCAGCCCTGCAGCCAGCCAGAGGAGGCTCTTCTCTTCCATCCCCCGAGCCTGGTCTAGGCCTCCATCTCCCTGTCTCCTCAGGGTCCCTGCCCCGTGCATGCGGGAGTGACCTCCAAGGACAGGGAGGGAGCCCAGGGTGGAGCCTGCAGGAGGCAGCGCTGCCCCTTGCCAAGCTTGTTCTGAGACCCGTATAGGGGCTTACCTGTTATTCCAGCACTCTGGGAGGCTGAGGCAGGAGGACCTCAAGTTCAAACCCAGCCTGGGCAATTTAGCAACGTAGGGAGACCTTCTCTCAAAAAATTAAAAAATGGGCTAGAGATGTAGTTTAGTGTGAAGGCTCTGGGTTAAATCCCAAAACCAAAAGAAAAAGAAGAGGGAGGAAGGGAAGACGGCGTGTCCAGGAGAACACCCTTGGCCCTGAGGCCCCGGGAAGGGTCACCATGTGGGCAGGCAGCAGGAGGAGGAGGCCCACCCGCCGCTGTGCCCCCCTCCCGGCAGACGACGACGAGGACACCAACTCCTACGAGAACGTGCTCATCTGCCAACCAAGGGCAGGCAGGAGTGTCGAGTCAGGTGAGGCGCCCTCACAGGGGCCGGGCAGGGGCCAGGGCAGAGGCCAGGCCATCTGCCAGAGGCTCCACCTGCCTCCACACCCGTTCCTGTGCATTAGTCCCCCCACCCCCCGTGTGTGTGTGGGGGGGGGGGAGCCTGGGAGCTCCAGGAGCTGGGAGGGGCGAGGGCCCGCCCCACTGGAGGCCTGTGGGGTGGAAGGGGGCTGCCACCTCAGCCGGCCTGAGCACGGGCAGCGGCTTCCCTCCTCCACATCATCCCTGCACCCACAGGTGGTGAGGAGGCTGGGGACTATCAGAACTCAGCACCCACGCATCAGCGGCAGGAGTCCATGGGGGCCCTGGGTAGGTGGCCCCGAGCGGCGGGGGCTCGGTATTGTCACCGCTGTTGCTGTGGCAGCAGTGAGGATCAGCGCAGGACTATCATCTGGGACCCCTCAGACCATCAGACCATCCGTGTCGTCTGTTACCAGTACTAACAGCTGAGCCCAGGGCCTCGGCTGAGCCTTGTCCCTGCCCCTGCTTGTTATCTGAAACAGGGTATCACTAAGTTGCTCAGCTGATCAGGCTGGGCTCAAACTTGGGATTCTCCTGCTTCAGCCTCCCAAACTCCAGATAGACCAGCAGGATCCAGGCAGTGTGACAGTGTGGCTGCTGTGTCGCCTGCGGGGGGGGGGGGGTACACCCAGCGGGGGTACGGGGGGAGCCACCATCTGCCCCTCGGGCCACAGAACAAGTCCTGAAAGCAGCTGGGCACCCACAGCAGGCAGTCCGGAAGAGGACGCTGAGGAGCCGGACTACGTGAATGGGGACATGGCGGCGGCCCGAGAAGCCTGGAGGTCCCAGAATTAAGGTACAGCTCCCCCTCTTCTCAGGCTAAGGATGCGGCTCACAAGGGCCCGCTGGGGCCCCATCCAGAGAGCTCAGTCGTGGGCAGGGCTGGTGGCACAGGCCTACAACCCCAGCACTCTGGGCGGCTGAGGCAGGAAGATTCCTGGGCCTGCAACCTAATGTCTTAGAGAAACCCTGTCTCAGAATAGAAAGGGGTCTGTGAGGCGCGGAGGGGAAAAAGGCAGCACCCTGCTGGGGGCAGCAGCAGGTGCACACAGACCAGGGAAAACTAAGGCGGGGGCGGGGCTGGGAGGGGCAGGCCGGGCTCCTGGCCTCACCCCTCATCTGCTGGCAGGGAGGGAACACACCTGAGGAGGCAGGGGCCTGGCCGAGTGCCTGGTGGCAGGAAAGGGGGGGGGGAGCAGCAGGGGTCCCGGTCCCCAGGGCACCCCTAGATCCTTGGGAGGGAGGGGCGTGAGTCCTGAGCA
This sequence comes from Ctenodactylus gundi, assembly GCA_004027205.1. Classification (NCBI taxonomy): domain Eukaryota; kingdom Metazoa; phylum Chordata; class Mammalia; order Rodentia; family Ctenodactylidae; genus Ctenodactylus; species Ctenodactylus gundi. The sequence continues at coordinate 228,903 of PVKB01002013.1, read as the reverse complement.
GAGGGCCACTCAGTGCTCCGGAGGCAAGGGTCCCCAGCCTGCCAAACTATCAGAAGCTGGGCTGCACAGCAGGAAGTGAGTTGCAGGCCAGTGTGTCTGTACAGCAGCTCCCCCTCGATCGCGTGACTGCCCGAGTTCCGCCTCCCGTTAGGTCAGAAGCCACATTAGATTCCCATTCCCGTCCACGCAGGAACTGCCACCAACTGTGCATGCCAGGGATCTAGGTTGTGCCGTGAGCCCAGGCGGTGACACCAGCACCACCCGCCCCATGGATATGCCCTCCCTAAACGTCCTAGAGGATGCCAGTGCAAGCCCAGGAGCCGGCTGCCCTGTGGGCCCAGGGTGGGCAGCGCGCGGGGAGGTGGCCGCAGTGGGGGGGGGGGGTGCTGTGAGAGGGGACAGGCAGGGGCTGCGTGTCACCTGGGCCGTGGGGCTGCGGTCAGCAGCTGCCATCCGCGGGTCTGGGAGCCGGGAGCAGGGACCTGGCAGGCGGAGGTCTGAGCCAGGGCTGGGGTCGAGGTGAGCCTGCTGTCCGAAGCCCAGGCTGGTGGGCAGCCACTGAGGCCACTGGACGGCGGGGTGGGAGTGGCAGAGACAAGCGTCACTCCTGGAGAAGGGGACAGACCTCAGGAGGGCGTGGCCACCACGGAGGTCAGAACCAGCTGTGGGCAGACACGGATGACAGGAGCAGCTGCCCTGATGTGGCAGGGAAGCTTGGCAGTCATGCCAGCTCTGCTGGAGTTCAGCCTAGTGGCACAGGCCTGTCATGCCCAGGATTCTGGGAGGCTGAGGCAGGAGGATGGCAAGTTCAAGTCTAGCCTGGGCAATTTGGTGATGTAAGGAGACCCCATCTCAGGAAAACAAAACAAAAAACAAAGGCTGGGTTGGCAGCTCAGTGTGAAGGCTCTGAGCTCCATCTTCAGTACAAAAAAAATTCTGCTGGGTGTGTGGTGCAGGCCTGTATTCTGAACTCTCAGGAGGCTGAGGCAGGACTTAAGGACCATTATGGACCATTTTGTGAGACCCTGTCTCAAAAAATAAAACGATGAGGCCTGGGCTACACAGTAAGACCCTGTATTAAAAAAATAAAAATACCACACCAAGGTGGGGGGAGGGAGGAGGGGGAGTCTTCAAACTTGAAGCAGAAGTGCCTGGAAGTGGGTGGGGCCTGTCCTCCTGAGGAGGCAGGTCCCCAAACCTTCCCTCTGCTCTGGGGGTGGGGGTGGGGGGGACAAACTAGCTCAGGCATAGCTCTCCCTATAATCAACTCTTCCTCTTCACAGAAGGAGCCGAGCCTGGAGCCCAGGGAATCCCTGAGCTGATGAAGTGGTCACCGCCTCCAAGGACTTTGGCTCAGCGCCACTCCACTTAGGACCTTGCCATGGCTACCCCTGCGAGGGTCCCAGCGACCTGTGGACCCCCGCCATGGCTGACAGCCCGAACAGTTCCACATGGAGTCACCTGGACCCCACCTGACTGGGTGCCAGGATTCAGGGCACCCCATCCCTGAGTCTGGAACGCTGTGTGACACTGCCGTTTCTGCTTTTCATTTTCTTTTTTTGCTTTGAATCCCAATTTGCTTACTAATAGTTGCTGGTAATTTAAAGAAAAAAAAAAAGACTGTTATGCTTATACAGTTTATTTATACAGGTGGCGCCTTACTTAGTGTTCTGAATTTTAGGGCAGAGATTGGGTCCTGTCCCTTAGAAAGCATTATGTAGCCAGGCACGGTGGTGCACACCTGTGATCCCAGCACTCAGGAGGCAGAGACAGGAGAGTCACACAAGCTGGACCGCAGCCCGGGCAACTCGGCCTCTTGGTGAGATTCTGAATCAAAATAAAGACTGTGAGGATGGGAGGGTGCAGCTCAGCCCTGGGCTTGATCCCCGTACGAGAAAACGGCCAGCACCCCTTCAACAGAAACGTCATGTGACGGGCACAGAACTGCATGGTAGCGCAGCACCACAGGGTGAGCAGACCAGTGGCGGGTGGACCCTCTGCTCCAGGCTGTGGGGCTGCAGCAGGACCAGCTCATGGGAGGGCAGGGTCTTGCGGGTCTGAAATGGGCACCAGGGCCTCTCCCCTCCTGCGCGGTGTGAGCCTGTCTCAAGAGAAAGAAGGAAGGGCCTCTCATTTAAGGATGGGGCCCTGAGGCCACAGGGGGGCGCACACAGTTTTTCAGTATTGGGGGTTGAATTTAGGGCTTCTGCACTAAGCTATGTTCCCAACCCTTTTAATTAATTAACTTTTAAATTTTAATTTTGAGATAGGGTCTTGCTTACGCAGTAAATTGTAAACTGCCTAGTCTGGGCTCAAATGAGATCCTCCTGCCTCAGCCTCCTAGAAGGTTAGGATTAAAGGCCTGCGCCACAATGCCTTGACATTTCCCTCTTCCTAGGATACCACACTGCTGAGTCTTTCCCTGGTGTGAATATTAGTATTAACAAGGTAGGAAGCAAGAAACATCTAGAGCCCAACTAGAAAATAAGGAACATCTAGAATCAGGCTAGAGGAATAGCTCAGCAGCTGAAGTGTTGGCCTAGGAAGCCCAAAGCCCTGGGTTCAATTCTGCAGTAACATGTAAGCCACACGCGGTGGCACATGCCTGTCATCCCAGCAATCAGTCGGCTGAGGCAGGAGGATTGCCATGAGTTCAAGGCCAGGTGGGATCACATAGTGAGTTCAGGGTCAGCCTGGGGACTAGAGAGACAGACCTTACCTCAAAAAAGAAAGAAAGGAAAGAAAGAAAGAAAGAGGGGCTGGAGGAATAGGGGAGCAGTTGATTCCCCAGCACATAAACTGGGCAGGGTGGTGCACGCCTGTAATCCCAGCACTTGGGAGGCTGAGGCAGGAGGATGGCTCTAAGTTTAAGGCCAGCCTGAGCTCCATAGTGAATGCAGAACCAGCCTGGGCTACACAGTGAGACCCTGTCTCAAAAAAAAAAAAAAAGAAACAACTGTCTGGAAACCAGCTGTTAGCCATCTGTCCTGTCACCAGGGTGCTGCGCAAAGTGACCCGTGGTTTCCAAGGACTCTAATTATTGAAGGCCCCCATCCCCACAAGGGCCCTGAAACCTAGCAGAGGGCCGCCACCTCGGAGCCTTCCCTCTCTGCTAGTGTGATGTCCCCGCCCCATACTGGGGCCAGGCAAGGGACCCGCTGCCTGAGAGGGGAGGCAGGAAGGGGAAGCACCAGCTGGTCCTGCCCCGCCACTCCCTACCCAGCCTCCAGGCCCAGGCAGGGCTGCCAGGTCCCAGCTCGCTGTGCCCCTTGACAGCACGGACTGCACCACCCCAACCGACTGACTGGGGGCCTGCACTCGGCACCAGCAGGACACACAAAGGTTTGGTTTGGTTTCCATGGTACTTAGAGATCTAGGGATTGAACCCAGCGCCTTGATACAAAACTGCACCCCCAGCCTTCACTTTGATTGATTTATTTTTGGGACAGGGTCTCGGTAGTCCAGGCTGTCCTGACCTCACTATGGAGCCCAGGCTGGCCTCAGACACGTGGCAGTCTTTAGTCTTCCCACCTCAGCCTCCTGAATGCCAGGATGACAGGAGTGTGCCACCACACCCAGCTCACAAGTGGTTTTTGTTTTACTTTCTTGAAACAGTCCTGCTGTTTCCCACTTGTTTTTTAGCTGACACTTTCCACATGGGGGCCAGGGCTGTAGCCCCATGACACAGCACTTACCACCCCCCAGGTTGTGTCCCCAGCACCTCAAAAACAAAACCCCAGACTAAACAGCAGCCTTCCCAATAAAACTGCAGTCACAGAAACAAAGTCGTCACTGTGCAAACGATACCCAGCACCTTCCTCTGTCGCTTGGGGGTGGGATGGTGGAGGGGAGCACAACGTGGGAGGGGATGCTGTCCGGGGGACCAGGACCCAGCCAAGGGTCACTGTGTCATTCCTGGTACTTTTACACAACTGAAAATTTTCACAATTAAAACAGAGAGCCAGAAAAGGTGGTGCACACTTAGATAATCCCAGCTACTCAGAGGCTGAGGGAAGAGGATTCCAAGTTTAAGTTCATCCCAGACAATTTAAGCAAGACAGCTCTCCAAAAAAAGGGCTGGTGGCGTATACCTACAATCCCCAACAGTCGGGAGGCTGAGGCAGGAGATTACTGTGAGTTTGAGGCCACCATGGGGTACACAAAGTGAGCTCAGGACTAGCCTAGACACAGAGCAAGAGCCTGTCTCAAAACTTTTAATTTTAATTTTTATTTTTTTTTTTAAAGAGACAGGGTCTTGCTCTATATTCCAGGCGGGTTCTGAATTCACTAGGTAGCCCAGGCAGGCCTTGAACTCATAGCAGTCTTCCTGCCTCAGCCTCCTGCAGTGCTGGGATTATAGCCACACCGAGTTTACGTGGTGCTGGGGAATTGAACTCAGGGCCTTGGGCAAGTGCTGTTAACTACTGTGCTATTCCTACAGCCACTAAATTTTTTTTTAAATAACAAAAGGGGCTAGTGGGAGAGGGTCTGAGGGATGGCGTGGCACGCGTGAGGCCCTGGATTCCATCCCAGTGTCGGAAACGCAACACCCAAAACGAAACAGGAAGAACCAACCCTCTCTCTGGTGAACTCTAAGGAAGGGGACTGGGGACCAACCACACAGGAAGGGGACAGGGCGGGTCACGCTGAGGTCCAGATGCACTGTCTCCCTCCTCCCCGGCCTGCTCCCCTGCGGGTCAGTTCCATTTATTTTTGGTACTAGAGCTCAAACCCAGGGCCTCTCACTGAGCTACACCTCCAGCCTATTTTGTGTAACGTCTCAAGGAATAACCTTTCTTTTTGTATTTGGGAAACTGTTTTCTCTGTTGCATTATCCATTGGCAAGGACATTCCTGTCCAGCCTGTTCTGTTTCTTTAAGTGCAAAGAGAGTCCTTTATTGAGGATGTCTGAGCAAAGGGGTAAGGCCTTCTACTAACCAACAGAGGGCCCGAAATTGGTTCACATCTATTTTTAATTTTTAGATGAGGTCCCAGTTGCCCAGGCCAGGCTCAAATGTGCGATCCTCCTGCCTCAGCCTCCCGGAGTGCTGGCTGGGATTACTGGCCCCTGCTGTCAGGCCTGTGCTGCTGGGAAGAGAACCCAAGACTCCGCGCATATGGAAGGCGAGCACCTACCACGAAGGGCCACCCAGCCCATGCCAGGCCCCTGGCAGCCTTCTCCAAATACCCAGGAAATCGCAGTGAGCACTGCCCTTCCTAAGGCAACAGTCCCTGAGCACCTAGGAGAGGTGAGATTAGTCCTAAGTCTGTAAGTCACCTTTCTTACTGGCAGGATGCTAGGGGTGCAGAGGCAGGAGCTGGCGTTTCTTGAAGCCTCAGGTTGTCAAACACTGTATGACCCTCTCCCTCGAAAGCCAGCACTGCCCAGATCTGGCTGGCCCACTGTGATACTAGTGCCCCAGCTGGGGTCGGACACAGACACTCACAGAGCACAGATGTGCTACAGCCACAAGGATCATGTGTTTATTTAGTGGTACTGAGGATGGAGTGCAGGTGTATCCCCAGCCCATTTTGACCTCTGATTCTCAGAGGGTCTCATTAAGTCATTCAGGTGTCCATGCTGGGCTTGACTTGCGATGCTCCTGCCTCAGCTTCCCAGAGTCCTGTGATGGTAGGCCCTGGCCACCAGATGGTGTGTCCCTCAGCAGCCCGAGATGGCACTTCCCCACCAAAAGGCTGTGTCCCCAGTACCTCATGGGCGAGGACCCTTGTCACTGCACCTGTGGGGTCCCCTAGCTGGCCACCGGGGCCATCGTCTTCTGGCACAGCCTGGCCAGGAGCCCGGCCATCTGCAGGAGGGAGTTCACACCTTCTGCCACTTTCATATGCGTGTATCCAATTTCCTGCAAACAAGCCCAGTTTAAATCTGGTTAACAAGCCAGGGACATTTTTTTTAGTCTGAACTAGTGTTTTGCCTAAAATAGATACAGTGTGCTCAAACTCCAGCTAGCAAAGGAAGGCTACAGTAGGGTGAGTTGTGCTCAAGGGGGCTCCTGCTTCCTCCAAGGAGACCAGTATTTTTCTGATACTGTTAAGAAAACTTAAAACAGCTAGAGGTGGCAGGTGGTAGTACATGTCTGTGATTAGAGCATTCTGGGAGTCTGGAGCTGGAGGATTGCAAGTTCAAGCCCAGCCTGGACATTTCATTGAAACTCTGTGTCAAAATTAACTTATTTATTTAGAGACAGGGTCTCTGTGTGTGGTCCAGGCTGGTCCTGAACTTACTATGTAGTCCAGGCTGACCTCCAACTCATCAGGCAATTCTCCTGCCTCAACCTTTATGAGTACTGGGATGACAGGTGTGTACCCCCATGCATGACTAATCTTTTTTGTTTTTTGTTTTTGAGACAGGGTCTCATTCTGTAGGCTGGGCTGGTTCTGAAGTCACTATGGAGCCCAGGCTGGCCTCAGACTCACAGCAATCCTCCTGCCTCAGCCTCCTGAGTGCTGGGATTACAGGAGTGTGCCAGCACGCCCAGCTTATGTGGTGCTGGGGAAGTGAACTCCAGTAATTAGCACTTGGTAGGGTGCTTACTGGGCAGGTGCTTTAACCACTGAGCCGTTCCTCCAGCCTCAACATGACTAATCTTTACATGGCGCTGGGGGATCCAACCCAGGGCCCTGTGCACACTAGGCCAGCGCTCTGACCACGGCTGAACAATGCCCTCAGCCCACAAGGTCAGAGACATGCTCAGTGCCAAGGACGTCTGGGTTTATTTTCAGTACCACCAAAAAAACAAGGTGGATAGATCTTTCTGGTACGACATCTGTTTGAAGCTGACTGTGGTGGCTACAAGAGCCTGCGTCCCTGCGGAGGGAACGTACTGAGGGACTCGACTTCCCTCTGTGAGCCTTGTATCTCAGCTTGGCTCATCAGACCTCAGGAGCAGCAAGGCCCGGGAAGGGGTCCCGGGGCCAGCCCCGCCCTATCAGTCAGCCAGTCAATCAACAGGAGGACATCCAGGGAACAGTCGGGACACACGACGAGCAGCTTGCCATGCACACGCACAGCTGGGAGGACACAGGTGTTTCTGGACTGACTCACCTTGATAAATTCCAGTTTCAAGTATTCGGCCATTTGGAAAGTTTTACACACCCGAAAAATGTTGCCAATGACATCTTCTGGTGAATAGCCCAGGTGCCACAGGTGAGCAAGGATCTAGACAAAACACAAATGCAGTGAGCAAGCCTGCACGCGCAGGCCTGAAATTCCAGCACTCTGGGAAGCTGAGGCAGGAAGATCTCAAGTTCAAACCCAGCGTAGGCAACAACGTAGTGAGACTGCCTCAAGTGAAAAAATAAGAGCTGGAGGAAGAGCCCAGCAGTTAGAGCACTGGCTAGCAAGCGCAGGGCCCGGGTTCGATTCCCCAGCAGCAGCACGTAAGGCAGGTGTGGTGGTGCACACCTGTAACCCCAGCACTTGAGAGGCTGAGGCAGGAGGACTGTCATCAGTCCAAGGCCAGCCTGGGCTACAGAGCAAGACCCTGCTTTAAAACAAAAAGAACAAAAAAAGAAAAGGGGTCCAGGAATGTCCTATCAACATGGAGGCCCCGGTTCCATCAATTCCCATCATCACCAAGATACAGTGCTGCCTCAAGGGAGTAGGGGCGCAGAGGATTGGCACCATGTTATTAAAGTGCTTCCTTCGCAAGCTCAAGGCCGAGTTTAATTCCCCAGCACCACATAAAGCCAGGCAGAGTGGCGCACGCCTGTAATCCCAGCATTCAGGAAGCTGAGCAGGGAGGATTTCCACAAGTTTGAGACAGCAGGGGCTACACAGCAAGACCCTGTCTCAAAAAAAGAAAAAGAAAAAGAAAACGGGGCTGAGGCAGGAGAATCCCAAATCCACGCCCAGCCTGGGCAATTCTGGCCACAAAGTGAGACCCTGTCTCAAATTACCAATGAAATGGGGCTAGTGCTGAGGATGTAGATGAGGGGCCTCACTACTGCAAAACAACTCCGTGAATGAGCCGAGCTCTGAGCTGAGCCTGCGAGCGGGCAAGGCAGCACTGGGGCTCTAGCTAGCGCCCGCTCACAGGGTCCTGCACCCCCAGGACACGCAGGACGGAGCCGGCCCAGGGCAGCGAGGCCAGGGGGCCCGCCTCTGCCCCTCCGACCCCATCCGGACAGGTGGGTTAGCAGACAATCATTTTAGCTGCCACCTCGCGTCCAGTTCACAGTAGGTCAGACCCCCTCACGGTCACCTCCACTCCAATCCTGCCCACTCCATCAGATGAGTCCTCTCAGCTTCTCCTGCCCTGGCTGAAGGGCCTGTGGGCAAGAGCGCCGGGTCTATAGGAAGACAGAGGACGTGAACTTCCCGCCAGAGGGAAGATGTTTGCCCAGGAAGGGCGTCAGGCTGCTGAGAGCCCGTGTCTATTACAGTGGGCAGACTGGACGGCCCAGTGTGGGTCTGCAAGGAGCTCTGCCACTGCAGTCACAGTTCCCAGTCTGCCTTACACCTAGCAGGGTGTGGCCACGCAGCAGGCTCTGCAGAGGGACCCTCCAGGACTCGCCCCTACGCCCGTGGAGAGGGCGCCTCCCTCACCAGGCCCGAGCCCGCAGCCACCTTGTAGGCTTCGTCTATGTTGGCGTTCACGCAGTACTGGATCATCTCCTTCACCAGCAGGGGGTGCGGCTCATCACAGACCTGGAAGAAGAGGCACGGTGGGGTCCTTGAGAAGCCGCGCAGGGAGGGGACCAGGGGCCTGCTCGTGGGCAGCCTCTGCAGTCAACCTCCAAGCGCTGTGGAAATGTCCCTCTGCCCTCATGTGCCCAACAGAAAAGCTCCCAACACACTGAATACAAATTCCTCCCACACAAAACAAATTAATTATAAAGCAACCACCAGTCAATAAGGAATCCGTGCTCAGGACAGCTCTAAAGCCATCGTCATCCATCCTGGTCACCTAGGGGGCCATGTGCCCAGAACCAGGTGGAGCCCACTAAGAAACGAAATGGATCCCAGCACTGGGAAGCTGCGGCAGTGGGCTCACAAGCTTTTTGAGCCTAGCAACTTCTCAGGACTCTTGTCTCAGGATTAAAAACAATACTACTAATAAAAAAAAGGCCCAGTGGTGTAGCTCAGTACAAATCCTGGGTTCAATCCCTAGCACAATTTTTTTTTCTTTCTTTCCTTTTTTTGTGACAAGGCCTCACTCTCTAGTGCAGGCTGGTCTTGCCAGGTTGACCTGGAACTCACAGCAATCCTCTTGCCTAGCTTCTGGAGTTCTGTGTTATAGGCGTACACTACCATACCTGGCTTCTGTTGTGCTAGGGAATCGAACTCAGGGCCCTGCAATTTACAAGGCAAGCACTATAACGGCTGTGCTATTACTCCTCCAGCTGTTAATTTAAAAAGGAAAAAAGGAGGGCTGGAGGAATAGCACAGTGGTTACAGCACTTGCCTAGCAAGCACATGGCCCTGGGTTCAATCCCGCAGTACCATATAAACTGAGTATAGTGGTGCTTGCCTGTAATCCCAGCTCTCAGGAAGCTGAGGCAGGAGGATTGCCTTGAATTCAAGGTCAGTCTAGACTCTACAGTGAGTTCAGGACCAGCATGGACTATAGAGTAAGACCCTGTTTCAAAAAACAAAAGAGGGGGGCAAAAAAAAAAAAAAAAAGAAAAGGAGAGACAGAGAGAGAGGACAGGAGGGGGCAGGAGAGGAAAGGGGAAAGAGAAAGGCAGGTGGTGCAGGCAGGCCTCCCCTAATCCCCCCCCACCCCCCAGCAGTGCCAGTGTTCCAACAGGGCAGGAGGAGGGCAGCCCTGTGCTCCAGGGGGCAGGCAGATGGTGCTGGGTGGCTTAGGCCTCCCTGAGCCCAGAACCACCTGCCCCCACATCATCTGCCAGCCCTAGGCTCTGCCCTCTGACACCTCTCCCATGAAAACCCTAGCTGCCGAAAGAGAGCACGCTGGACTCCTGGTCCCTGCTTCACAGGTGAAGGTGCCTGCTCCAGGACAAAGCCAGGTCTTCACACCATGACATGCCCTGTTCTGAGTGTCCTTGACAATACCTCATTGCCAGGCCTACACACATGACTTCAACTGGGCCCACGAACTCAGGCCTGTAATTTCAGTGCTCTGGGAGGCTGAGGCAGGCAAACCACAAGTTAGTGACTGAGATCCTGTCTCAAAATCAACTAAAAAATGGGCTGGGGACATGGCCCAGTGTGCCAGCTCTGGGCGTGGACTCCAGTGCCACAAGAACACAGACAGACAGACTTCAGGGGGATGAGTCTCCTTAACAGAGGCTAGGGGGCCACGCTCAGAGCTCCCCAGGGAGCAGGGCTGCCATCCTTGGCCTGACGGGGGTGCCACCCTCACTCTAGAGCAGGACAGGGGGACAGGGAGGGTGCCGCTGCTGAAGGGACCCTACGGAGCTCCCTCAGGCAAGCCACTGAGCTCACTGGCGGGGACGGCCCGTCTCTGCACATGGAAGGGTGGGAGCAGATGAGGCACCCACAGGCGCCTGGCCTCTTGATGCGCCTCCAAGCCTTCCACCTGCCACACCAGCGGTAGCCTACGGTCCTCCAGCCTCGCGAGGTGTGACAGCAAAGGCAGTGACAGAGGGAAGGATAAATGAGACGAGGCAAGCTCCTCACGTCCTGCTCTCTCCTCACGCCCTGCTCTGTCCCCAGGCCCGGGTGGACTGTGCAGCTCGACGGCCCCGCGCAATGCCAGTACCTTGAACACGTTCTCACTGTTGATAAAGCCGAAGCCCGAGAAGGTAGACTGCAAGTTGTTCAGCGCCTGTGGAGAAACACCAACACAGCCAGGTGACACTGACACCCGGCCCTCCCCGCCGCTCTGCCCTCCTCCCCCAGGGCGGCCCGGGCGCACCTGCCTCATGTCGCCCTGGGCAGTGAAGATGATGGCCTCTAGGCCGTCATTGGTGTAGGGCACCTGCTCCTTCTCAATCACGCTCAGCAGCCGAGCCAGGACCTGCGCGTCTGTTAGCTTGGTGTAGCGCAGCACGGCACAGCGCGACTGGATGGGCTCTGCGGGGACAGGGGGCTGAGGCCTGGCCACCGGGCCATCCTGCTGGCTGGTTTTTCTTTCTTTTTGACACAGGGTCTTGCTCTGTAGCCTGGGCTGGCCCCAAACTCATGGCAATCCCCCTGTTTCAGCTTCCCAAGATCTGGGATTATAGGCACGTACCACCACGCTCAGCTAATCTACATGATGCTGGGGAATCTACCTCAGGGCCTGGAGCTTCCTAGGTGAGCCCTTTAGATGCAGACCTATGCTCCAGCCCCTGGCCCTCACGTCACAGCTAGCAGGTGTCCAGGGGGATGTGCAAACCAGAGCAAGGCATCAAAGCACCAGCCAATAAATGACAGCAGAGGCCTCTGCTGGCCTGGCCAATGCGATGGGCACACTGGAGGGGAGTGAGCCTCCAGCATAGACGTGGCCCTGCACCACAGGCCCTGGGTGAGCCAGGCCAGCAGGGGACTTCAGCAGCATGTGACTGACTCACGTAAGAGCAGGACTCCACTCCCACACTGCCTCAGCATCTTGCCCAACGGCACAGGCCTGTAACCCCAGCACTGTGAGAGGCTGAGGCAAGGAATGTGAATCCCAAATTCAAGCTTAGCCTGGGAAACTTAGCAATCTAGTGATACACTATCTTTTTTTTTTTTTTTTTTTTTTTTTTGAGACAGGGTCTCATTCTATAGTCCAGGTTGGTCCTGAACTCACTATGGAGCCTGGGCTGGCCTTGGACTCACGGCAATCCTCCTGCCTTGACCTCTCCAGTGCTGGGATTTACAGGCATGCGCCACCATACCTAGTTTATGTGGTGCTGGGGAACTGAACTCAGGTACTTAGTGCTTGCCTAAGCTCTTGAGAGGCAAGTGTTTCAACTGCTGAGCCATTCCTCCAGCCCCAGTAGTTCAGAGCAAAGGGCCTGTGTTCCATCCACGGTACCTCCCTCCCAAAAGAAGAAGAAGAAAATGAAGCTAAGGCAGACTTATAATCTCAGTTATCTGTAATGCTGAGGCAGGAGGATCTCAAATTAGAGGCCATCCTGAGAAACTTCACAAGTCTGTCTCAAAATCTTACTTTATTTTTCAAGGTGCAGGAAATATTTTTACTCAGAAATCAAACAAAGAAGGGGTAAAAGCTACTACCATCTGGAAAGGGGCCCCAAATATGGTTGTCCTGTCTTGAAAATTTTAAAAGGAGCAGTGCCCAGTGGCGCAGGCCTGTAACACCAGTACATTGGGAGGCTGAGACAGGAGGATCACAAATTTGAGATAACCTTGGGCAACTCAGTGAGACTCTATCTCAAAATCAAAAATAAAAATGGGCTAGGTGTGATGGCACAAGCTTGTAATCCCAGTACTCAGGAGGCCGAGACAGGAAGACGACCATGCATTTGAGACCAGACAAGGACATATATAGTAAGTCTAGGAGCAGCCTGGATTACAGAGCGAGGAGCTGTCTCAAAAATGACAAAACAAAAAAATAAATAAATAAATAAGTAAAAATGGGATACGGATGTAGCTCAGTCTGAGGCTCCTGGGCTCTTCAATCCCCAGCCTAGTATATGTGAAGCCCTGGGTTCAATCCCTAGGATGGGGCTGGAAGAATAGCACAGCCGTAGGAGCGCTTGCCTAGCAAGTGCAAGGCCCTGAATTTAACTTCCCGGCACCTGTAATCCCAGCACTTGGAGGCTGAGGCAGGAGGACTGCCATGAGTCAGAGTCCATCCTGGGATCCCTAGTAAATTCAGGACCAGCCTGGACTGCAGGGTGAGACCTTATTTCAAAGCAACAACAAAAATAATCCACAGTATTACTAAAACAAAACCAAAAGTGAAGTTAAAAAAGCAGCTTTCAATGCAAGAGGACTGGTATGTGTTTGAGGGCAGCCTAGGCTACAGAATAAGACCCTGGCTCAAAAAAACCTTAATAAATGATTAAATTGGTTATATTTCTTTTTTTTAAAAGTTGGTTATATTTCAAAATGTCATGTGGTACATAATATACACAATTTTAGTCAATTAAAAATCTGAAAATAGGGGCTGGAGGAACAACAGAGCAGTTAAAGCGCTTCTAAGGCCCTGAGTTTGATTCCCCAGCACCACAAAGAGCTGGGCATGGTGGTGAATGCTTATAATCCCAGCTCTTGGGAGGCTGAGGCAGGAAGACTGCCTTAAGTCCAAGGCCAGACTGGGCTACACAGTGAATTTAGGACCAGACTGGACTACAGAGTGAAACCTTGTCTCAAAAAATAAAATAAAATAAAGTACTGAAACTAAACTGAGTTGCTCATGTGGTAGATGGTGTATGGTGAACAGATTCTTGTCCCAGTGCTAAGGAGCGGGGCTCCCCGGCTGCACCCCGACTGCGGCTCACCTATGATTTTATCTGAGGCGTTGCAAGCCAGGGCGAAGCGGGTGGTTTTGGAGTAGATCTCCATGGTCCTCCTGAGGGCCTGTTGGGCCCCATCGGTCATGCTGAGAGGGAAAACGGTGGATTAGCAGTGGGGACCAGGGCCCGCAGGACGACCCCTGCCCCACAGGGCCTGGGCAGTGCACAGGCCATGCAGCCCTCAAGAACCCCACGTGCCACTCTCCCAGGTGGCTCAGCAGTATGGCCGCGTGACGCATCCACCCTCTGCTAGTTGCGGGGCCTTAGGCCAACTGCTTGAGCCCAGCGTCCTGGGAACTAAATGAGAAAATGAGGCCGAAGTGTTGAGCTCCAAGTGCCGTGGGCGGCCCAGCCCAGACAACGGCCCACAGCTACGGGGCTCCCGCACCCAGCCACGTGCACACTGGGATTGTAACAATGTGGTACATGGCTTATGTGAAAAAGGAAACTCAGAGCAGGGGGGGCTGAGGCAGGAGGGCAGCAGGTTCGAGGCCAGCCTGGGCTGCACACATCTTTAGAAAAAAAAAAAAAAAAAAGGAAAGAAAAACTAAAGGGCTGGAGGAGTGGCTCAGTGGTTAAGTCACTGACCTAGCAAGTGCTAGTACCCGAGTTTTATTCCCCAGCACCACATAAGCCAAAGGGTGATGGCGCATGCCTATAATTCCTGCACTTGGGAGGCTGAGACTGGAGGACTGCTAAGAGTCCAAGGCTAGCCTGGGCTCCATAGTGAGTTCAGGACCAGCCTGGGCTACAAAGTGAGGCCCTTTCTCAAAAAAAAAAAAAAAAAAAAAAGAGAGAGAGAGAGAGAGAGAAAATCTAAGTTACAAAGATTATATATAAAACCAGGCTTGGTAGCACAGGTCTGTCATCCTATCACCCCAGGAGGCTGAGGCAAGAGAACCACAAGCTCAAGCCCAGCCTGAGCAACAGTGACTTAGTGACCACACTGTCTTAAAATAAATAAGTAAATAAGCAGTTGGGGCTATAGCTCATTGCGAATGTCCTACGGTCAATCTCCAGGACAAAAAAGTATATATACACAGAAGGATGGACAGATTTGACCACGTGAAAATGCAGAGTAGAAAGACAGCAAGATATCAATATTTTCTAAATCTTCTCTGAAAAACATGAATTACTTATATTTAGATACATATTTTTTGCTTTTTTTTTTTAAAGATAGGCTCTTGCTCTGTAGTCCAGGCCTGTTCTGAACTTACTCTGTAGGACAGGCTGGCCTCATGGCAGTCCTCCCACCTCAGCCCCCTGAATGCCGGGATTGCAGGCCACAGGTGTGCTCCCCCTGCCCGGCCTGTGTGGCACTGGGGAACTGACGCCGGGCCCTGCACGTGCTAGGCAGGAGCCACAGCTGCCCTGCTACTCCTCCAGCCCACCTTTTTTCTCTTTTAAATGTCACTGGAAGTTTTTCCACTGGTGATGGCTGTATGACATCATGAATGTGTTCAATGCCACTGAATTATACAAATAGCAAATTTTATGTTATGTGTATTTAACCACAACAGAACATTTTTCTCCTTCAAATTACTCAGGTGTGGTGCTGAGACACGCCCGCTGCCCTGGCATCACAGGAAATGTTCTGTGGCAGCAAGAGCTACTGGCGGAAGGCCCTGTGTGTGCTATTTCTTATCTTCTCTTGGTTTGGGACCGAGCCCGGCCTCAGCACTGAGCTTGTGCCCAGCCCTCTTGCAGTCTTTATTTTGAGACCGGATCTCACTACGTTGCTAAGCCACCCAGGCTGGCTCCCAAGGAGCTGTGACTACAGGCCTGCGCACCCTTCCGGGGGGCGCCAACATCCCGGTAGGAGCCTCGGGCAAAGGTCCCGGGGCGCAGCACGCACCTGTCTGCTTCATCCAGGATGATGATCTTGTGCCGGCCTTTCGGAAGGGTGACTTTCTGCTGGGCAAACATCTTGATTTTATTCCTCACCACGTCGATGCCTCTGAAAAGAGAAGTCGGAACTTCCTGTCACCTCTGAGGAATATGCAGTAGACACAGCCCGGGGCCTTCGCACGCTGCAGTCCCAGACCTCTGCATTCCTGACTTTGACAGTCGCCCTCAGTCACTAGGTCGCTCAGCCTGGGCCCGAACTTGGGATCCCTCTGCCTCAGCCTCGCGGAGCATTGAGATTTCAAGTGTATATAGCCATACCTGGCAATACTGCCTCCTCTTCACTTCCTAAAATCCCATTCTTGAGGGGCTGAGTTATCATTTATTATTTACTCATTTATTTCGGAAGTGCAGGGGATCAAACCCAGGACTTCCTGCATGCTAGGCAAGCACTCTAGCTCAGAGCCACATGCCAGACTGTACGTAAGCTTTTACAACGCTCTGCAAGGCACTTTCCCACACCCCTTTCTTTCTTTCTTTTTTTTTTTTTGCCTTCATTGATCACAACTACAAATTCAAAAACATTCATTTTCCTAGGGTTGGGGGCAGATGCACAGGCTCTGACTGTGATCCCCAGACGCGGCACCCACAGAAGCACCCTCAAGCTGCCCATCATGGCACAGCTGGCCCGGCCTGGCCTGTCATCCCAGCATTCACGGAGGCTAAGGCGGGAAGATCAGAAGTTCAAGCCCAGCCTGGGCAACATAGCAACTTAGTGAGACCCTATCTCGAATAAATAAAGAGGAGCGGGGGCTGTAGCTTAAACTGAAGGCCCTGCTTGGGTTCAATCCTTAGAGCCACCAAAAACAAAAAAGAGGGGCTGGAGGAATGGCATAGCGGTTAAGACCCTTGCCTAGCAAGCACACAGCCCTGAGTTCAATTCCTCTGTACCGTATCAGCTGGGGGTGGTGGCACACATCTGTAATCCCAGCACCTGGGAAGCTGAGACAGGAGGACTGCCAGTAAGTCCAAGGCCAGCCTGAGCTCCATAGTGAGTTTCAGCACCAGCTTGGGCTGCAGAAACCCTGTCTCAAAAAAATAAAATTTTTTAAAAATCAAAACTAAAAAACAGCTGGGGGGAGGGAGACTGGAGGAATGGCAAAGGTTAAAGCACTTGCCTTACAAGAGCAAGGCTCTGAGTTCTATTCCCCAGCACCACGTCGTGGTACATGCTTGTAATTCCAGCACTTGGGAGGCCCAGGCAGGAGGACTGCCATGAGTCCAAGGCCAGTATGGACTCCACAGTGAGTTCAGGACCACCCTGGGCTACAGACCAAGGCCCTGTCTCAAATAAATAAATAAATAAATAAATTAATTAAAAAACAGACCGGGGATACAGCTTGCATGAAGGCCACAGTCCCGATTCCCAGTACCACACACAAGAAAGAAACCACAACATATGACCCTTGACATGGATGAACTTGAGGACACGCTGCTGAGAAAAATACTCTAATCACAGAAAGACACATACAGTGAGATCTCACCTGCTTAAGTGGAATACACATTATAAGGCTGGAGGAATGGCTACATAGTTAAAGTACTTGCCTACAAGCGCTGTATCTAGTGCTAAGTATCCACGTTGGATTCCCCAGCACCATATAAGCTGGGGCACGGTGGTGGCACACCTGTAATCCCAGCACTCAGGAGGCTGAGGCAGGAGGCTTGCCATGTGTCCAAGACCAGCCTGGGCTCCACAGTGAGTTCAGGACCAGCCTGGGCTACAGAGCGAGACCCTGTCTCAAAAAAAAAAAAAAAAAAAATCCTCGATGTGCTGGGGTGCCAGGACTAGGAAGGGGAATGGGAAGTTAAGTTGCTTCAGGGGTGCAGAGTTTCAGTTTTGTAAAGATGACTAAGTTCTGGTAACGAATTACACAGAACTAAGATTGTACACTTCAGCATTGTCAAGATAAAGCTAGACCCAGTGGGGCAGGCCTGTAAACCAGCACCCTGGGAGGCTGAAGCAGGAGGATCACAAATTAAGCCCAGACTAGACAATCGTTCAACTCAGCAAATTCCTCTCTCAAAACAAACACAGAAACAAAAATAAAACAAGTCAAGATGAGCCAGGCACACAAACATCTTTTATCCTAGCATTTCCTGGAGGTTAAGGCAGGAGGGCTGCTAGGTGGAGCCCACCTGGGCCACTTAGCCAGATCCCATCTCAAAGCAGAAGAAAGCCTGAATGTAGCTCCAAGAAAAGGCCCTGAGTTCAGCCCCCAGTATGGCCACAAAGAATGAAAAAAATCAAAATAAAAATGTTTACATATCCACATTCTACCAGGTTTTTTTTAGCACTAGGAGTTGAGCCCAGGGCCTTGATCTATCCATCTTTCTTTGTTTTTACCTATTTATTGTGGTACCGGAGATCGAGTCCAGACCCTTCACATTGAGCTACATCTCCAGCCTATTTTTATTTTTGATTTTGCTTTTTTTGTTTGTTTTTGAGATAGGCTCTCGCTGGCCTTGGACTCAGGATAATCAGCCTGTGCCACCACACCCAGCTTTATGTGGTACTTGGGAATCAAACTTGGGGCCTTGTGCTTACCTTTAACCATTGTGCCATTCCTCTAGTCCCTATTTTTAATTTTGAAACAAAGTCTTGCTAAAATTGCCCAGGCTGGGCTCAAACTTGTAATTTTCTTGCCTCAGCCTCCCAGAGTGCTGAGATAACAGGCTGGTACTGCCAAGCCTGGATTTTTTTTTTTTTTTTTTTTTGAGATAGTCTTTCTAAGTTACCCAAATGGAACTTAAACTTATGATCTTCCTGCCTCGGCCTCCCAAAATGCTGGCATTAAAGGTAAGTACTACCACTCCTGGCTTTCTACCTCAACTTAAAATAATTCTTAAATTTTTCCATTGAAAAAAAGAAGCGGAAGAAAAGAACATGGAGGAGGAGGAAGAGCAGCGGTAGCAACCTGGCACCAGCCACACAGCAACTGGGTGTCGAGGCCCCCGGACTCCCAGGAAGCAGCCACAGTGAGGAGAGCAAAGTAGGACCCTCCCTCTGCCCTCCCTCCAGACTCACCTGTCATTGGAAGCGTTGAGCTCCAGGACAGCATCCTTCAGAGCCGGACCCAGCAGGGCTCGTGCCAAACACAGGATGCTGGTGGTCTTCCCTGTCCCTGGGGGACCCTGAGGACAGGCCTCCAGTGAGTGCTGTGTGCCCCGCACAGGGGCCAGCACCCCGCCCTGCTCCCCACCCCACATATGTGCAGCCCCCGGCCCTGCCTCCCGCCAACGTGAAGGGACACCAAAGAGCCCTGGGGGCAGCAGAGCCGGGACGCAGATGCCATGATGCCCACAGGACCGGATGGGACTCACAGCGATGATGATGTTGGGCACGTTGCCTTCTCTTGCAAACACCTGTGGAGAGGCAGTCATTAAAACTGGTTAGCACAGGTGGATCCTTGCGAGGGCAACTTAGCAAGACTGCATCTCAAAATGAAAAGGGGAGGCAGGTCAGTGGCAAGGCCCTGGGCTCCATTCTGAGCACTGAAATAAACAAGTAAACAAGCCAAGAAATCACCAGTCGCTCACCTCCAGCCTGCTCACAGTGTCTTCATTCCCGACGATCTCAGCCAGCTGCGCGGGCCTGTATTTTTCAACCCTGTTTTTAAAAAATGTATAAGAACATTTACTCAGTCAGTGTTAGACTGCCCTCAAGGGACACGGGCTGGCCAGCCCTGAGTTTGATTCCTCAGCACCACATAACATGGGTGTGGAGGTATCCCAGCACTGGGCAGGCTGACAGAGGAGGATTGCCCTGTATTCAGTGGGCTCCATAGTGAGTTCAGGACTAGCCAGGACTGCGGAGGGAGACCCTGCCTCATAAATAAACAAGCAAATGCACACAGTGAGCTGAGCCCCGCAGCACAGGTATATAATCTCAGCATTTTGGGAGTGGCTGAAGCAGGAAGATTACAAGTCTGAGTTCAGCCTGCACAGTTTAGCAAGACCCTGTCTCAAATTCAAAACTAAAACATGGGAATGTAGCTCAATGTGGAAGCCTTGGGACTCAATCCCCAGTACCATAAACACACACACACACACACACACACACACACACACACACACACACACACACACACACACACAAACACACACAAAGATGTATGTCTGAAATATATATGTTTTTATATCAGCAAGTCTGGCTTTTTAATTTGATAAGGTGCCCAAGAGCCATCTGGAAAGTGAAGCAGGTAAGAACCATGCAGGGCCCAGGATGTAGCTCAGTGGTACCACACTTGCCTGGCACGTGCAAGGCTCTGGGTTCAATCCCTGGTTCCAAAACAAAACAAAAGACCACAAAAAAAGGCCAAAAAAAAGAAAAAAACCACCATGCATTGCAGGCCTCACGCTCACCACAGCTGGGAACACCTGTTGGGGCTGGCACGGGGCCAGCAGAGGCCATCTGGTGACCTGGGGCGGCACACAGCATGCTGGTCACAAGCGGCCCTATGCAGGCAGCACGGACTTCATCTGCTCTGACAGACATGGGTGCACCCGGCTCTCGTTCTCACCACTCACGGGCCAGTTCCTGCAGATGTGTGCCAAGTACACAGCATGGCTGTCGAGACAGAAGCCACAGGCCTATCCTGTGACCCTAGCAGGCTGTGGCCGGCAGACAGGACTACCACCGGCTCAGACTCGCAGCCGTCCCTTTTTTTTTTTTTTTGTATTTATTTGGTTGAATCAATTCCCACTGGGCTTCATCCCTTGACAGGGTCTCCCTAAGCCACTAAGTCACCCAGGCTCAAACTTGCAACCCTCCTGCATCAGCCTCCCAGGGGGGCTGGGATTACAGGCCTCCGCTACTGGGACCGGCATTTTTTAAAATGCACTGCTGGCAACAGACCTCCAGGCCTGGCACATGCAGTACCACCAAGCTACACCCAGCCTGCTTCATTTCCCCGACTTCCTCTCCCTTGTACCCCGTTCAGGTGGGGGTGAAGGCTCTGCTCTCTGCTGGGGTCTGGCAAAGCCACAGGACTTCAGCGCCCACTGTCCCCCAAGACTGGCGCACACAGCATGTCATGTCTCTCCTCCTCACTTGCTCCTCACACTCACCCCTGCTGATGCCAAGCACGACATGAGAGGTGAGCTCTGGGCTGGGGAGTGGCGCAGCCGGTATAGTGCTTGCCTAGCTAGCACCAGGCCCTGGGTTCAAGTCCCCAGCACCACATGACCTGAGTGTGGAGGGTCCCGCCTGTAATCCCAGCTGACGCAGGAGGACTGCTGGGAGTTTGAGGCCATCCTGGCCTACAGAGTGAGACTCTGTCTCAAAAAGAAAAAAAAAAAAGGTGGCAGCAGCTGGCTCTAGAAGGAGGTAGAAGGTACGCGCCCACAGCGAGGCCGTTATTTGGGCCCTCCAAGGGCCGGTCACCGTGGGACACACAAAACACCGCAAGCTTCTGCGTACAGCCGCTGCCCCGCCCGAGAACCCTGCACAGCCACAGGATCCTGCCCGGCTTTGGGTCTCTGCTCTGTAATTTTTTCCTTTTTGGGGGTGGTGCTGGGGTCCAGCCCGGGGCCTTCACAGAACTGCATCTCAATTTTTTTTTTTTTTTTTTGAGACAGGATCTCGCCAAGTTACAAAATTGCCCAGAACTGGCTTGAATTTGTGATCTTCCTGCCTCAGTCTCCCAGAGTGCTGGATTATAGGTTGTGCCACCACGCCTGACTCCACTCAACTATTGAGGCCTGACCTCCACTTTTTTTTGAGACAGGATCTCCTCTGTAGCCCAAGCTGGTCCTGAACTCTCTGTGAAACCCAGGCTGGCCTTGAACTCTTGGCAATCCTCCTGCCTCAGCCTCCTGAGGGCTGGGATTATAGGCATGTGCCACCGCGCCCAGCCTATGTGGTGCTGGGGAATCAAGCTCAAGGTCTTGTACTTGCTAGGCTCGTGTTCTAACTGCTGTGCTACTCCTTCAGCCTACTCATCCCTTTTTTCTGGGGTTCAGGAGTGAGCCCAGCATCTCACATACACAAAACACACTCAACCTCTGAGCTACACCCCAGTTGGTACTTGAGCCTCGTTTGTTGTTGCCGTAGGTTTACAAGGTCTCAGCCTGGCCCCAAACTCTCTACACAGCCTCCACTGGCCCCAACTCAGGATTGTCATGCCTAAGCCTCCTGAGAGCTGAGATTATGAACTAGCACCAATACATCCAGTTCTGGTAACATTTTTGTTTTTCTTTCTATTTTTCTTTTCTTTTTTTTTTTTTTTGAGACAGGGTCTTGCTCTGCAATGCAGGCTTACAGCAACCCTCCCGCTTCAGCCTCCCAAGAGCTGGGATTACAGGTGTGTGCCACCACACCCTGCTCATCTTGATGCTAGGGATCAAACTCAGAACCTATCAAGCGCTTTAACAGCCGAGCTACGCCACCAGCCCCCTCTTGTCTTTTTTAAAACTTTGTCTTTAACTGTAAGCTCCAGGACAGCAAAGAATTTGCTGTTGACAGAAATAAGCATTTCAAGTGGCGATTGTCAGAACAATAAAGCACTCGCCGCGGGGTAGTTTCGAGCTGTTCTGCGCGAGGCCCGATCGCGAAGCTGAGAACACCCACTCACGGCCCCAGTGGGCTCGAGGATCCAGGTCCTCTGTCCTCTGCCAGCCATCATCGCGCGGCCCTGGGTCCCTCGCAAGGGCCGGCCTCCGCCCCCCACCTCAGGCGCGCCCGCTGCCGACGCCTGCGCGCTCACCATGGCAGCTCGTAGTGGCCGGCGCTGCCCGAGGCCTTGCTGGGCGCGGTCGCGGGCGCGGGGTCCCTAGGCCCGCACTCCCCCGAGCCATGGCCGCTCGTCTTCTCCTCCATTCCGGCGCCTTTTCTTCGCGCTGCCGGAGGGCCGGCCGTGACGTCTTCACGCAGGCCCCGCCCCCACTTCCGGGGCCCGCCGGGCGCTGGCGGAAGCGCGTGCACGTGACGTCATCGTTCCCCTTTTTTAAAAATTCTTTTTCTTTCGTTGGTTTTGTGATGGTGTTTTTGAAGTATTAGAGATTGAAGATTGACCCCTGGGCCTCCACACGAGATACATCCCCAAATCTCTCTCTCTTTTTTGACGGGATCTTGTTCAGCAGGCCAGGCTGATCCTGAACTGACTATAGGGCCCAGGCCAGCCTCAAACTCCTGGCAATCCTCCTGCCTCAGCCTCCAACCCAAATAACTGTTTTGAGACAGGGTTTCACTAGGGTGCCCAGGCAGGATGTGAACTTGTGAGCCTCCTGCTCCAATCTCTTAGGGTGCTGAGATTACAGGAATGTGCCCCCTCGCTTGACTTTGATCTTTTCTTATAGCAAAATGTTATAATAATAGTAATGAATAGTGGCTATCATTGGCTACATTTTTTTTTTTTTGAGGCAAGTTCTTGCTCTGTAGTCCAGGATAGTGGTGAACTCACTATGTAGCCTAGGCTGGCCTTGAACACAAGCCAGGCAGTTGTCTTGCTCCGCCCCCTACCCTACCCAAGTGTTGGGGTTATAGGCCTGCACCCCCACACCCTGCTTATGTGGTGCTGGAGTAATGAAACTCAGGATCTTATGCTGGATAGGCCAGCGCTTTGACCCCTGAGCAGAGTCCCAGGCCCTGGCCCCTGGCTATCTTTGCTGTACAGCAGAGCCCCAGTGGGTCACTCCCAGTATTGTCCCTTTTTGTTTGAGTTTTCAGAGTGGGTCTCACTCTGTAGTCCTGGCTGGTCCTGAACTCACTGTGTACCCCAGATTGGCCTCAAACTCACTGTGGTCCTCCTGCTTCAGCCTTCCAAGTGCTAGGATTACATGGGTGTGCCACCACAGGATCCATGCTTCCTGTTACAATATTTGGACCTGCTGAGAGAAATGGTGTTGCGATCACGTGGATTCCAGCCCCAGGGCAATCCGCGTCCCATGTGTGGGACTCTGCGTGGATGACAGCCGACTGCAGAGGCCATTGATTAGTCATTCAAATAAATTCAGACTTCACAATCTGTATTTCCAGAGCTTATTTGATGTTATCATTTTAGTCCCTGTCCCCAGAACCCCTGTCCCTTAGGGACATGCATTGTAGAACACCGTATTACTGCTGCGGCAATTGGAATTGAACCCCAGCGTCATTGCAGCAAGCTACGTTGCCAGCCCTGTTTTTATTTAGTCATTGTATAGTAAGGCTCAGACCTAGGGCTTTTGCTATAAGCTGTACCCTCGGCCCACTTTAATTTCTTTCTGATTTTTTGCTTTGCTGTGCTTCACTTTACTTTTTTTTTTTTTTTTTTGGAAACAGGGTCTCACTTTGTAGTCCAGGCTGGTCTTGGACACACAGCAAAATGCCTGCTTCAGCCTTCTGAATGCTGGGATTACAGTCGTCCACCACCAAGCCTGGAGAGTCAAACTCAGAGAGTCAAACTCAGGGCCTTGTGCTTGCTAGGCAAACACTGTTATTCCTTCAGCCTGTTTTTTATTTTGAGATTAAAAAAAAAAAAGTCTCACCAAATGTTAAGTTGCCCAGGCTGTGCTTGAATTTGCCATCCTCTGGCCTCTGCCTCCCAGACTACTGGGATTATAGGCATGCATCCACACATCTGGGTTTTGCGGTGCTCGGGAATCACCCAGGGCCTAGGCCCGCATCATAACCCTGAGCCCCGCCCTCCTTGCTCCAGCTCCCTGAGCACAGTGCCTGTCTGCTGTTTCCTGGTGCATTCCCTTGCATGTAGGAGATGCTGAGTGGGTGGGTGCCAGCTGCTGGGCCCCGTATGCGCCTGGGCTGGTGAGGGCCAAGCAGGGGCACAGCTTATGGTTGTTCTAGGAGGTGAGACAAGACTATGTTCTTCTGCATTCTTTTCAAGTGACTGCCAGGTGGGAGGGAACATCAGAGGAGTAATTCAAAAATAATTTATTGCAATTTGTTAATTATTATTAGGATCTCAAGACTCAGAATTTACTTTTTTAAAAATAGGATTTGGCAGGATCCTGAGGCAGAAAGATTATCATTTGTTTGAGGCCAGGCTGGGGTACTTAGTGAATTCAAGAACAGCCTACACTACAGAAGAAGATTCCATGTCACCCTCCCCAAAAAAATTAGCCAGACACGGTGGGGCATGTCTGCCTTTCCAGCATTCAGGAGGCTGAGGCAGGTGGACTGATTTGAATTTGAGGTCAGCCTGAGCTCCATAGTAAATTTAGGACCAGTCAACCTGGATGACAAGCCGTTTCCTGTCTCAAGAAAGTATTTTAATAGTGTATACCAGGGCTTGAATCTATGGCCTTTGCTCCAGCCTTTCTTTATTTTTTATTTTGCTTTTTTGAGACTGGATCTCGCTTCTCTGCTGTGTTTCAGAGTTTGGGCTCCAGTGCTCTACATTCTCCTTTATCGCCTCCCAAGGGCTGGGACTACACATATAGGCCGCCACACACAGATCTTCCTTGGGGCTTTTGTGTTTGCTTCTGTTTGTGAGACAGGTTGCAGTCTGGGCTGATCCTGAACTCACTATGTAGGCTGGCCTAGAACTCATAGCAATCCTCCTGCCTCAGCCTTCGAATGCTGGGATTACAGGTGTGTGCTGCCATGCCCAGCAATGAAGTGGTGCTGAGGAGTCCAGCTTGGGGCCTCATGATTCCTAGTCAAGCACCCCAGTCACTGAGCCATGCCCTTAGTCCCTTTGTTTTTTTGAGACAGGGTCTGTCTCGCT
The DNA here is from genome assembly GCA_004027205.1 of Ctenodactylus gundi. NCBI lineage: Eukaryota > Metazoa > Chordata > Mammalia > Rodentia > Ctenodactylidae > Ctenodactylus > Ctenodactylus gundi. The sequence goes on along the minus strand of PVKB01002013.1, from coordinate 203,938 downwards.
CTATAGCCCAGGCTGGTCCTGAACTTACTATGGATCCCAGGCTGGCCTTGGACTCACTGGCAGTCCTCCTGCCTCAGCCTCCCAACTGCTGGGATTACAGGTGTGCACTACCACACCCAGTTTATGTGGTACTAGGCAGTCCAACTCAGGTACTTAGCACTTGCTAAGCAAGCACTTTAACTGCTAGCCATTCCTCCAGCCCCTGATTTATTTTTTCAAGACATTCTCAGTGTAGTCCAGGCTGGTCCTGAACCCACTCTGGATCCCAGGCTGGGCTTGAACACATAGCAATCCTCCTGCTTCAGCCTCCCAAATGCTGGGATTATAGGTGTACACCACCATGCCCATTTTATGTGGTGCTGGGGAATCAAATTCAGCCCTTGCACTTGCTAGGCAAGCACTCTCACCTCTGCTATTCCTCCAGCCCCCTGTTTTTATATTTTGACACAGGGTCTTGCTCTATAATCCAGGCTGGTCCTGAACTCACAGCAGTTCTCTTGCCTCAAGCTCCTAAGTGCTGAGATTACAGATGTTACAGATGTGCACCACCACACCCAGTTTATATGGTGCTGCGGTATCAACTCAGGGCCTGGCTTTTCCTAGGTAAGCACTTTAACTGCTGCGCCATTCCTCCAGCCCCCCTTTTGATGTTTTAAAGATCATTATTCAGGCTGGAGGAATAGCAACACGATTAGAGCACTTGCCCAATAAGCGCAAGGCTCTGAGTTCAGTTCCCCAGCACCACATACACTGAGCATGGTTGCTCACACCTGTAATCCTAGCACATGGGAGGCTGAGGCAGGAGGATTGCCAATGAGTCCAAGGCCAGCCTGGGCTGCATAGTGAGTTCAGGACCTGCCTGGGCTACTGAGTGAGACCCTGTAAAAAATGAAATCAGTACTCATAGATATTTCTCTAGAGGAAAAAATACAAAGTTTTATAAAATGTAAAACTTTCTTGGGGCTGTGGAATAGAATAGCACAGCAGTTAGTTAGAGCACTTGCCTAGTAAGCCCAAGACCCTGAGTTTGATTGTCCAGCACCATACAAACTGGGTGTGGTGGTACATATCTATAATTCTAGCACTCAGGAGGCTGAGGCAGGAGGATTTCCATGAGTTCAGGACCAGCCTGGACTACAGATAGAGACTTTCTCTAAGAAAGAAAGAAAGAATCCTGAAAAAAGAAAGAAAGAAAGAAAGAAAGAAAGAAAGAAAGAGAAAGATGGTCTGGGGATGGAATTCAGTGCAAAAATTGTGGGTTCAAGCTTCAGAACCACACACACACAAAAAAAGTAAAGAAAATAGATTCAGGTCTGGAGGAATGGTACAGTGGTTAGAGCCCTTGCCTACCTAGCGAGTATGAGGCCCTGGGTTCGATTCTCCAGCGCCACATAAGCTGGGCAAGGTGGTGCATGCTTGTAATCCCAGCACTTGGGAGGCTGAGGCAGGATTGCTGTGAGTCCAAGGCCAGCCACGGCTCCATAGTTCAGGACCAGCCTGTGCTACAGAGTAAGACCCTGTTTCAAAAAAAAGAAAAGAAAAGAAAGAAAATAGGTTGTTCAACATTTTCTGCCAGGCTTGGTGCACATCTGTCATCCCAGCACTACGGGAGGCTGAGGCAGGATGATCGCAAGTTCCAGTCCAGCTAGGGCAGTTTAGCAAGAACTGTCTCAAAATCAGAACTAAAAAATAGGCTGGCGTGTAGCTGAGGCTGAAGACTTAGCTCATCCCTGGTGCCACAACAACAACAAAAATCCAGTCCACGTGGAAAATGGTGCACACTCTGTCCTCACTTGAGTCCTCTCCACTCTACCACAGGCATCTTGGCTGCCAGGACTGCCACTGGTGTGCTCGGAGTGCCCAGGGAACCAGAGAAGGAGGGGACTCTGGCCTAATGCACTCTCACTACGTTTTTCCTCTCTCTAGACTGAGTCTCCGTGACTTTTTGGACTTAGGCCCAGACACAGTTCAGATTTTAAAATCTAGCTCGCTCCCCTAGGGCCAAACAAGCAGCATTTGGAGTATCAGGGGCTTGGGAGAACCACAGGCTTAGTTAGGAAAAGTCCGGGAGCAGCCGCAGGGGAGTTTCCCAGCTGCCGGCTCCACCCCCACGTGCTCCTTTCCCAGGGCACAGCAGTTACCAAAGCAGAACAGGATGCGCTACAGCCAGATCCTTATCCCAGACCCACAGGCTTCCAATTACACTTGCAAATATGACAGGCAAGAAACCTTGCTTAAAATCTCAGCCCTCGGGAGGCTGAGGCAGGAGAATTGCTGTGAGTTCGAGGCCAGCGTGGACTGCAGAACTCGGAGACCCTTTCTCAGAAACAAAATCAAACACAACAGGGGCTTGCACATAGTAGGCAAGTGCTCTGCCACTAAACCATCTCTCCTGCACCCGCTTCGTGTTTTGTTTTTCTGTTCTTGGCAATAGGGATTGAACCCAGGTCCTTTGCACTGAACTACATACCATGTTTTTTTTTAATTTTTGTTTTTGTTTTGTTTGTTTTTATCCTTCTGGGAATTGAATCCAGGACCTTCACACCGAGCTGCAATCCCCAGCCCATCTCTTATTTTTGATTTTGAGACTCACTAAGTTGCTGAATTACTCAGGCTGGGCGCAACCTCATGATTCTCCTGCCTCAGCCTCAAAATGTGCTAAGATTACTAGCATAATCTCTGTAAAGCTTGGTTTATCTTCTTCTTCAAAAAACCCAGAATATATGGATACTGTTCAAGCTCTCATTTTTTTTCCTTCGAGACAGTGTCTCACTCTGTAATCCAGACTGGTTCTGAACTCAGTATGCACCCCAGGCTAGCTCACACAGCGAACCTCCTGCTTCAGCCTCCCCACTGCCGGTATCACAGGTGTGCACCACTCTCCTAGTTACTTCCTCGTTGCTGTGACAAAATACCCAACATCCACAATGTAAGAGAGCAAAGGTCCATTTCAGTTCACAGTTTGGGAAGGTCACGTCCCTTCACAGACATGGCTGGGGAGGAGGCGGGGTCGGCTCCTCATCTCAGCGCAGAGGAAACTGTGCAGTCCTTTCCGGTCTAGCCTCAGTGCTCCCCTGATCCGCAGCATGCCTGTAAACTAGATTGGCAAGGAGGGTCTGCACTGGGATGCTGGCAAAGGTGTCTTTGAGAGGCCATTTCCACATAGGGTGAATTTCAACTAATTCAGGCTACTGATTTCAAAGGGCGCGGGCCCTGCTAACCCAAGGGAGACAGCCATGTGCATGGCCTTCTGGGTAAGTGCTCCTGAGGGAAGAGGATCATTTTAACTCTTGTTAAGCTGTAACAACTTGGAAACTTCCAAAACAGCTTTACTCCATTGACTTCTTCTTTTTTAATGTAATACTGTTTATTTAAGGTCAAGAAAGCATTTGTGCATTCTAAACATACAAAAAATAACAGTGTAGCAAATTATGTTTGCTGGCACAGACTGTTCTTGAATTTTCATTGATGCTGTGGCTCTTGGCTGAGAATGAAGGGTTCTAAATTTGCTCTTAAAAATATGAAAACAGGGGATGGATGAATGGCACAGCAGTTAAAGCACTTGCCTTGCAATCTCAAGACCCTTAGTTCTATTCCCCAGCACCACATAAAGCTGGGTGCAGTGGCGCATGCCTGTAATCTCAGCACTTGGGAGGTTGAGGCAGATGGGTTGTCCTGAGTCCAAAAACAGCATAGACTATGCAGTAAGTTCTAGACCAGCCTGTCTCAAAAGAAAGAAAGAAAGAAAGAAAGAAAGAAAGAAAGAAAGAAAGAAAGAAAGGAAAAAAGAAAGCAGATCCAAATACTTCACATGCGAGCAGGCCCCCTTGTCCACAGCTAGGACCGGCAGCAGAATGCGACGTCACTATATACAAAAACGAGATTAGGACTGGAGGAATGGCTCAGACATTAAAGCACTTGCTAGTTAAGTACCTGAGTTCAATTCCCCAGAACCATGTAAGCCGGGCATGGTGGTGCACACCTATAATCCCAGCTTTCAGGAGGCTGAGGCAGGAGGATTGCTGTGAGTCCAAGGCCAGCCTGGGCTCCATAGTGAGTTCAGGACCAGCCTGGGGTGCAGAGTGAGACCCTTTCTCAGAAAAAAAATAAAATAAACAAATAAAGGACAGCCTGAAGCTGTGCTAAGTGGGTGCCAACAGGTTTTTGGTCCCCAAAGGCATCCGGCCCACCCCCAGGATGCCACACAGGGAACACAGTTTGTCTCGTTTTGCTCTTTATACAAGCTATAGACTTGTACAGTTGACAACTCAGGATTTCTAGCCAATAACCAGAGCTCACACTGGCTGACAAGTTAAAACATAAATGGCAGAAACACCTTCAAATGCCTCGTCACACCCACAGCAAAGTGCACAGCCGAGGAGAACACGAGTGTGTTTCCATTTTAAAAAGGCTTGAAAATATGTACAACCATGACATCGTTCCAGGGCACCTGACTCCCATGGCCATGCTCTGCAAGCCGCTGTCACCCCCGAGCCCCAGAGAGACTGCAACGGGGTCGTGATCAGACATCGCAATTAACCCTAAGGAGGTGGCCAGCCTGGTGGACACGCGTGTCCGTGGTGGAGCTCTCCTGGCTGAGGCTCTCGCGAGGGGGCCTCTCCTTCAGCTCGGTGGCCTCGGTGACGCAGGCCACCTCTCGCCCTTGCTGTAGTCACCCCGCATCTCACCCCGGTCTGTGGGTTCCATTGTGCGCTCAGGGTTTCTGAAGAGGCTGGGCCCTTCCCTCCCGCCTCCTCCGGTAATCTCGGGGCCCCATGTCAGGCCTCTGATCTGCCTTCACCATGTCCCTGAGACCTTGGGCGTCTCCTGCCCAGATGTCACCTTCCACCTCCCTTTGGAATATTCTGCCAAGCTGACAGGGACCTCCGGGTGCTGCTTCTCCTGCTGTTCTCTGCCGTCCGCACACGGAGGCCTACACAGACATCTCACCCTTTGGGTTCTGGGGTCACCTTTAGCCTTCTGGCCTGTGTTGTTCGCAGCCTGGGCAGTGCAGGGCAGGACCCCGGCTCTGTGCTCCCCAGCCTCACTAGCTTTCTCCGCGAGGGCCAACGCCTCCCTTGGCTTCTTTAATACCTTATTTATTTATTCTTTTTTTTTTAAAACATGGTCTCACTCTATAGTTCAGGTTGGTCCTGAACATACTATGTAGCTCAGGCTGGCCTTGAACTCAGAGCAATCCTCCTGCCTCAGCCCCCCTCCCCGCCCTTCCCCCCTCCCCCACCCCATGACAGTTGTGAGACACCATATTCAGCTTATGTGGTGCTGGGGAATCCAATCCCAGGCCTTGCTGTTGCCTCTCACAGCAATGTCCCCCGCCACAGGATTAATTGATTTGAGAGGGTGTCGCTGTAGTCCAGGCTGGTCCTGAACTCACACGGCAATCTTTCTGCCTCAGCCGCTGGGTGCTGGGATTACTGGTATGTGTCAACACTCAGTCTATGTGCTGCTGGGGAATTGAAGTCAGGACCTGGAGCTTGCTAGGCAAGCGCTCTCACCACTGTGCTATTCCACAGCCCCAGGACATTTTTTTTTAAAGGTGACAAGTCATCTAATTTGCCATTCCAACAGCAGTCCCCTCTCTGAGCATAACGTCATGCCCAACATCCCAATGCCCGCCGTGAGCAGGGTGGTCACCTGCTCCAGATTGGCAGCAGAGGCTCCAATTCCAGAGATCCCCCTCTCGTGGTCTGGAGAGCTCAGCCCTGGCGCAGTCCCTCCCACCCACACAGTTGCCACCTTCCTGGGGAGGCCTGGAGGGTGCCCATTCCAGGCAGCCGTGTCCCCGGGACAGGAATGCTGTCCGTACATCTAGGCGGGCACTGCTGGTGTAACTTGTGAAAACCTAATTACTCTTTAAAATCTCAACCAGATTGCAATTTGTCATTCTCCAGAGATTTAAGTGTGGCGTCGGGGCACACAAGCTGAGCACTGATCTTGTGGGGGACAAGGTTTGGGGGCGGGGGGACTGTGGATAACACACTTGCCTAGTGGCCTGGGCTACAGAGTGAGACTCTGTCTCAAACACAGACACACAAAGACACACACATGGCCAGCCCAGGGGTGCTGGTCTGCAATCCCACTAGTCTGGGAGGCTGAGGCAGGAAGATTGCAAATTCAAGCCCAGCCTGGTCAAGTTAGGGACTAAGGGAGTCTGTGTCTCAAAAAATTGAAGGTCACTGGGGATGTAGGACAAACGAGAACGATACAGATGCGGGTTCCCAGGGCATCTATCTGGGGCGGTGGCAGCTCCCAGATGTTCCTGTGCTAGGGGATCACTGACAGCTTGTCCATCCCTGGGACCGTCCACCCATCCTTCTCCCCGTCCATTGATACCACAGATCTTAGTGAGCAGGACGGGAAGCCAGGCTGTGTCAGCTCAGGGATACTGGTGTCACGGAGCGGGGAGGCAGCGGGAGGTGTCACCTTCGGGGGGGGGGGGGGGAGGCCGTGACCCGCCCCCAGGCCTGCCCACTGGGTGCTGGGGACCAGCCGGGCACCTGGAAAGGCTAGAACCCGGCAGAGGCCACACGGGGTGCCTGCGTGCACACAGTGGGGGAGGGGCAGGGGAAACATTAAGTTACCCCCTCTTTTCAGGACAGGGGTTGAGCCTAGGGCCTTCACACTGAGCTACGTCCCACTCTTTTTTTGTTTTATTCTGAGACGAGCTCACCCTAAATGGCCCGAGCTGGGCTTGAAGGAGCGATCCTCCTGCCTCGGCCTGCTGGAAAGCCAGTCCCAGCTCTGAGGCTGGGGAAAGGGGAACAAGGGACCCAGGGGGCCGGAGATGTCAAGCAGTGTCTCTCCCCAGCACGTCAGGGGCGCCGGTGTTCCCAACCCGGTCTCCAATCGGGACGCTGCCGGCGCAGATGGAGGTCTGGATGGAGGTGGGCGGGTCCCCAAGTCAGCATTGTCCACAGTGTCTCCACTCGGGACAGCCCGGCTCAAATATCACCTCTCCCCACCGCCCTCAAATATTTACATCCTGTTTATGCTGAGGCTCCCAGGGCCTCGATTTTCATGAATAAAATATGAGTTTCTAGGCCGATCCTAGAAGGGAAGAAACCCCCGCCGCCTGCACGGACCAGAGGCGATTTAATATTTGGGTTGCTCTCGCCGCCCGCATGGTATTTTAATGAAGTTTTAATTGGCTGGCCAAGGTGACCCGGGAGGCGGGAGAGGTTTTGGCGTTTTCTATACTAGTGGGGTTTCCTGGAATTATGTCACCACGTTTTATTCATAGATCGGTTTCCTGAGAAACGAAGATTTTCTCGCATTCTCCTTCTGGAGCGTCGCTGTGGTCTAGAGAGCGTCTCATACCCAGAGGAGGATGTTCAGAGATGATCTTGCCGTATGCCTGTATGCCTCGTTTGAAGGTCAAGAGACCAAGGGGCGCCAGGGCAATCCTGCTAAGATCTGGTAGGAGTTCTTGCTGCCTGGTAGCTTTTTTTTTTTTTTTTTTTTTTCTCAATAGGGTCTTGCTCTGTACCTCAGGCTGATCCTAAACTCATTATGTAGCCCAGACTGGCCTCTAACTCAGGGCAGTCCTCCTGCCTCAGCCACTGGAGCGCTGGGATTACAGTGCGCCACCACGCCCACTTTATGTGGTACTTGGGAATGGAACTCAGGGCCTTGCCTTAGGTAAGCACTCTAACCACTGAGCTGTCCCTCCATTCCCCCGTGGTTTATGTTAAAATTTACCTTTTTTGTTCCTGTGCTGGGGACAGATCCCAGGGCTTGATGCTGAGCCCAATGCCCCTAGCTCTTTAATTTAAATTTTGATCCAAATAAAAAGTCCTCTGTATTTCCCCAGTATTCAGAGTAATACCACAGCATGGGTAACCTGAAGATATCGGGGTTTCTTGTTTGTTTGTTTGCTTTTGAGACAGTCTCACTCAGTAGTGCAGGCTGGTCCTGGACTCAGAGCGATCCTCCTGCTACAGCCTCCCAAGTACTGGGATTAAGGGGTCCCCACCATGCCCCACTTAGTTTTTTATGGGAAAGAAAGTTCTTCTGTAGAATTGCCGACAGAAAACAAAACAGGAAGTCAAACCTTTCCCCCTCCTCCTGCCTGTGTGGGACCATCTGGGAATGTAACAGAATCATCTTCTGTTGGCCAGGGGCCAGGCTCTGTGAGTGTGTGTGTGTGTGTGTGTGTGTGTGTGTGTGTGTGTGTGTTAGACTGCCACTAGCCCTGAGCTGGCTCTGCCCACCTAGCTGTGGAGGGGGCTTTCAGCTGCTGGAACATACCCTCCCTGGTGACCTGCTCTTAGAGAGCCCCATTCCTGCCTCTTGGGGTCCCTTCTTCCCCCCAGCCTCAGGGATGCCTAAGACCCTAGTGGGTACTTCAAACTACAGAGTACCAAATTAGGGTGTGTACTGTCTTTCTGGTCCATATGTACCTGAGATAACTCAATTTATAAATTAGGCACAGCAGGAGGCTAGGCGTGGTAATTCACACCTATAATCCCAGCACTTTGGGAGGCTGAGGCAGGGAGATCATGCCCTGGAGTCCAGCACGGGCAACTTAGAAACTTGGCAAGATCCTGTCTCAAAATAAAATAAAACAATATGGCTGGAGATGTAGCTCAGTGTGAAGATCCTCGGTTTAATTCCAGTACCACCACCATCACCAAAACAAACAACAAAGCCAAGGACAAGTAAGTGTAACTCACTGTGTAACAGAAGTCCACGGGGCTGGGACGAAGGCTTGACAGCAGCAACAGCTCCTGGTGTCTAACGAGAGGGCAGCACATGCAATGTGGACACGCAGGTCAAGGAGCGACCCCATCCCAGGTTCGGTGGCAGCCAGTGCAAGATCTTACGCTAGTTAGAATAGTGCAACATGTGGATTGTTTATTTCTAGAATTTGGACCACAGTTAACTGCAGATGAGTGAAACTTCACAGAGCAAAGTGGGGACTGGGGTCAAGTGTCCTTACAGCATCCCAGGCGTGGTGTGAAGAGCCCTAGAGGAATGGGAACCTGGGCCGGGTGCCATGGCAGGGTGAGGACAGGCTGTCAGGTGCCCAGAGGGCCAGGTCCCTGGACACCCCACACAGGCTGAGTTGGCCTCTGTCTCCTTCCCCTGGGAAGGGGTCAGTTCCATAGCCTACATGGTCACCTCCAGGAAGCCCCCAGGTGGGGCTGCTGCGTCTGTGTTCAGGAAACCCATGTGGCTTCTCGCATTACCTAAGAGCCAGAAGGGTCCTCAGTTCCGTTTCATAAGTAAGGAAATTGGATGCAGGCATGCCAGCTCCTGGAGCTTTCCCAAACATGGAGTTACTAGCCATGCCAGCGTGGTGGCCCACAGCTGTGATCCCAGCACCAGGGTGGCTGAGGCAGGAGAACTGACATGAGTTAGAGGCCAGCCTGGACTCCACTGTGAATTGCAGAATCAGCCTAGACTACAAAGTAATCCCTTGTCTTTTTCCCTCAGTGCTGGTGCAGTGAGGATTTCGCTACTAACACTTTTTCTGTGGTACTGGGGATCAAACCTAGGGCCTGTACTCTGAGCTACACACCCCCAACTCATTCTTACTTTTGATTTTGACAGAGGGTCTCACAAAAATGTTTTTTCTTTTTTTGAAACCAGGTCTTCATTCTATAGCCCAGGCTGGTCCTGAACTCACTGGTGTAACCCAGGCTGGCCTTGGTCTCTGGACAATCTGCTGGCCTTGAACTCATGGCCTTGCACTTGCAAGGCAAGCACTTTAATCACTGTGTCATTTCTCCAACCTAGATCTGACTAAATTGTTCGGGCTGGACGTGAACTTGTGATCCTTCTGCCTCAGCCTACCACAATGCTGGGACTACAGACCTGTGCCACCAGGCCTGGCTAAACATTGGGTCTGTGATGTATGACCATTTGCCCAGGAAATTTTCCTTTCCCCCCCACCCCCAGTACTGGGTATTCAAAATAGAACCCAGGACCTGCCACATGCTGAAAGGATGCTCTACCTCAGACCCGTGGCCCCGCCCTGCCCAAGAAATTTCTCTGAAGAAAAAAAATCACCCTGCAAGGACACACACACTATGTTGGGTTTCATTTGCAGCTTTGTTTGAGGCAGAATCTCACTAGGTAGCCCAGGCTGGCCTCAAACTCACGAACTCACGGCAATCCTCCTGCCTCAGCCTCTCAAGCGCTGGGATTATACGTGTGTCTCACCACACCCAGCTCATGTGGTGCTGGGGAATCAAACTCAGGGCCTTGTGCTTGCTATACAAGTGCTTAAACCACTGTGCCATTGCTCCAGCCCTTTGCAGCTTCTTTTGGAAAAAGAGACTCATTGCTAAAAAGTACATTGAAAACCTCTAATTGAAGCAAGGCCCTAGAGAAGGAAACTGGGACGGAAAGGATAATAAATCTGACCACATTTAAAATTAAGAATGCATGTCTATGGCTGGAGGAATAATAGCACATCAGTTTGAGCACTTACCTAGCAAGTGCAAGGCCCTGGATTCTATTCCCAGCACTCCCAGATTCTGAGGCAGAGGATTGCTGTGATTTCAAGGCCAGCCTACACTCCATAGTGAATTCAGGACCAGCCTGTATCCTGTCTCAAAAATAAATAAATAGGGCAGGAGGAATAGCTCAGCAGTAAAAGCACTTGCCTACCAAGCGCTATGTGCCCAGGTTCAATTCCCCAACACCACATAAGCTGGGCCACATAAGCTGGGGGTGGTGGCGGCACACGTCTGTAATCCTAGCACTCAGGAGGCTGAGACAGGAAGATTGCCATGAGTTTGAGACCAATCTGGCTACATAGTGAGCTCAGAACCAACCTGGACTACAGAGAAAGGCCCTGTTTCAAAATAAATTAATAATCCTAGAAATTAAGAAAAAGGACAGGCCAGGCCTGAAGGCACAATCCTGTAACCTCAGCACCTTGGGAAGCTGAGGAAGGAAGGTTGCGAATTTGAGCCTAGCCCTGGCAATTGAGTAATTTGGCAAGGCTTGATCTCAAAATAAGAAATTTACTCGTTTTTTAAACTTTATTTATTTTTGAGGCAGTCTCACCAGCCTGAACTACAAAGCAAAATTGTCTCAAAAAGCAGAAAAAAAGGAGGCTGAGACAGGAGGATTGCCAAGAGTTCCAGGCCAGCCTGGGCTACATAGTGAGTGTAGGACCAGCTTGAACTACAAGGTGAGAGGACTGGAAGGCCAGTGGGGGACACGGCGAGGCATGGTCTCAAAAACAAAAACAGGCGAATCTGTGTATTTCCCAAAAGCAGAAACCGGCATGGCTCACAAACTTTGTTAAGCGCCCGAACCTTATTTGTGATCAAGTGTTTGGAGTTTGTCATTTGCTTCCCTATTTTTTGGTTGGGGGGAAGAGCAGGGTCTTGCTAAATCACCTGGGTTGGGCTTTAATGCACAATCCTCCTGCCTCAGTCTCCCACGTGTTAGGATCACAGGTATGTTCCACTACACCTGGCTTGTTTATTTATTTATTTATTTTTTGAGACAGGGTCTTGCTCTGTAGCACAGGCTGGTCCTGAACTCACTGTGGAACCCAGGCTGGTCTCGGACTTACGGCAATCTTCCTGCCTCAGCCTCCCGAGTGCTGGGATTACAGGCATGTGCTGCCATGCCCAGCTTATGTGATGCTGGGGAATCGAACTCAGGTATTTAGTGCTTGTTAGGAAAGTGCTTTAACCACGGAGCCATTCCTCCAGTCCCTGGCTTGTTTATTTTTTTAGAAGAATCATGCCAGATAAAACATCAGGTCTGACAAGAGCTTCTCACCAGGAGTGTCAGGTTGAGCACTAGACAGGGGAATCTAGGTTCTGGTCTGAGAACGTCAGTCAGAGCACAGCTCTGGAAACTGCGGTGGAATTACCATGCCAAGGTTAAGGTGCACCGTCCTAGGACTGCAGCTTCAGGGTCCGCGCACAGCTAAGAGGAGCCTGTGTGGCAGGCACCTCGAAACGCCAACTGTGAACCTGAGCGACACTGACCCGGAGCCCCAGCCGGAAAGAACTACATGAGCAGCTTTGCGCCGCTGCCGTTAAACCAGACAGACCGGACAGAAAGTGGATAGGTTTTCTTAGTTCATAGTCGAGATTCAGAGTCCAAGCTCAAGCCAGGCCTGGCACACATCTGTAATCCCAGCACTTTAGGAGGCTGAGACAGGAGGATCACAAGTTCATGCCCAGCTTGGGTGACTTGGTGAGACCCGGTCTCAAAATCAAAATTGTAGGGGTGAAAACTCAAGTACCAGGGTTCAATTCCCCAGCATCATATAAGCTGGGCATGTTGACACACGCCTGTAATCCCAGCACTCAGCAGGCTGAGGCAGGAGGATTGCTGTGAGGCCAGTCTGGGCTACATAGTGCATTCAGGATCGGCCTGAGCTAGAGTGATATCCTGTCTCAAAAAAAAAAAAAATCATAACTGTACATTGGTCTGGGGATCTAGTTCAGTTCAGTGAGAAGGCCTTGGGGTACATACATCCCAGTACCCCGCTTCCCAGCCTTCAGGGGCTGGAAGAATAGCTCAGCAGTTAGAACACTTGCCTAGCAAGCACAAGGCCCAGAGTTCAATTCTCCAGCACTAAATAAACCTGGGCATGGCGGTGCATGTCTGTAATCCCAGCACTCGGGAGGCAGAGGCAGGAGGATTGCTGTGAGTTCCAGGCCAGCCTGGGCTACACAGTGAGTTCAAGACCAGCAGAGCAAGACCCTATCTCAAAACCAACAACAACCCAGAACAGTTAACAGTACGCTTCTTTCCACCCAGAGGCTAGGAGGGGCGCTTTTCTGTTCTCTTCCACTCAAGAAATCACCTGGGCAGGAAGTGGGTAAAATTTCACTATCAACTGCAATTACTCCCTGCAGGTAAGTAGGGCTAGCCTAGACACCTCTGGTCACCCCCATAACCCGGCTGGCAGAAGCCACACACTTGAGATTTTGAGCGTGGGCTGGACCTAACCCCCCGGGGGGCGTGGCTTCTGCTGCTTCTTCCGGGGGCGTGGCTTCCATGCTTTTTCTCCTCAACCCATTCTGGGCACTCAGCTCAGCCTTCCCCTCATCCCCTTGGTTACTTCATCATGGTCACCGCCCTTGGGTGACTTCTTTGGTCTTTAGATTAGACAGTAAGACAGGAATCACTGTTCCTCTTTTATTTATATTCATTCACTCATGTGCCACTGTGGATTGGGTCCAGGGTCTTCAAGCGGACCTACGTCGCCAGCCCCGTTTCATGACTGATTTTGAAACTGGATCTCACTACATGGCTAAATTGCCCAGGCGGGGCTTACATCTGTGATTCTCCTGCCTCAGCCTCCCAGAGTGTTGGGAATAGAGGCCTGCACCGACACTCCAGGCCTCCCTTGCTAAATCCTCCATTAACTGGCTGTGAGGGGTTTTGTCCAAGAGCGACCTTGCTGACCCCACCACCGGTCCCATCAGCGTCCCACAGCTGAGGAGAGGTGGCCCCAGGCCCCTGGACCTGTCTCCCTCAGAGTGCCATGGCTTGGGGCTGAGTTATCTGCCCGGGCATGTGGTAGGTGGATGGTGGGATTCCCAGTTCACAGACAGGGAAACTGAGGCTGGCTCACCCAGCTGGCCCATCCCAGGTAGCTCAGCATCTATGGCCTCCCAAAACTGTGACTCTTTAGCTCCCCATGACCGTTTCTTAGAAGTCCTGGAAGAACTGGCACCTTCACTGTTGCTGACACAAAGGTACCCCAGCCTGGGCACATCCCATGTGGCCTGGACTCCTGGAATTACGTCTTCCTGACACCCCTCCCTGGGGACCGGCATCTGCTCCAGTCCCGCTGCTCTGTCCAGTGTCCAGGTCCTGACACAAAGTCCCCTCCAGATCACACAGAGAATGTGGCTTTCACAGCGGGTGGCAGCCTTGGGAAAACAAGTGTGCCTTTGTCCCCAGCCCTGCCACACTCAGCTAATTACCACCCAGACCACCCAGTGCTTTCTTAGGCAGATAGCTGAGGTTCCACCTTTCACCCGTTGCAGGCAACAGGCTGAATCCCGCCTCCCACTGGGATATGACGTATGTAAGCGGGAATCCTAGCGGGCCCTGATGTCACAGGCCTGTGATCCCAGCACTGTGGGAGAGTGAGACAGGAGAATTTCAAATTCCAGTGCCCCTAACCCCCCCAAAATCAGCCCAAATTGGGTAAGTTAGGAATTTAGTGAGGCCCTGTCCCGAATAAACAATGAAAATAGGCTGGGGATGTAGCTCAGAGCAAAGGCCCTGTGTTCAGTCCCAGTATTGGGAGGGAGGGGAATACTGGCCTTGAGGGCTCACTCCTTCTCCGTGGACATCTCCCCAGGCATTAGTACCACCGTCCCAGCACAGACTGGACCCACTGTGGCCATCCTGCCTTCTCCCAGCTACTCCCAGAGCAGCGGGCTTCATGTCCTCCCCTGCCTAGAACCCTCCACAGCTCACCACTGCCTATAGGAAAAAGTCAAGTCCACAGCCCAGCCTAGGTGGCCCTCGCGGGCGAGACCTGCCACCCCTGGGTTCTGACCTCTTGAGCACTGCAAGGGTTTTCCCACCATACGAGGCTCAGCACACACTTGTCCTTCAAGGGCTGCCTGGTGTGATCGTGCACGACTGTAATTCCAGCACTCTGGAAGGCTGAGGCAGGAGAATCCCAAGTTTGAGCTCAGCCTGGGTGAATTAGCAACATAGTGACACCTGTCTGGAAAAAATAATAAAGACAGGTGGGGACGTAGGTCGGTGGTAGAACACCCCTAGATGAAAGAAAGGAAACGAAGAATATCATAAAAGGGGTTGTGTTGCTGGGGCAGTCACAGTTTGAATACGAGCTCTACCATGTATATGGCGCATAGGGACCACGTTCGTGGATGCAGGTGCAGTTTCCGAATGGTGAGGCCGCGGGGTCAGCAGCACAAAAGGGAAGTTGCTGCCTTAAGAGGCCCTCCAGGATTGGAGGCGTGGCTCAGCGGTTAAAGCGCTTACCCACAACGTGCCAGGCCCTGAGTTCAATTCCTGGGCACCACATAAAAATCAGCTGTATGTGGCGGTGCACGCCTAATAATCTCAGCGCTAGGCGGGCTGAGGCAGGAGGAGTGCCTTGAATTCAAGGCCAGCCTGGGCTCCGCAGTGAGCTCAGAACCAGCCTGGACTACAGAGCAAGACCCACACTGTAGCCTCCTGCTTAAAGCAGGACAGCAGGCCCTGTGGCCTCCAGCTGCTTCCACATCCGGCCGCAGAGGCTGGGAGGTGGTGATGGCCAGGCAGGGCTGGGGGGTGAACAAGTGTGTGAACAGCCCTGCAGAGCCAGATGAGGGCAGCTCCGTGAGAAACCAGGCAGGAAGTGCATGGGCACCGAGGGGCGGGCGGCCTGGGAGTCCACAGCCCCTGGGGTGCAGTGGCTCACGCGTCCCTGAAGATGCTGGCTCCCAGGTTCCAAGAATGACCACCGGGCCTGACCACTTTTTTCTCTGGCAGCCACCAAGGGAAGAAAAAATGTTTTCCATTTGAACCCAGAGGAGCTGGCCTGTAATTCCAGCACTCACGGGTGGCTGAGGCAGGAGGACTGCGAGTGTGAGCCCAGCCTGGGTAAGGGAGCGACCTAGTAAGACCCTGTCTCAAAGCAAACAAACAAAAACCGAAGAGCGGAGGAGGCAGGTCGGTGTGAAGGCCCTGGGTTCAAACCCCAATGAGGGAAAAAAATAAAAAAATAAAGGCAGACCTCAGAGGAGGAACAAACAAGCCTCCGGAGTGCGCTACCTTTTTGGCCACATGACACACACACACAGATATGCAAACTTGTGACTCTGGGGAGGGAGACCAGCAGCTGATAGGAGCCGTGAGGCCGACACGAGGACCGACATGAGGAACGCAGCCTGCACCCTCCAGAAACTTCCCTTGGCAAGGGCAGGCAGCAGCCCGCAGCCCAGAGCACCCTGGGAAGAGGTGGCCCTCAGGCGCCTGAGGCCGACTCCATCCCCACGGGCCGGCCAGCAGCAGGCAGTCCTTAAACCCAAGACCCCCAGCTTGGGGAGGGTGGGAATGTCCCACCACCACCACGAAGGGGTCCCGGTTTGCCAGGTCTGGCAAGGCACATAGGTTATCCCAGCTTTCAGGAAGCCGAGGCAGCAGGATTGCCAGGAGTCTGAGACCAGCAGATCGTGTCTCAAAAAGTCCAAAACAGGTTCTGGAGGAGTCGCCCAGCACTGAAAGCGCTTGCCTAGCAAGCACAAGGCCCTGGGTTTGATTCCCCAGCATCACATAAAGCTGGGCATGGTGGTGCACACCTATAATCTCAGCACTTGGGAGGGAGGTTGACGCAGGAGGATTGCCGTGAGTCCAAGGCCAGCCTGTGCTCCATAGCAAGTTTAGGACCAGCCTGGGCTACAGACCAAGGCCTCCAATCTAAAGAGCCTGTGCTCAGGAGCTGCCCACCTTGAATCCATCACCTCGTGAGACATTGGCTGCTGCTTCAGGTTTCTGTCGCCTGGCGTGTCATACATGAATCACCCTCCCCACTTCGTCTGAGAGTGGATTCCACTGGGTGCTCTAAAATCTGGCATGAGTTACCAGAAGACACTGAGCGATGACTGTGGTCAGACATGCCGGGAGGGCCAGTGTGGTGGCCCCGGCCTGGGACCCTGGCACTCTGCGAGTTTGAGGTAGGAGGATCACAACTTCAAATCAGCCTGACTTAGCGAGCCCTTGTCTCAAAAACAAAAATAAAAATGTTTTGTGACTCTGGATTCAATCTCTAGTTTAAAAAAAAGTTTGGGCTCCAGGGGTCTGTGAACTGCCTGTTTGGAAGATGGCGTGCGTGCATGGCCACCGTGCTTATGTGTGTGAGTGCGGCTACGTGTGCAGATGTGTGATGTGTTTGCGGTCTGAGGCTGGAACGCAGGGCCTTGGCACGGAGCTACATCTCCACACGCAATCACACACTCCCTTTTATTTTGAGAAAGGGTCTTGCTAATTTGCCCAGGCTGGGCTTGAACTTGCAATCCTCCTGCCTCAGCCTCCAGAGTGCTGAGATTACAGGCCTGTGCCACAAAACCCAGCTAAGATTAGGAGAAAAAGAGAAAATGCAATGCTAGGATCCTTCTCACCAGTCCCTAGGAAATCCCGGAGGACCTCCAGGACCTCAGGAGTCCCTGTCCGGGAGAAAACCCCACGTCGCCCAGTGGAGAACTCAAAGCTTCCTTCTAGGGTGCCTGCCCGCCCCCACCTCTGCCAGGTCCCCTGTGCCACCCCTGCAAGATGCCCCTCTCTTCTGTGGGCATCAGTAAGAGCTGGGCCCAGACGGGCTACCTGCTCAGCTGATGTTGCCATGGAGACACCAACCAGCCTGTGCTGCCGGCCATGGCTGGGGCAGTTCCTGCTCTGCTGGGCAGAAAGGCCACCATTTCTGGACCTGGACTTGGGCTTGAGTTTCTTTCATTTATTATTCTGAGACAGGGTCTGGCTCTGTAGTCCAGGCTGGTCCTGAACTCACTATGTAGCCCAGAGTGGCCTTGAACTCAGAGCAATCCTCTCGCCTTTCCCTCCCCAAGCGCTGGGATTATAGGTGTGTGCCACCTTATGCGGTGCTGGGGAATTGAACTCAGGGCCTTGAACTTGCGGGGCAAGGGATCTAGCCACTGTGCTATTCCTCCAGCCCCAGCTCTTGCCCTCTGCAGTTTATGTGGTCTTTTTTTTTTTTTTTTTTTTTTGAGACGGGTTTTACTCTGTGGCTCAGGCTGATCCTGAATTTACTATGGAGCCCAGGCTGACCTTGGACTCATGGCAATCCTCCTGCCTCAGCCTCCCAAGTGCTGGGATGACAGGCATATACCACCATGTCCAGTTTATGTGGTACTGGGAAATCAAACTCCGGTACTTAGCACTATGCTAGGCAAGTTCTTTAACTGCTGAGCCATTCCTCCAGCCCCCTTTGCAGTTTATAAAGGTGATATTGGACCACAGCCCAAAGTTCTGGGAGGCTGAGTCAGGAGGATTCCAAGTCCTACCTGGAAGACTGAATGAGAACCTATCTCATAAAGGGCTGGGGCTATAGCTCAGTGCAAAGGGCCTGAGTTCAATCTTCAGTACAGCAAATTAAATGAATAATAAGTAAAGGTAAATCAGAGAGCAGGCTGGGCCTGTCGTCAACTGGCACCCTGCAACCCCCCAGGGACTTCGGCCCTGTCCCCCTCCATTACTCCCGAGTGCGTTTTCCCAGAAACCCCCACTCTGTGCGGCACGAATGGGGCCAGTGTCCGCAAGAGCGAGGCCAAATCAGCACTTTTGGTAGAGACAAAGGCCCCAGTGAGTGCTGCCGGGGCGGTCCCCTCCCGCTCTCAGCCGTCCCAGCCAATCCCAGGGCCGAGGCCCAGGGCGGGGGCCAGAACCGGCTCCTCCGCCACAGGAGAAGTGGGAAAACCTGGATCCATAACTGGGCGTGGTGGCACCCGCTGTCATCCCAGTACTTGGGAGGCTGAGGCAGGAGGATCGCAAGTCCGAGCCCAGCCTGAGCAATTTAGGAGCACCCTGTCTTTAATATAATAATAATAATAATAAGAGCTGAGGATGTAGCTCAGAGCAAAGGCTCTGAATTTGATCCCGAGTAGCAAATAAAAACAAGAAAGAAAAAAGAACACCAAAGAACGCGGATCCCCGAGAAGGTCGCCGCTCCCGCGTCACCCTGGCCACGCCCGCCGGCAGCGGGGGACCCGGGTGCGCCTCCCAGGTGAGTCGCCCCGCCAGGCCCCTCCCTCCGCCCTCGGGGCCCCCAGTCCCCCGGGGTGTCGGCCCGGCCCCCGCGTCGCAGCAGCGAATCCCGATCTCGTCTCGCGCAGCTCATTTCCCCGCGTGCAAGCGCGCGCTGCGGCGAGGTGCCGGATTGGCTTCCAACGCTAAGTTTCTTGGCCCATCTTGCCCGGCTGAGACCCGTGGCCCTGTGACCTTTCTGGTACTAGAAGCCTCGGGGGTCAAATGATGGGGGAGGTGGCCCCCGGGGGGCGAGGAAATGTGGATCTGCTTAGAAATCCCCTTGCTGGGGTAAACCACACTGCCTGCTGTGTACACCCGCGACCCTTCCTGAGTTTTCCTCCCCGGGCTGCGCACCTGGGAGCGCAGACCCGGAAGGACGCCGGATGTGTGAGTCGCCGGAGTCAGCTTGCAACAGGATGCGCCGTGGGTGCGGCCACGCGGGCTGCCACCGTTTTCTGGGGTTTGCGGTACAGGATTGGAACCCAAGGCCTTGGCGCTGAGCTGCATCTCCACCTGCACTCCCTTTTATTTTGAGACAGGGTCTTGCTGAATTAGCTAGCCTGGGCTCGAACTTGCAGTCCTCCTGCCTCAGCCTCCTGGAGTACTGACTGCCAGTTCCCAGGGATTAAGCAGAAAGTTGGGAGGAAATAACCAGAAAAATTCCTTGTGGTCTTTCTCATCTCTGTGGCCAGAGGGGTCCCTGAGAGGAGTCCCCGGATCACAGTCACAGAACCCCAAACCCATCAGTCTAGATCGATATATGAGCTGCATCCTCAGCTCATTTTATTTTGGGACAAGAGCTCCCCAAATTACAAAACTGTCCATGCTGGATTGGAACTGGTGATCCTCCTGCCTCAGCTTCCCAGAGTGCTGGTATTAGAGCTATGTCCTACCACACCAAGCTGAAAATCCAAATTCTTTTAGTTTTTTTTTTTTTTTTTTTTTTTTTTTTTTTTTTTTTTTTTTTTTTTTTTTTTTTTTTTTTTTGAGACAAGGTCTTACTCTATAGTTCAGGCTGGTCCTGAACTCACTATGCAGTCCGGTCTGGCCTTGAACACATGGCAATTCTCCTGCCTCAGCCTCCCGAGTGCTGGGATTACAGTTGTGTGCCACCAGACCCAGTTTGTGTGACGCTGGAGAATCGATCTCAGGGCCCTGAGCTTGCTAGGCAAGCACTTTAACAGCTGAGCTATTCCTCTAGCCAGAAGATCCAAATTCCTAACATGCACTCAGGGCCTTTTGTGACCTTGTTCTTTAGTTAAAAGGTTCATATTTGTTTGTTTTCTTTTAAATAAACACAGGTGGCCATGCTGACATTGTCAGAGGCTGCTGGCCTGAGGACGGACTTGGGCTGCTGTCCCTTAGGAGTGATTTTTAAAGCTGCAATCTCCATTTCCCCATATTTATTTTCCCCAGGCTTAGACTTTAAAATATGTTATAGAAATACAGTAACAGAAATTTCACCCTATCACCTGGAGCACAGCGGTTAGGGCACTTGCCCAGCAATTGCAAGGTCCTGGGTTCGATTCCCCAGCACCACATAAACTGGACATGGTGGGTCACACCTGTAATCCCAGCACCTGGGAGGCTGAGGGAGGAGGATTGACCTGAGTTCGAGGCCAGCCTGGGTTACAATAATGAGTTAAAGACCAGTCTGAACTCCAGACTGAACTGTTTCAAGAAAGGAGTAAGCTCCCATCTACCTAATTTTTTTTTTTTTTTGAGACAGGGTCTTGCTCTGTAGCCCAGGCTGGTCCTGAACTCACTATGGAGCCCAGGCTGGCCTTGGACTTATCCATGTCAAGTAGATCCTGTACTACTAAGCTACATCTCCAGACCTTTTCATTGTTTTGACTTTTGTGTTTGTGTGTGTGTGTGTGTGTGTGTGTGTGTGTGTGTGAGACTTGGTGACAAGTCTCAATGAGTCACAAAAGATCCCAGGCTGGGCTTGAACTCTGATCCTCCTGCATTAGGTTCTCATAGGAGTACCAGCCCGACTGGGAACTGCGTGTGGGACAAATCTAGGTTGTGTGTTCCTTGTGAGGATCCAATGCCTGGTGATCCGAGGAGGAGCTGTGTAAACGCTACCTTCCTCGGAACTGGTTCTCGGTGCTGGAGAGGTTGGGGGAAAGCTGCTCTAGGGGACCCCTGCCCTCTCCAGAGAGCACAGCATTCATTTCATTGTACAGATCACACACACACACACACACACACACACACACACTCCCGTGTTCAGAGGAAACTCAGGGAAATTTGAGCTTTTTTGTGCTGGTGGTACTGGGGATCGAGCCCAGAGGCTTCACCCTGAGCTACATCCCAGCCTTTTCTTGGTTTTGATTTTGAGACAGCGTTCTCACTAAGTCACTGCCCAGGCTGGGCTTCAGCTTTGATCATCCTGCCTCAGCCTCCCAGAGTGCTGGGATTATAGCCTGCACCACTGAACCTGGCAGAGCTGGGCTTTGAAGGGAAAGGTGCTGACAGTGGAAGAGCTAGCAGATGCAAAGGGCCGAGGGTCGTTTATCAATCACAGGAAAGGAAACTGAACCATCCGAGTTGGCTTAGCCAAGGGTTACAGAGCCTGGTCACTTCTTGGTTCCTGAGCTGTTGTCTTCTCTCTCTAACCCTCCCCAGGAGGGGACCCAAGGAGCTGCCCCAATTCCTCTGACGGGGCAAGAAACCGCTGTGCTGGTGAGGCCGATGCCAATTGCTCACCTTTACTATACTCACTGCACTTCTCTTTCTTCTCTCGCTTTCTTTCTTTCTTTCTTTCTTCCTTTCTTTCTCTCTTTTGTTTTGAGATAGGGCCTCGCTCTGGAGCCCAGGCAGGTCCTGAACTCACTATGGAGCCCAGGCTGGCCTTGGACTCACGGCAATCCTCCTGCCTCAGCCTCCCGAGTGCTGGGATTACAGGCGTGTGCCACCATACCTGGCTTTTCTGGTGCTGGGGAATCGAACTCGGGTACTTTGCGCTTGAGTGACGCTTGCGCTTTACCGGCCGAGCCATTCCTCCAGCCCTTTTGTTCTTCTTTCGAGAGTTCCGCTGCATTGCCCACGTTGCGATCTACCTGGGATGCCCGGGCCTCAGCCTCCCACAGGGCTGGGAGCGCAGGCGAGGGCCGCGGCCCCTGCTTTCCGGAGCCGTTGCGTCCCCTAGCGGTCTGGACCCTCTTCGTGAGCGGAGCGCGGCCAAAGCCTGCTGTCCCTGCAAACACAGCCGCAGCCCCAATTGGTGCCCGCGTGGGAAGTCCCACGAACGCGGCGCGTTTCCCGCCCGCCCGTCCCTCCTCCGCGCGGCGCCCCGGCCTGCGAACCACGAGGCCGCGCGCGCCGGCCCCGCCCCCGAGCTCGACCCCGCCCCCGCTCGGCTCCGCCCCCCGCGCCCGCCCCAGCCCCTTTTGTTCCCGCCCGGCGCTGGCCGCTGGCTCCCCGCGCTTGGCTCGGCTCGGCTCGGGCGCCGGCGGAGGCTGCGGGCGGCGGCGCCGTGCGGGGGGCCTCGCGTCCTCGCTCCGCGCGCCGGGCGGCGGCTGGAGGCGAAGGTAGGCGCCGCCCGAGGGGCGCGCGGGCAACAAAGGACGCGGCGCGGCGGGGCGCGGCGGCGCCGGCGGAGGCTGAGGCGGGAGGGTCGCGGCGGGGCTGCGTGCGCCCCCGACTTCCCCGCCGGGAGGGGCGGCCCCGCGTGGGGCAGGCGTCCCCGCCCGGAGCCCCCGCGCCCTCCGCCAACTTGGCGGGAGCGCCCAGCGAGCGGGGGCGGCGGATTTTGTCCCCCCGGGGCGCGGCGGTGGCCCCGCCCGTGCCCGCTGGGCACCGCCACGCAGGCCCGGCCCCACCCTCGGCGCGGCGCGTCCCGGCAGCCACGCGCCCGGCAGCGCTGCCCCCGCCCTGGAGATGCGACTTCTCCGCGCTGGGTGAGAACCGGGGGTGCGGTCACCCTCGTTCTTGAGCTGCCGGGGGAGAGTGGGGGCGGGGCTGCCGGGGTCGGGGGGCGGCCCGGGAGGGGGAGGGCGCGGGGTGCGGGCCCTGGCTGGGCGTCCTTGCCCTCTGTGCCAGGGGGCTCGCCCCCCTCAGGGGCACATGTAAACAATGAGCCCTTCGCTCGTCCCGCCGAGGTCACCTGCCTGCCGTCTCCAGGTTCCGCAGGCAGCGACGCTGGACAGGGACCCGGGTCGGAGGCTGAGGAGGGCCCGGCTGGGTGGAGGCAGAGTACCAGCCAGGAGCCTGCTAGAGCTGGCAGAAGTTTGCTGCCGGGATGCTGAGGGGGTATTCTTTGGGGGGCATTGCCCGGCGCTTGGAGGGGCAGCATGGCGTTCTGGCGGCCGGGGCGCTGGGTTTGTGGCCCTGTTGGAGGGGAATGTACTGCCCCTGGAGCCCCCAGGACCGTCCTGTACACTGTAGGCGCTGGCGAGCGCAGGATGCGTCAGCGCTGGCAGGGCCGGGCGGCAGGGACATGGGGGAGCAGGCGCCGGTACGGATGGGGGCCGTGGGGTGGCGACGGGAGGAGCCCAGAGGCAGAAGAGCCGGGTGGGCGGTTGCGTGGGACTGCCCCCGTGTTCCCTGCCGCCCAGAAGCCGAAATTCTGCACTTAGAGCTCTAGGCCCCACCCGGAGGGCCCGATCCTTCTCAGCTCTGCGGGTGCTCTTGGGCAGTATAGAGTTCAGATGCGCGTGCCTGGGTTCGAATCCTCACTGCCCCGTGCTAGCTGTGTGACTTATTTACAAGTCCTTGGGCTGCTGCAGCTTCTTCCAAGAATTGTACGGCCTGTGACAGTGCATTTGCTATTGCTGCGGCAGCGTGTAGCCGCCGGCTCCGCTGGCGTATGGGGTGACACCCCTCGGACACCCCTGGCCCACGCAGGAGCTCTCTGCCTCGCTGCGGCCCCTCCCTGCCTGCTGCGGCCCCTCCCTGCCTGCGCCTGCCTCTCTGGCTGGTGCTCCTGGTCCCTGCCCGCTGTGCCCAAGGAGGGAGCTACGCCCTGACCCTCTGTTCCGAAGGCCTTACCTGTGCCTGGAAGGGCTCTGAGCTCTTAACACACGGTGTTTTAATATTTCTGCCCGCAGCTTCTGGGTGAGGATGCTGGTGCAGAGAGGTCGCTCTGCTCTGCCTCTGTACATTGGTTAGGTGCCTGCTGTGTCCATGTGTGTGTGGGGGTCCATTTCCCCTGTGCCGATCTGCGCTCTCCCAGGGTCATTTCCCTAAAGTGCATCACTTCACAAGGTCCTGTGGTGCCTTAGCCTCTTTGCTCAAGTGCGGAGTTTATAGACTCCCTAGGTGGCTTTGGGGCAACCTCTTGCAGCTGGCTGTGCCTTCCCGTTGGGCTCTGCCCATGCTCCTGTGTGGTCAGACCCTGATGTGCCTCTGCTAAGGCCACCTGGCAGGGCACCCTCTGGTATTTTGACCCTGGGACTGTTTTCTTGCGAGTGGGAACCTCCTCCAGTAAGGTTAAATGGAAAGGGATTTAAGAGGAGGAAGCCGGAGCCGGCCTATAATCCTAGGACTTTGGGAGGCTGAGGCAGGAAGATCAAAAGTTCCAGCCCAGCCTGGGCAACTTTGCAAGATCCTGCCTCAAAAATCAAGGAAAAAAAGTAAGGGCCGGAAGCGGCTGGCAGCCTGTCCTCCGCCTTTTCCTCTCATCTGGCAGCCTGTCCCAGTGCCCCGTCCCTGCTGCTCCTCGGGCTCCCCCTCCAGGCTTGTGTGTGCGGCTCTGCTTGGCTAGTCTGCGGTCCCCTGGTTGTGCCCTCTTCAGTCTTGAGGCACCAGGGAGAGGGGCCGTCTGGCCAACCCATCTGCCTGGCTGGAGGGACAGGCCACATGGTCAATGGGGCTGTGGGAGGGTGCTGGGCACGGTGGGTGCTTTTGGCATGCTTCCTGTGTGCCAGGTGGGGACCCACGCGTTGGGGGTCTCTGCTGTGGGAGGTGACAGTCTCTTGGTGGGGACGCCTGAGGTCAGTTAGCCATTTGCTGCAGGGTGCAGCTTAGGGACCCTGTCAACAGCATGGCTTGCCGGGAAATGTGAGCTGCTGGTCTGGCGGATGTGTGTGGGGGGGACGGACAGAGTCCCAAACCTATTCCTCCGTGAACCCCCACGCGGATGGTGCTGCCCCTTCCTGCAGCTTCCTCTGTCTCACTGGGATTAGGGGGTTCACTCCAGCACCTGGAGCTTAGGACTTTGGCTGCTAATATGATCCCTGGGTCCCGTTGCCCCAGCGCCAACCTACCACTCCCTGCCCTGTGGGCTGAGTGGCCAGGGTGGTGACATCTGGAACAGCGACCCCGAAGTCTTGTGACCCCAAAGTCACTGAACATTTCCCATGCACTTCCGTTCTTTGCCCTCTGGGCCCCTTGGGATAGGAGAGCAAGCGGGGCATGCCTGCTGTATCCCAGCACTCTGGGAGGCTGAGGCAGGAGGAGCTCAAGCTCAGCCTGGGTAACCTTGTGAGGAAGTGTGACCCTGTCTCTGAATAAGAAATATCAATAAAAGATAAATGGCTGTGGGTATAGCTCAGTTGTGAAGGCCCTGGGTTCAGTCCCAGTTCCAAAAAAAAAGGGGGGGAGGTGGGGTGCTTGCCTAGCGTGTGAGGTTCTGAGTTTAATTCTAGCATCTCAGAAATAAAATAAAATATGTGACATATTTTTTTAAATGACAGAGAGGCTGGAGGAACAGCATAGCAGTTTAGAGCCGATTGTAATCCCAGTGCTCAGGAGGCTGAGACAGGAGGACTGCAGTAAGTTTAAGGCCCACCTGGGTTGCATTGTGAGCTCAGGGCCAGGCTGGGCTAGAGACGGAGACCCGGTCTGAAATAAAACAAACAAACAAAAAAAACCCCCAGAGTCCCAGTTCTAGTTCTCATGAACAGCCAGACTTCTCCACTGGCCAAGGGCTCTGACTCCCCGAGTAACCTCCGGGTGACCTGCAGCGGCCGCCCAGGCCGTGGCCCCACTCCGGCACTGGTGCAGGTGGCCTTTCTTGCTGGCCTGGGTGTCACACTCAGGAAGGAGATCCGATCTCCCCAGCTCAGTGATACCTCCACACCCGCTGTGGGAGGTGCGCTGGACCTTGCCGCTGGCCAGGGAGCTGGGGCACTCAGACCCTGCAGGCTGCAGCTCGGAAGCCCAGGATGCCACGCAGCCACGCAGTGAGATACTCGTGGCATCTCCAGAGCGGGCACGGTGGCTGTTGCATTTTTCCCTTTCTCTCTCTCTCTCTCTCTCTCTCTCTCTCTCTCTCTCTCTCTCTCTCTCTAAATTTGTGGTATGGAGGACTAACCCAAGGGCTTCTCACTGAGCTGCACTACCAGCCTATTTTTATTTTTGATTATTACTATTTATTTTTTTAGTGACACAGGGTCTCTCACCATGTAGTCCAGGTTGGTCCTGAACTCACTGGGTAGCCGTGGCTGGCCTGAAATTGATGGTAATCCTCCTGCCTCAGTCTCCTGAGGGCTAGGATTATAGGCATGTGTCACTTTAATCCTGAGTTACACCACTAGCCCTTAATTTTGGTTTTGAGATGCAGACTTGTTAAGTTGCTAAAGTTGGTGTTCCGACTTGGAGTCCTCCTGTCTCGGCCTCCGGAGTGCTGGGATTACAGGTGTGTGCCACTTGGTGAGGGGCACAGCGTGGAGCCTGCCCCTGCCCCCTCCCGAACCCAGTGTGAAGGCGCAGTCACTGCGGGGGAGGGGGCGGTGAGGACCGCAGTGTCCCAGGTGTTTGGCCACTTCACATCCTTCTACTGTTCCTTTCTCTGAAAGAGACTGTCCCCTGCGGAAATCCATTCCTCTTTTCTGATGGGGCTTCTTTCAGACCCAGGGCAGGGAGGGGAGGGGTCCTGGGTGCCCCTCGGTTGATTCCCGAGAGAGGACTGGGTGCGAGATGCTGAGACAGACTCCGTGGAACAAGATTACCATGTTAAAGCGCTTGCCTAGCAAGCACAAGGCCCTGAGTTCAATTCCCCAGCACTTCATAAAGCTGGGCATAGTGGCACACACCTGTAATCGTAGCACTTGGGTGGGAGGCTGAGGCAGGCTGAGGTAGGCAGATTGTCCCGAGTCCAAGGCCAGCCTGGGCTACACCAGTGAGGTCAGGACCAACTTGGGCTACAGAGCAAGACCCTGTCTCAGAAAAAAAAAAAAGATTAAAAATAAATGAGAAAATTGGGGCCCAAGGAGACCTAGGGTAGCCCCAAATCAGAGGAAGAGGAGGGGACTCCACAGCCCTTGGAGGTTCTTTGACCCCAGCTTTCTAGTGGTCAGAGCCAGGGGGACTTCCTGTAGTCTTAGCATGTCCAGTGAGCGTTGGTGCCCACCTGAGGGGTGGGGACATCAGGCAGGGGTGGGTGGTTGCTGGTCCTGGGTTGCAGCCCCCTAGAAGGTCTAGAGGACAGGCGGGAGGGTGGTGGCCACCGGCCCCCTTCCCCTCCCTCTGTCCTGGGGGTTGGGGCGTCCTCTGTCCTCTGCAGTGCCTCTTTAAGAGTCTGGATGCCCCTTGCACTCAGGGCACCCCAGGGGATGGGTGAGGAGGTTACAGGGTCCTGGGGCTAGAGCACAGGGCGGTGGCTGGGAGGGACAAGGGCTGGGGCAGCTCGCAGAGGCGAGGCAGGTGGGGATGCTCTCTGGCTCTCCCTTCCGGATTGCTGCCCTAATGCCCCAGCCCGGGCACCAGGTGAAGAGGTTGTCTTGCGTTGTTTTGTTTTTGAGACCGGATCTTGCTCTGTTTCCCAGGCTAGTCCTGAACTCACTATGTAGCCCAGGCTGGCCTCAGACCCACCGCAATCCTCCTGCCTCAGCCTCCTAGAGCTGGTATTACAGGCCCGTGCCACTGTGCCCAGTTTACAGGGTGCTGGGAAGTGGACCCAGGGCCTTGTGCTTGCTAGGCAAGCACCCCAAATGCTCAGCTATGTCCCCAAACCCCCTTTGTTTTCTTGTGGCCTAATTTTTTTTTAAAACCAGTACTGGGATTGAACCCGGGCCTTTGCACTGAGCTTCAATCCCAGCCCATTTTTTTAGTTTTAATTTTCAGACAGGGTTTCTGTAAGTCACTAAGGTACTTGGGCTTGACTTTAACTTGTGACCTTCCTGCCTCAGCCTTCCAAGTACTGAGATTACAGGTATCTGCCTGGCTTGCTTTATTTATTTATTTATTTATTGAGACAAGGTCTCACTCAGCAGCCCAGGCTGGTCCCAAACTCACTGTGTAGCCCAGGCTGGCCTTAGACGCAGGAAAATCCTCCTGCCTTAGCCTACCCAGTGCTGCAATTACAGGCATGTGCCACTACGCCCAGCTTTATGTGGTGCTGGGAAATTGATCTCAGGTCCTTGTGCTTGCCAGGTGAGTGTTTTAACCACTGAGCAATTCCTCCAAACCCCTCTGCCTGACTAATTTTTAATGTGGTGCTAAGGAATTGAACCCAGGCCTCGCACACATTAGGCAAGTCCTTTAATCACTGAGATGAATTAATTTGCGGTTGTAATTATTTATAATTTGGGTTTTGGCTTTTAGGAAAAGTGGTTCAGGACACACAGTCCTCAGTGGCCAGGGGACCTGGGTTTGAATCCCAGCTGTGCTGTTGGATAATCGTATCACCCTGGGCAAGTGACTTGACTGCCCTGTGCTTTCACGGCCCTGTTCGTGAAGTGGAGATCAGCTTCTGGGGTGGCTGCGTAGGTTAAAAGAGTTAATATTTGTAAGGGGCACAGTGCTGATCAGATGCTACAGTCTGTGGAGCCACCCAGAACACAGGAGGGGGCTCTAGAGCCTTGCCCCCACCGCCACATCCACCGGCAGGGTTGGGGCCAGGACAGTGAGGAGGTAAATCCGGTCCCGTGACCTCGGTCACCCTTGTCACTTGGGGTGGCCTTTGTTCCCCTGGGGTTGTCCCTGGGGTGCTCAGCAAGGTCTGGGGGCAATGTGGTCCTGGGGATTGGACACAAGGAGTGTTAATCCACACGCCCAAGCTTTTAATGTTTATTTTGAGGGCGGGTCTTTCCAGTTTCCCCAGGCTGGCCTTCCCCTTGGAATCCTCCTGCCTCCACCTTCCGGGTACTTGGAATTACAGGTGTGCACCCCCCATGGCCATTATTTTTGTTTTTTATTTTGAGGCAGTGCCTCGCTAAGCTGCCGGCTGGGCCTGAGCTTGCGTTCCCCATTCCTGGGTCTCCGGATGCCGGGAGGACGGATGTGGGCTGCCACGTGGCCTTCGTGCCGTATGGACAGTAGCAGCCCTAATGATTGATTGGCGCAGGGGCGTGTTGCTCTAATCTGTGCTGGGGCATGCAGCAGAAGCTCACTCTGCCCTCTCAGCCCCCAAGGGCAGAGGAGTCCCTGAGAACAGACAAGGCCCGAGCTCAGTGCTTGTCCTGAGATCGGTAATTAGTTTTTGATTATTTGAGACAGGGTCTTTCTCTGTAGTCTGGGCTGGTCTGAACTCACTGTTTAGTGCAGGCTGGGTTGGAAGTCACAGCAGTCCTCCTGCCTCAGCCTCCTGAATGCTGGCCTAAGCTACCATACCTGGCTCATTTTATTTGGTGCTTGGGGATCGAACCCAGAGCCTTGCATGTTCCAGGCCAGCGCTGTAACAGCTGAGCTGTGCCTCCAGCCCCTTCCTCAGCTTCTGTCACTCTCCCTCCCTTCTCGGCCTTCTCTCCTGACCTCCCCCATGTTTTCATACTATGAATTTGCAGACTGGCCTTTTAGAGGGCCGCAAAACATCGTTGTATCTAAGATTTTTTTTTTTGATGCTTATAATGAGCTGAACTATGTTCACCCAAAATTGTGATGTTTGGCTCCAAGCTCAGGTTATCTCAGAATGTGACCTGATTTAATGACAGGATCTTTACAGAGATCATGCGCTTCAAATGAGGTCACAGGGTGGCCCTGATCCAGTGTGGCTGGTGTGCCGGTAGGAAGAGGAGGTTTGGACCCAGACAAGTACAGAAGGACAGCCAGGGAGGCAGCTGTCCCCAAGCCCTGGAGGGTGTTGGTAGAAGGGGCCAGCCTGAGCTGGGCCTGGTGGCGCACATCTGCTATCTGAATACTTTTGAGATGCTGAGGCAGGACGATTCCGAGCTTGAGTCCAGCCTGGGCAACTTAGTGACATAGTGAGACCCTGTCCCAAATAATCAGTGGGGGCTGGAGGAACGGTTCAGTGGTTAAAGCGCTTGCTTAGTAAGCGCTAAGTCAAGTGCTAAGTACCTGAGTTGATTCCCCAGCACCACATAAGCGGGCTGTGGTGGCACATGCCTATGATCCCAGCACTCAGGTGGCTGAGGCAGGCAGATTGTCCTGAGTCCAAGACCAGCCTGGGCTCCATGGTGAGTTCAGGACCAGCCTGGACTACAGAGCGAGACCCTGTCCCCCTGGCCTTCAGCTTGGAATCCTCCTCTCTTACTCAGGCAAAAAAAGAAAAATCAAATAATCAGTGCAAAGGGGCTGAGGATGTAGCTCAGTGCAGAAGCCCTGTGTTCACTCCTGAGTGTCTCAAAAGAAAAAAAAAGAGGGGGAAAAAACCCCCAGCCCTACCAGCCTGGAGCAGTGACCTGTGCCTGCAGCTCCAGTGCTCCGAAGGCTGAGAGGCAAGGATTGTGTGAGTCCCCAAGTTCCATGCCAGCCTTGGTGATGCACAGAGCTCTATCTAAAAGAAAATTAAACCTTTTATTTTTAGATTTTAAAAATATATTTATTATCATTTTTTTTTAATAGACAGGATCTTGCTCTGTAGTCCTGGCTGGTCTTGAACTCTCCATGTAGCCCAGGCTGGCGGCTTGGAACTCACAGTAGTCCTCCTGCCTCAGCCTCCTGCGTGCTGGGATTACAGGTGTGGGCCTGTTTATGTGGTGTTGGGGAATTGAACCCAGGACGTTGCGCTTGTTTGACAAGTGTTTTAACCATTGTGCTACACCTCAGTCCTTACTTTTACTTTGCACAGGGTTTTGCCAGGTTGCCAGGGTGGCATTGGGCTTGTGATCCTCCTGCTTCAGCTTCTTGGGTAGCTGGAATTAGACATTTTCTCTATCCCGCTGTGAAGCAAGTCTTTCCAAGTTCCCCTGGGTGCCTGTCGCTGTCCTAGGTACCGAGAGCCCTGCCGTGAACAAGATGCCGAGCTGGCTGCAGACAGGAAGGAGGGCAGACCGGGAGAGCGCGGGAGTCCGGGCTGGGACAGGGCTGGGCAGGGCGGGGCGGGTCCTGGCGCTGAGCTGCGTGGGGCTCTGCCTTTCTAGAAGCAGCAGCAGCAGCAAGAAGCCAGGCACGGCCTCCCTGCCCCCTCTCCGGCTGTCACCCAGCCCAGCCTGTGGAGATTTATGTGTGTATTTATTTATTGATTCAGTGCTGGGGATGGAAACCAGCCTTTGTCCCATGCTGCATGTCCAGTCCATATTTCCTTACTTAAAATTGAGACTGGGTGCCACTTAGTTGCTAAGTTGCCAGGGTTGGGCTCAAGCCATTGTTCTTCCTGTCTCAGCCTCCCTGAGTGCTGGGATCATGAGCTGGCCCCATTGGTTCTGATTTAGCCCCCGGGGATTTTTTTTTTTTTTTTTTTGAGACAGGGTCTTGCTCTACAGTTCAGGCTGGTCCCTAACTCACTGTGTACCCCAGGCTGACCTCAAATGGCAGTCCTCCTGCCTCAGCCTCCTGAGTGCTGGGATTGCAAGTATGTGCCACCACACCCAGATTATATGGTGCTGGGGAATTGAACTCAGGGCCTTGTGCTTGTCAAGCTCTTCAAACCACCCTGCTAGTCCTTTAGCCTGCCCCAGGGGGTTTGAAGGTGTGTGTGTGTGTGTGTGTGTGTGTGTGTGTGTGTGTGTGTGATGAGGAGTGGAGCCCAGAGCTCATGCAGGCTATGCAGGCACCCTCCCGGTGAGCCCCAGCCCTTGCATTAGATGGGTGTTCTGGTGCCTGCCTGTGATACAGCCACTAAAGAGGCTGAGGCAGGAGGTTTGCAAGTTCAAACCAGCCTGGGCAAGTTAGGAGGACCTTGTTTCAAAATAAAAGGACTTTGGGGATGCCCTGGAGTCAGTGCCATCTCCAGCACAGGAGAGAGAGGTGGGGGGAACAAACAAACAAAGAAACCTACTCTCAAAATAACTAACCCGTAAGCCCCTCCTGGGTTGACAGCATTAATCTATTTATGGAGTCAGATCTGGTGACCTGTTCACCCTTATAGCCCTGCCTCCTAAGTACTGTTGCCTGTAGATTGGGTTTCTAACACAGGGTACTTTGGGGACACATGCGAGCCGCAGGTAGCCTCATCTCAGATATCTCAGCCATCAACGAGTCTTGTTTACCTGCCTTTGAACCTAATTTCATTTTTCTTCTGAAGGGAGGGAGTCCGCGTGCTGTGCCCAGGGCCATGCCCTGCTCAGAACTGGAGCTGGAGGCCAGCCGGGTAGGACCAGCCTGGACTACAGAGAGAGACCCTGCCTCAGGGAAAAAAAATATGCATTTCCCATTGAGCTAACCCCCCCCTCACACACACTTCCTTTTATTTTAAATACAGAGACTTACTCTTTTGCTAAATTGCCCAAGCTGGGCTTGAACTTCCGCCTCAGCCTCTCAGAGAGCTGGAATTACAGGCCTGTGCTGCTGAGCCCAGCTTTTTTTTTTTTGAACCCCCTGGAACACTGAGTTAAATCCACAGCCTTTTTCTAACTTTTATTTGTATTTTGAAACGGAGTCTCACCAGGTTGCCCAGACTGTCCTCGTACTAGAGGTCCTTCTGCCTCCACCGCCCCGGTAGCTGGGATCATGGATGTGTATCACCAGTGTTGGAGGGATAACCCAGCAGTCAGAGCACTTGCCTAGCCCAGGGTGGGGGAGGTGGGGGAGGTGCGCGAGGCCAGTGACGCAGGCCTGTGATCCCAGCACTCCGGGAGGCTGAGGCAGGAGGATCACAAGTTCAAATCTAGTCTGGGCAATTTAGTGACTTAGCAAGACCTTGTCTCAAAATCAAAAATACCAGTAGCTCAGTATGAAGGCAGTGGGTTTGATACCCAGCACCCAGGGAAAAAGAAAAAAGAGACAAAGTAAAGGACGTGAGAGTCAAAGGCAAGGGGTCAGCCCCTGGCTGGCAGGGAGAACGGGGGGCCCGTGGCCCGCTGGGGCCTTCCTGTTCCGTGCAGCCATCCCTGCAGGGCCTCGGCAGCCTGTGACCCTGCCCATGTCTGGGACAGAGCTCCTGCCCAGCCCGCTTCTCTCTGCTCGGGTGGCTGTTCTGTCCCGTTTCCCTGCTGTATGACCGTGACCGTAAAGGTGGGCGGGCCCAAGGGCGATGCTAGTAGTGGTCTCCCGGCCTTTCCCTGAGTCTGGTGGGATCCTGGTCAGTGGAGCCCAGTTATCCCGTCGCTGAGGCTGTGGTTGGGTGACAGAGCTGGGCTGGGGCTCTGGGCCATGGCTGTTTGCTCACTCTAGCTCAGATGCCAAGACTAAGAATGCCAACCGTGTGTGTTTGTGCATGTGTGTGTGTGTGTGTGTGTGTGTGTGTGTGTGTGTGTGTGTGTACGTGGGTACAACACAGGCAACACTGACAGGTTGACCATCCCTGAGGCTGTGCAGTCATCCCAAGCTGTTGGCCAGGCCAGAAATAATGTTTCCTGTACAATGGGAAACTTCATTCCAGCTTTGAGGGAGGCTGAGGCAGGAGGATCACCTCCTGGCTGGGGAACTTAGAGAGACCCTGTGTCCAAAAAAAAAGACTGGGGATGTAGCTCTCTGTGAAGGCCCTGAGTTCAGCCTCCACTGCCACCAAAAAAAAGAAAAGAAAAGAAAAAAAAAAAGAAAGAAAGAAAGAAAGAATGAATGAAAGAAACCTGGCCATAGCACAGGGGCAGTGAGGTGAGCACAGGTGCACAGGTGTGTGATGGAACCCCAGCTCTCAGCCTCAGCCCCCGCTTGTCTCCCGGCCACCAATGCCTAGGAGACTGGAGTCGCCGGGCACTTTGTCTTTGGGGTCTGCTTTCCCTGCTCGCTTGTGAGCGCCCTGCCCCGGTGCCACACTGTACCCACCCCACCTGCCCTGTCCCCCTCCCAGCTTTCCCTTCCTTCTGGAGCCCAGTCCAGCCCCACTGTGTGGTGCAGCCAGGCGGCCATTCCCCACTGCTGTCCTGCTCTCTGCCCGGCCCAGGCCTTGGCTGCTCTGAGCCACAGCCGGGTGATCTCAGCCTGGGCCTGTCCCTCCGGCTGATGGCTGCACTTGCTGCTGTGCGGGGCTCCGGCCTCCCTTCAGGCCCTGGTGCCCGGGTGAGGAGGAGGGTGGGAGTGAGGACAGGGACGGGCACCCAGGCAGATGGGCACCACCTCCCTGCTGACCTCCCAGCCCGAGGGCAGCCGGGGTGAGGCTGGGAGCTTTGGCTTCCGCCTGAGAACTGGCGCGGCTCGCAGGGAGGTGACCATCCCAGCCCTGTCCTCTGCCTGCCCTGGTGGGGCGGACACGGACGTCAGACTTGCTGTCAGGCATCCTGAGGCAGGCTGCTCCAGTCCCCAAGCCAGGATCTAGTGCAGTCAGAGTGAGCCTCCTTCCATCCGGGCTGCAGGCCGGGGCGGAGCAGGGCATGGTGGTGTGCCGTGTGGAGCTGGGCGATGCCAAGGTCCTGAGGCACGTGTGAGCAGGGTTGGGGGGGGGTGACATCTGGCCTAGTAAGTGTTGGCCACTGATTTCAAGATGCTTGGCCCCTGGGGGTCCTCTGTGTGTGAACTTCCTCCCTGGTGGGTGTGTAGGGGGAAGGGACAGTTTCCTTCCTGTCTGCCTGCCTTCCTTTAGTTTTCTTACTGTCTTTTTCTTTCCTTTCTCTTTGCCTTTCATACTGGATATTGACTCCAGAGCCTTTGCACTGAGGTGCACCCACAGCACACTATTTTTATTTTTCCAGACAGCATCTAGCTAAGTTGCAAAGTTCCCTGAGTGGGGTGCAACGTTGTGATCCTCCTGCCTCAGCCTCCCAGAGTGCTGAGATTCTAGGCCTGGTCACTTGCAAAATGACAGCGAACAGTCTAAGCATTCAGCAGAGGAGTAGACACGACTCAGTGATCACCCACGTGAGCACCTGCTGGCTGGATAACATACCTCACCCATACAAACAGAGGCCCCTGCACCCCACTTCCAGCTGTTATGTGGGGCACTGTCCCCGGGGGTTGGGGGGGGTCTCAATGACCTTGGCATCTGCCTACCAGCCCATTGCCCATGCCTTGGCCTCGATGAGTCTCAGGACCCCTCACCCCCCACTGCTCTGGGTTCCTTGGGTGGTGCCTGCCTGGCCTGGCCCCCTCTGTGGGGCTGGTCCCTTCCTGCCCACCTGTCGGCTGCCCTGCAGGTGCTGTCCCTGGGTCCTTACTCCCCTGCCGGCCTGCACCCCGTTCCCAGTGCCTCCTCTGGGCCAGATCCTGTCACTGCGCTCTGGCTTGCATCTCCCAGTCTCTTCGCACTGGGCTAGTCCCAGACCCACGTCCCCTGTACCTCCTCCCCACGTGCCCCTGTGTGCTGGAGGCCTGGGCCCCTTCCTGTCCCCTGGGCCACGGGGCCTGCATGGCAGCCTTGCCCTCTCTGCAGCCTGAGTCTGCCTATTGCAGCCCTCACTTTTGCTGCCTCATTTGTCAAAGCCCAGCCCAGCCCATCCCACCCTGGCCCCAGCCCCATGCCCATCCTCCCAGGCTCCGGGAGTGGCATGGTGTGGCACCCACTGGAGCTGCCACACTTGCCTGACATCCTCCCTGGCCCTTAGTCCTGGCAGCTAATATCCCGGACTTAGCTGGGAGACCCTAAGAGTTCTTCCTGATCTCTGGATGCCCACCCCTCATTTGAGCCCCCAGACAGCGTGTGACCCTCCCTAGGGCTCCTTCGCTGTCCCCAGGCCCTCTGTCCTTCAGATGCCCCCAGACCCCCAATCCCCATTCCAGATCTCAGAGCCTCCAAAGCCTGTGCTCTGGAGTGTGCAGTGGGTGGGTAGGAAGGACGTGAGCACCCCAATGTCTGGGACCCCACTGGCCAAGGGAGAGGACCAAATGCAGCTGGTCTCAACCCACAGTGTCCCTGCCAAGGCGACAGTGTCCTGGTCGCAGGTGGCAAGTGGCCAGGCAGGGGGTGCCGCTTCCTGGTGCCCGCCCTGGCCTCAGCTCCCACTGCCCTACTTGGCACTGTCCCTTTCCGCGGGGCCACCCGCTGGCCGAGTGTCCGGCCTTGTCCTTGCTGTGGCCGCCTCTTGCTGTCCCTCAGCAGCTGAAATGGAGCCATTGAAAGGCAGCCTGGGTTCGTTCCCGGTGAATGGCACTGGAGGTGATACAAAGGGGGCCTGTTGGTGCAGAGCTGCCCGCCGGCCTGGCCCATCCCTGAGGGGGGTGTGATGAGGCAGGGGTCACTGCGGTGCCTCCCGGGCTGTGCCGTGTGCCCGGCCAGGGATGCTTCAGGGGTGCTCAGTCATCAGCATTCCCCGTGGGGCAGCTGTAGTGTACCCCAGTTACAGGGTGCAAAGTAGGGGGGCTCTTGCTGGGTGGACCAGGGTCCCACAGCTCCTCGTGGCTGCTTGGATTTGGATATTGGGTTGAAAGAAACATAAAACTCCTCCAGCACCGCCCAGCCGCAGTGTGGCCCTGAGCCAGGTTGTCCCAGTGTCCCTGTTTCTCCCAGGCAGCCCTGTCCCCCAGGCACTGTGTTACAGGGGGCTCGCAACCCCCCCTCCCTTCCTGGAACCATTTCCCCATCTTTCTTCCGGAGCTCCAGGTTGGGGGCTGCCACCCCTCCATCTCCAGTGGGGTGGGCGGCTGGCTGAATGCCACCTTGGTTCTCCCCGCCATTTCCCTACTGGCTGTTGTCAGCTGAGCAGGCAGGCACTGTCCCCAGAGGCTGGGGGTCTCACGGGTTATTCCAGGACATTCCGGAATCAGGCTAGGATGTGAGGAAGGGCCAGCCCCTGGCCCGACCCCGCGTGGCCCGTCGGCAGTGGGAGACTCTGAAGGAGTCCCCGAAGTTCCGAGCTCTGAGCATTCCCTGTGAGGTGGCTGCCACCTCTCCAGGGCCTGTGAGGACAGATGAGGCCACGTTTTTGCAAAGCCCAGCATCTGAGCAACAGTCCCAGCCTTCTGAGAGGCTGAGGCAGGAGGATCGGAAATCTGAGCCGCACCTGGATAACTCGGATTTAGTGAACCCATCTCAAAATAAAAAAATACGGGCCGAGGATGTAGCGCAGTGGCAGACGCTTGCCTGGCATGCTCAGGGCCCTGGGTTCAATCCCTAGTAACAAAACTGAAAAAAAAAAAGAAAAAAAAAGACCCCTCCCCCCTTAAATAAAAGGTGCGGAGATGTAGCTCAGTGTGAAGGCCCTGGGCCTGATACCTGGTGCTGGAGGGTCTGGCAGACAGTCGGTTTGTGGAGATCATCAGGATCTGCTGGGAAGAGTGTCCCTGGGTATTTGTGGCCCCCTGCACCACCAGGTCCTGTGGGGTTTCTGGGTCTCAGGTACTGGGCCAGGCACAAAGCTGGGGCTGGTTCTCAGGGAGGCTCAGGGTGCTACCAGAGGAGACCTGAGCTTCCAGGAGGCAGGAGGGAGGAGAGTGTTCTCCCTTTCCCTGCTCAGCATGTGACCCAAGGTGTCTGTGGGCCGAAAGTCCAGGGAGACTTCCTGGAGGAGGCAGCACCATGCTGGTGGTCAGTAGGCGATATGAGAAGCAGGTGCTAAAAAGGCTTAGGCTGTACTAAGAACTGGGAAAATGTCAGCTCAGGGCTGGAGGGGTAGAATTGCACACTGGTTACAGCGCTCGGCTAGCAAGCACAGGGCCCTGAGTTGATTCCCTGGCACCACGTGAGCAGGGTGTGGTGGTGCACGCCTGTAACCCCAACACTCGGGAGGCTGAGGCAGGAGGATTGTTGTGAGTTTGAGGCCAGCCTGGGCTCCATAGTGAATTCAGGACCAGCCTGGGCTACAGCAGGAGACCCTGTCTCAAAAAGAAAAAAGCAAAGGTCAGCGCAGTGGTGGCATCTGGAGTCAGCGGTGGGAGGCTGATGGGGCCTCCGGTGCCAGGGGCACAGTGGTCCTGTCCGGTCCCTGCCTTGGGCACACTGCCTGCATGGGGAGGCCAGATGGGCTGCAGTATCACCGAGTTGCCCAGGCTGGGCCCTGGCTTGTGATCCTCCTGCCTCAGCCTCAGAGTGCTGGGAAGATAGGCCTGTGCCTCTGCCCCGGGCTAATAGTGATTCCTTGAGCGTCTGTGTGCCCCCAGGCACCGTGGCCTGGATTGAGGTTGAATCTTAATAAATAAGACTGACCTGGTGGCATCACTGTCACAGGGGTCCACCCTGAGGGCCTCCTGCAGTTCCGATGAATGCTTCTGGGCAGAGATCTTGACTCAGCCCTGTGAGCTCTCAGAGCCCCAAGCCTACAGTGGAGGGCCAGGTTCTGACCAAAGGCAGAGCCTCTACCCTGGCGTGGCCCCGTGACCGTAGACCCTGGAGCTTCCAGGGTGGCATGGGACATCGGGCTTGCTGGCCTTCCTTGATGGTGCCAGGCCAGGTCCTGTTGTGGCTGGCCCATTCTGGCCCTGAGGAGGCTGCGGATTCCTGCCGTGAGCATCGTGGGTGGCTTCTCCATGAGATCTTGGTTGCAAGCGATCGTGTCCTTCAGACAAGTTTAAGCAAAAGAAATGAAAGCCAGAAGTCCACACCCGGCTTATGTGGTACTGGGGAATCGAACTCAGGTACTTAGCACATGCTAGCAAGTACCGTGACCACTGAGCTACAGTACCAGGTATTGGGCCCAAGGCTTTCACACTCAGCTATATCCCCAGCACCTTTTTATTTTTTATTTTTAATGGGGGCTGTTTTTCAGGTTTGGTCCTAGGGATTGAGCCCAGGGCCTGTGCGAGCCAGGCAAGTGCTCTGCCGTGGAGCTACACCCTCAGCCGTATTTTTTATTTTGAGGTATGTTCACCATATCCCAGTTACCCAGGCGGGCTTGGGGGCTGTTGCCAGCGAAGTCTTCATGGTGGCCGCCTTCAGGTCCAGCTGGATCCAGGCTCTCCAGATCCAGGGACCTGGCTCAGCTTGCCCTGTTGGCATGATTCCCTGGCGGGCTGTCCCCTGTGGTAAGGGGACAGTCTGGGCCTGAACTGCTTCTGGTTTCTGTCCCTCACCTAGACAACCCCAGAGCACCAAACACACCTCTTTCTAAAGGGTTTCCATCACTCTGGGCTTGGCAGTGTGTGCCTGGCATCCTGGTACTTTTTTTTTTTTTGAGACAGCATCTTGCTCTGTAGCCCAGGCTGGCCTTGGACTCACAGCAATCCTCCTTTCTCAGCCTCCTGAGTAGTGGGATTACAGATGTGCGCCACCATGCCCAGTTTATATGGTGCTGGGGAATCGAACTCAGGTACTTAGCACCTGCTAGCAAATACTATAACCACTGAGCTATTCCTCCAGCCCCAACCTGGTACTCACTGAGGTTGAGACAGTAGGATTCCAAGTTGAGGCCCAGCCCGGACAATTTGGCAATTTAGAGAAATAAAAAAAATAATAAAGGGGGTTAGGGATGTAGCTTGGCGTGAAGCCCAGGAGTTCAATCCCCAGTGCTGCAGGAAACGGATGATGAGTGAAAGATCTGGCACCTCCCAGGTTCTGGAGCCCCCGGGTCACCTTGGTGGTGCACGGGGGACGGTGGATGGCCAGGACTGGGCCATACGTCCCTTCCATGAAGGAGAATGGGGTCAGCCCATTGTAAGTTCTTGAGTGGCCAGGAGGGTTCGCTGTGGGGGAGTCGCACTGTGACCGGGGAGCGGAACAGGGTGCGTGCGGGTGCTGAGTCCCTGTGTCCCCAGTCGAGTGATCATGACGCCTTTGCCTGAGATGCTCTACTGTCCCAGCCCTCCGAGTCCCCTCTCTTGGGCAGAGCCATGTCCTGCCTGTGGCTCTGGAGGGACAGGTCTGGCCTGGGGTGGGTCCGTCAGCGCGTGGGCTGGGAGGCCTGTTCACCCACAGTCCTGTAGCTCCTAGAAATACTTCTTACCCATTCACAGGCCACTCAGTGCTGCTGGAGAGCGAGGCCATGGGCTCCGTCCCCTGTACCACACAGAACTAACACCCAGCCCTTTGTTAACTGTGAACGGGGAAGGTTCGCTAATACTGATGTGGGGAGCATTCAGGTGACGGAGACTCCCAGCTCAGCCTCATGTCATCCCGGCATTGGACCTTGATCTGACCTCAGCCGCGGGTCCTCGTGGTACACGTCAGCACTCTAGGAGGCTGAGGCGGGAGGATCGCCAAGTTCAAGCTGAGTCTGGGCAGTTTAGCGACTTTACAATGCTTAACAGAATCAGAAATAAAAATGGGCCGTGGGGCTGGGGCACAGCTCAGTGGTGAGAGTGTTTACCTAGCTGGTGCAAGGTCATGGGATCACCGAGGTCATGGGTTAGCTGGGCGTAGTGGCATATGCCTGCCATCTCAGCACTTGGGAGGCAGAGGATTGCTGTGAGTTTAAGGCTAGCCCGGTCCTGTCTCCAAGAAAGAAAAAAGGGTTAGGGTTATAGCTCAGTGCACATGTCCTGGACTCAATTCCCAGCGCTAGAAAAAAAAAAAAAAGGATGGAGCTATAACGGCGGAGGCTGGCGGTGGGCGCGGAGGGTCCCTTCTGGCGTGGGCGGGTACAGGTGCCACACGGGAGTGAGGGGGCAACACCCTTTTGTGTCCGTGCCCGGTGCAACAGTCTGGGTTAGGGTGGCATGGTGGGGAGCTGGGATCCTACCTGGGTGGTGGAAACACAGTGGGCTGACCTGCTGTGGGCCGCTTTGGTCAGCTCACTTGGGAGGACTGCAAGATGCTGGCTGCTCCTGGAGTCCCAGGGGCCGCTGGACGGTGGCCCTTGGGCTGTCTGCCGGCGGCAGGAGCGTGCTCTGCCACTGTGCCGACCTGGTGCCCAGCACACTGAGCCCACACTCAGGTGTGTAACGGAACCCATACCTGCAGCAGCTGCTCTGTGCCTCAGTTTCCCCACCTAGAAAACAGGGCAGAGTGTACAGGAACCTTTCAGCACCGTCCCTCCTGTCTGCAGGTGCCTGAGGATGGCCGAGAGGATGTGAGCGCAGCCGCCCTTGTCCACGTGCTGAGTGGTGGTGCCATGAAGCCCAGCGGCCTGAAGCCCCCCGGCCGTGGGGGCAAGCACTCCAGTCCCGTTGGCAGGACATCTTCTGGCTCAGCCTCGGGGGCAGCAGCGGCCGCCAACTCCAAGGAAGGTGCGTGTGGCCCCGGGTGGAGTCGGGGGCAGTGTGGACGGGGACTTCTTCTAGGAGGGTCCTGGGCACAAGCCCCAGAGCCTGGCGAGTCACTGGAAGGTTTCATTTTCTTGTTTTCCCTTTGGTCCTGGGGACTGAACCCAGGCCCTGCGCGCCGAGGTCCGTCACCAGCCCTGTCACCAGCTTTTTTTGAGTTTTTACTTTTAAGACAGTCTTGCTGGGTTGCCCAGACTGAGCTCAAATGTGTGATCCTCCTTCATCCTCCCAGGGTTCAAGAATTACAGGTGTGCACCACTATATCCGTCTCAGATGCAGATTTTTTTTCCTTAATATTTTTTGTTGAATCTATAGGTTCGAAACCATAGATTTTCTTGGGGGGATGAGGGTGAGCAGGGTCTCACTTTGTAGTCTCGGGTGGTACTGAACTCACTGTGTTGCCCAGGCTGGCCTCAAGCTCACAGCAGTCCTCCTGCCTCAGCCTCCCGATTGCTGGGATTACAGGCGTGCGCCATCACGCCTGGTTTATATTGTTCAGGGAATCTATCTCAGGATCTTGCGCTTGCTAGGCTAGCGCGCTAACCTCTGTGCTATTCCTGCAGCCCCAGCATGACGGAGTTTTCTCTTACCCATTTGCAGTTGTGTTGCATACTCAACTTGAACCTTTGTGCCTTTTGGTTAACACAATCTAGCGCATTTTCTTGTTGTTAAAAACGTCTCACGCCCATCGTCTGGCTGACTGTAAGACT
The DNA here is from genome assembly GCA_004027205.1 of Ctenodactylus gundi. Classification (NCBI taxonomy): domain Eukaryota; kingdom Metazoa; phylum Chordata; class Mammalia; order Rodentia; family Ctenodactylidae; genus Ctenodactylus; species Ctenodactylus gundi. Next base: position 162,260 of record PVKB01002013.1, on the reverse strand, counting down.
GTCCGTTCACTGGACAGTTACAAACCAGGGCCTGCTGGGCTGTCATGCGCCTGGCTGCTGAGCAGGTGCTCTGAGGCCTGCCCGGCCCTCCCAGGACTGGTGGGGAGGTGTGCGCCCTGAGATCCTGTCAGGGCCCGAGCAGGCCGTGCCCCAGTCCGCGATGTCACCACAGGCACCAGCATGGAGAGGTCATGGGAACTGAAATCCGGAGGGTGACAGTGCTGGGTAAGGGGTATCCCAGGCAGAAAGAGCAGTGTGTGTCACGTCCCGGCTGGAGCTCAGAGGCGCAGCATGGGCCAGGGCGAGGGGGGCGTGGGGCGCAGGCCAGGCACTGCTGTCCTCGCCATGGTGGGAACCCACGAAGGGGTCTACAGCAGCAGGAGCTCGCGGAAGCGAGCGCAAGCGTGTCCCCTTCTCTACGGTGGAGGACTGTGACTGTTTCATCCCCACCTTGCTAAATGGCACATCTCAGAGGGCAGTCCTTGCCTAGCCGATTCCAGCCAGCTACGGGGGACATGTCCTGTCTCCTCTGATGGGCACAGAGACTGGGAGAGGCCAGAACCAGCCAGGGGCCAGACTGTCCTTGGGAGGTTTGAGCCCAATGGGGCAGCCTGAAACAGGGAGGACACCGAGAGGCCTGTCCCGGGGAGGGAGATCTCCGCAGGCGGCTTCCCTGTCCACGGAAGACAGAAATGGGGGGTGCTGGGTGTGGCACAGGTCTATAGTCTCCACTGTGGGAGGCTAAGGCAGGAGGACCACAGGTTTGAGCCCAGACAACTTCCCAGTTGTCTGGAAAATAAAAAGGGCTACGGCTGCGAGGCCCTGGGTTTAAACTCCATAGCTCAAAACAAAATGACAAAAAAAAAAAAAAAAACACCCAGGGGTGTGAAGGATGGTACAGGTGGAGGAAGCTGCTGCAAAGGCCCTGAGGCAGGTGCATTTGGATTAAACCAAGAGGGTAGAAGGTGCGGATGGTGAACAGCTGAGGTGAGGGCGGGGAGGGTGGCAAGGCTGGTCCCAGAGGGCAGAGGCTGGGATGTAGGCGTGGCATGCTCTGTGGGGCGCTAAGGAGTGCCTCCTGCCCGCTGCACAGCTGGGCAGTGGGGGTTGGGTTGGGACTGGAATCAACAGGACAGTGTGTCTGTGCCCCTGCTGGGCTGTGGGAGGCCAGCGTGCCCATGCTAGGAGTCTGTGACCTTAGCGCAGGAGCCGGGGCCTGGGCAGGGCTCCAAGTACTAGGGAAACAGCATGGTCCTGTGGTGAGCTTGTGGGGCCCTGCGGCAGTGGCGGGCAGGAAACCAGCCAGGCCCTGGGGCTGGGGCGTGACCTTCAGGGCCAGAGCTGCGCTGCCCCATCTAGGGTTGTCCTCATGGTCCCCTCTCCCGGGCTGGAGGAATAGCATAGTGGGTAGAGAAGTCAGCAAGCAGAAGGCCCCGGGTTCGAATCCCCAGCACCACATAACCCAGACATGATGGTGCACACCTGTAGTGCCAGCACTCAGGAGGCTGAGGCAGGAGGACTGCTGTGAGTTTGAGGCCAGCCCGGGCTACGTGAAGAGTTCAGGACCGGCCTGGACTGCTGGGCATGACTTTGTTGTGAGCAAAACAAAAAACGAAGAAGAAACATTCCCAGCACCCGCGGAAGCCCAAACCTCTGCCCGCCCTGTTGCTGCCCCAGCTCTCACCCAGGTGGTATCTCTGAGTAGATTTCGGGCTGTTCTCGCCGCCTGTGCTTCTGTGAGCAGCAGCTCTGCGCTGCAGCAGGTGGCCAGCTGCTTGTCCCCTCAAGCCTGGTCACACACCTGGCCATCTGCAGTGTCAGGCGCGAGCTGGGTGCCCTGGCTGCCTGGGCCCTCGGGCAGGACCTCTGTCCCAAGGGAGGAGGTGTCTGGGGGAGCCAGGCCAGCAGGGTTTGATGGCGGCCGATGCTGCAGCCAGGCTCTGTGCCCTGCCTGCCCGTGTGATGCCCACTGCCGCCTTTGTAGCCTGGGGGGATGGGACAAGCTTCTGCCTTTGTTCCTGCACCAGACTCCAGGAAATGAGAGCCCGGGGGAAGGGCAGGTGGCCATGCCAGGGAGGATGTCCCCACCCTGGTCTGCGGGCTCCCTCGCCCACCGCAGTACTGGCTGGCTGTGCTGAAGTATGGGGTGCTCGTCCGCATCTGAGGCTGGTCTGGTGGGGGACACGGGCCACCTGAGCCTGGTGTGGTGGAGGCTGGGCTCCAGCAGGGCCTGGGGCACTGGGGAAGTTGGCAGGTGCCCTGGGAGGCAGTGCAGTGGCTGCCTCCCAAGCATGAGCTCATCCTTGGGCAGAGGGGCTGTGGGGCGAGGCTGGGCGGGCAGCGTAGTGGGTGGCCCGTGCCAGTCCCCGGGCAACACCAGGGAGTTACAGGATGCAGTCCCTCAGACCATTTTGTCGCGTGGAACCCAGGGCTCTGCACCACTCCACGCCCCTTTCTATCTTGATTTTGAGACATGGTCTCGCCGCGTCCTTCAGTTGCCCAGGCTGGGCTCAAACTTGTGGTCTCTCCTGCCTCATCTTCCCGGAGTATCATTTCAAGTGACTTGTCCAAGATGCTGGGAAAACCAGGGACTGCCTCCTGCACCAGCACTGGCCCCAGGCGACCAAGGTCAGCCCTGGCCCTTCAAGGCCAGCCGCACACTCCCCTCTGCTTACCACATCCTAGACATTTTTTTTTTTTTTTTTGAGACAGGGTCTCGCTCTGTCGCCCAGGCTGGTCCTGAACTCACTATGGAGCCCAGGCTGGCCTTGGACTCAGCAATCCTCCTGTCTTGGCCTCCTGAGTGCTGGGATTACAGGCATGCACCACCACCTGGCTTATGTGGTGCTGGGGAATTGAATTTGGGTACTTAGCACTTGACTTAGTGCTTTCTAGGCAAGTGCTTTAACCGCTGAGCCATTCCTCCACCCCCCACGTCCTGAACGTTTCAATGGCAGAAGGACTGGACGCCCAGCCTAGCCTTCCTGCGCCATGTGGTGGGGGCAGGGCTGCCTGCTAATACACCCTTGCTGATGGCCACGAACCATTCAGAGTGGGGCCAGAGGCTGGTGGCCAGTGCCTGCCCACCCCGTGGCCCACGCTGCAGGGGGCTTGTCCATGGGAGCGGCCGTGTTCTTTCCAGGGGAAGCTCCCTGGGGTCTGTTGCGAGGGTCTCTGTCCGGGTGGAGGTGGAGGGTCTTTCTGCCGGTGCTGGAATGGCGTGGAGCAGTTGCGGGGGCTCCTGGGGTAGGTGCATGGAGGTCCCCTACAGGGTCAGCATGAGGGCTGGGGTGCTCAGGTGTCATCACTGTGGGCGACGGCTGAACTTCAGAGGGTCCCTGCCTTGGGCATGTGGCCAGAGAGGGGCAGACTCAGTCCTCCCTGGAGCCTAAATCCGTGCGGCATGTCCGAGGGGCTGAACCGGGGAGGTGTGGTGTAGGGGCTCCCTGGGGGTCTTGTGGAGAGGCAGCCCTTTCCTCCCCTATACTCTTTCTCTGTACTGGGGTCAAGCCCAGGCCTTCATGCTGAGCTACACCCCCACCCCCTTTTTTCTTGACCCAGGGTCTCGCTCCGTAGTCCTGGCTGTTCCTGAGCTGCCTGTCCCAGGCTGGCCTTGGACTCAGTGCAATCCTCCTGCCTCAGCCTTCCAATCCCTTCAGCTGGGATTGCTCCCGTGTGCCACCTTACCTGGATAATTTGTAAGTGCCACTAGGGGACTGCACACACACACCAGGCCAATGCTCTAACCATGGAGCTATTCCCCTAGCCCCTGGCCCATTTTTGATTTTTGATTTTGAGACAAAATCTTATTAAGTTGCCCAGGCTGGGCTGGAACTCAGAATCCTCCTGCCTCAGCCTCCCTGAGTGCTGGGGTTACAGGCCTGCTCCACCAGCAAGGCTCACTTCCTTCTTGGTTTCTGTTTTTAAGCCCTCCTGGGGAGGGAGGGGCCTCAAGCAGAAGGTGCTGGGTGTGTGGGGAGGAAGTCAGGCTGCAAGCAGGGCGCTGTGCAGCCCGGGATAGACTGTGAGTCAGTGTGGGCGCAGGCTCTGCTGGGGTGGGAGGGACATGGGGCTCTGAGTGCCTTCGTGGGAGCGGGAGGGAGACTTCAGGATGAGCGACCCGTGTTCCTGGACAGCCCCCCTCGGTGCCTGCTGTGTGGAGTGGCCTATCTCCCCCCGTGGTGCAGGCCTGTACCTCAGCTCTCTGGGAGGCTGAGGCAGGAGGATCATAAGTTTCTGCCCAGCCTGGACAATTTAGTGACTTAGCAAGACCCTGTCTCAAAAAAAAAAAAAAAAAAAAAAATCAAAAGGGCTGAGGATGTAGCTCAGTGCAAAGTGTGAAGGCCCTGCGCTCAGTCCTGGTGCTGCCCCGCCCACAAAACCTCTCACCTCTCACCCATAATGCTTAGTACCCCTGGTAGGACTGCATTCTGTGAAACGCTGGGGTGGTGGCTGTGCCCTCTGGGGCCAGCCACAGGGCACCTTTTCCCTTGGAGACCAGCAGAGCGGGGGCTGAGACTTCCTCACCCCTCCTTTGCTGACTTACCATTGTCCCCGGGGGTCCCCGGGGGTTTTTCCTGTGCAGGTTCCTTTTTCTCCCTGTATATCTGTTCCTGTCCCCTACCCTCACCACCCTTGTGGGTATCTGTCCCCACGTGCTGGACATGGGGCCACGGGGACCCGCTTTCTCCAGGCAGCACATGGCCAGCCCTTCCGCACACCCTGGAACGAATGCTCGTCGTAGGAGGAGTCAGGCGCCGTGGCGACTCGGCACGTGTGGGCTCCCTGTTTTACTTGTGCGAGCGAGACAGCTAGCTCGTTATGTTCTGAATTGTGTCCTCTCACGGTACTGGGCTGGAACCCGGGGCTTCTCGCACAGCTACATCCAGCTCTTGTTCTGTTTCGTGTTGAGACAGGATCTTGCTACGTGGCTCTGCCTTCCTACCTCAGCCTTCCAGGGGGCTGGGATCACCCCATTTTTTTTTTTTTTAATTTTGAGACCGGCTCCTCCTGTGGAGATCTTTCTTTCTGTCCGGCTGCTGTAGAGCATCCAGAAGCTGCCTGTGGGTCTGGTGTGACAGCCGGGGCCTCCTGCGCCCCAGCAGGCAGCGTGGGGCTAGGGGTTATTTGTTCTGTGGAACTGAGGCCTCTGTGAGGACTGGCTTGGGTGAAGAGGAAAGAAAAGAGGCGGGTAGGAAGGCCCCATGCGCAGGATGGGGAGGAGCTTCGGGGGTGGAAAGGCGTGGCTTTGGCTTGGGATGCCAGTGTGAAGTTCCTGGGGGCATCACGGGTTGGCAGGGCTGGTGGCTACGACAGTGGTCAGGGCTAGAGAAAGTAGCTGGGGCCCATCTTGGTGTCCATCTTCTGGGACATTTGGATCTTTTATTATTTTATTTTATTTTGAGGCAAGGTCTTGCTCTGCAGTCCAGGCTGGTCCTGAACTCACTATGTAGCTGAGGCCGGCCTCAAACTCACAGCATTTCTCCTGCCTCGGCCTCCTGAATGCTGGGTTTACAGGTGTGTGCCTCCATGCCTGGCTTATGTGGTGCTGGGGAATCAAACCCAGGTTCTTGAGCTTGCTAGGCAAGCACTTTAACCGCTGTGTCATTCCTCCAGCCCCGTTTGGATCTTTTAGAAGGACAGTATTTCGTACTAAGATCTTTGTGTCGGGGGTGGGCACTGGAATTTGTGAAGTCTGGGGACGAGGTCTTGGAAAGGGCCCCCCACTCTTCACAGTTGAGCCCTCTCTCCTGACCAGTACCAGGAGCCAAACCAGACCCGCAGGTCCTGTGTCACCCTCCTGGTGTCCCCACATTAAGTCCATCTCAGTGAAGGGTGCCCCTGCTGGCCTGGGCTGAGCTGGGCTGGGAAAGGCTTGTCCCAGGTTAGGGGCGGAGCTCAGCAGGGAAAGCACTTACCCAGGAAGTGCAGGACTAGCACTTCCTAGCACCATGTCAGCTGGGTGTGGCGTCCCACACCTGTAATCCCAGCACTCAGGAGGCTGAAGCGGGAGGATTGCCGTGGGTTCCAGGCCAGCTTGGACTTCATAGTGAGCTGAGGACCAGCCTGGACTACAGAACAGTGAGACTCTGTTTCAAAAAACAAAAAACAAAAAAAAAAGGAAATGCTTGTCCTCTCATCCTCAGGTAGGACACACCCTGTCCTCATGGGGAGGAAGGGAGAGTGCCCTCTCTGGAAACCCTTCACGTCTGCCCCCAACCCACCACCTGTCATTGGGCCAGGCCACCAGCTGTCACCACTCCTCACATCTTTTAGACCTTTCTGTCAAAATTGTGCTTTGAACTTGAAACTCACACGAAGTTCTGTTGTCTGCCCTCATCTGCAGGCACCGTTGACGGGAAGGCTGACCTGGACTCCTGGGGTTCACGTCTGTATTGCAGGGCCCAGCTGCAGTGGGGATTCCAGGGACCCCTTGCTTTGGCGCAGGGTGGATGGGGGCTGCTGAGCCTCTGTAGCTGCTGTGGTGGTGGGGACCTCACAGGGCCATGAGGCTGTCCTTGGGGAGCCTCCACACTGGCTTGTGTGGGTCCGGGAACCAGCCCTCAGCTGGTCTTAGCTCTGTCCCCACTCACCAGGTCCCTTGAGAGAAGAGATGGGTCCCACGGAATGTCACCACTGGTGGGACCCTCACTATTTCTGATCTAGTCCTTTATGGTCCCATGGGGAAACTGAGGCACCTGGCTGTTGTATTGCAGATGACCCCCTGGGAGGGTGTGGGGTTACTGTGCCTTCGCAGCCTGAGCAGCTGGGGAATTTGGTGAGGGTCTGATTCCGGGAGGCCGGGGGACAGCCAGGGGACCTGACAAAAAGGAAAAATTTAGCAAAACGACTCCACTCTGGCGCCTCAGGCTCTGGACCTGGATTTTAGCAGCTGTTGAAACAACTGGCCCATGGGCCTGTGACCCTGGGAGGATCAGGGACAGGGAAGAAGGATTACCTGAGGGTCCCCCGGAGCCAGGACAGCTGGGGATGGGGACAGCTGAGCAGGCAGCTTCTGCCAAGAATAGCCATTCTGAGTCCCCTCAACCTGGTTCTTCCCGGTGCTCTGAGCCAGGGTCAGATAGAGACAGCACCTGGCTTAGGCCACAAGGCTTCTGTCACAGCACAGGGCCTGAAGAAGAGCCAAGAGCGGCTGAGGGCCCTGCCACCAGCCACAGCAGCCAGGTGCCAGCAGCCTGGGCGAGCTTCCTGCCTTGCCTCCTAGCCTGGTGGGAGGATAATGCATGCAGAATGCCTGCCCACGGGAGATGCCAGGTCATGGCAGGAGGATGCCGGTCCACGAGGGGTGCCCATCCACTGGAGCTGCTGGTCCATAGGAGGTGTCCATGTAGAAAGACTGGGGGTGCCAGTCCTTGGGGAGCTCGTCGATGGGACATGCTGTTGTCACTCCACAAGGGCAGCTGCTACTTATCAGCCTTGCCTGTCGATGATGACAGTGATGTGGTGGTGTTCAAGAGGTCGAAGGCTTGTAGTAGCACTAGGTTGTGGCTTCCTGCCCTGTAGCTACTTGGCACAGCAGTTTACTCTAAGGTTGGGTTTGGCCGGGTGAGGGCAGCCCTGGCCTGTGGTGTGTGCATGCTCACAAGGGTGGCTTCCCTGTTCCCGCACCTGGCACCAGCCCAGCGGAAGCTGCTTGTTCTAGATCAGGATCCCCCAGGAGCTCGGCTCTGGGTGCGGGAAGCAGCCGTCAGGCTTGTGAGAGCTGGGTGCTGACATTTGGGGTCTTAGGATCACTGCAGAGGACTCGTGTGCTCCCCTCAATGTATTGTGGGGTCCAGCAGTTTGCTACAATCACCAGAACCTCAAAGGCTAGAAAGTCTTTCCCCCAGCCCTGGCCCTTCGTGTTGTACAATTTCTTCTCCAGGCCTGTCATCCCAGCACCCTAGGAGGCTGAGGCAGGAAGATCCCAAGTTCATACTCAGCCTGGGCAACTTAGTGACGCAGGGAGACCCTTTCTCAAAATAATAATAAAAAAATGGTACTGAGGATATCGATCGGTGTGAACCTACCCAATTCCATCCCTAGTACCAAAAAGCAAAAACAAAAGGAACTTCCCAATTCCTTAGTTTGACTACAGATTATTGTCATCAAAACAAATGGTCATAGTCACTTGGATGGTGGTGACGTCATAGAGTGCTATGTCTGCCTTCCCAGGACATTTCTGCAGTGGAGGTACAGATGGGGAAACTGAGGCAGGAAGGTGCCCAGGAGCTGTCCCACATGGTCAGGGGAGGAGAGGTGCATGGGGTTCCTGCTTGCTCAGCTGCTGTAGCTCCTACCTTTTTGGGTTTCAGTGGTGGGAGAGAAACATCTTAGCCCCCTCTCCCCCGGGGTCATCTCTGAACAGGAGAGAGGGTGTCCTGATGCCAGACAAGTCACAGGTTACTGTCCCCTGCTGTTGCGAGCTACCACATTGGCTCTAAGTCTGGGAAACAGATCCTATCGGTGAGTCCAGAATCTGGGGTGACTGTGGTGTGGGCTACCGTGGCAGGTACCATAAACGTGTCTGCACCATGAGCCAGAGGCCTTAGGTCACTGTGTGGCTTAGCTCCTCACTGTCAGGAAGCCTTTTCTCCTGGCTGCACTTGATATCTTGAAGCCTTGATTTTCTCATCTGTAAAATGGGGTAGAAAATCAGATGGGCACCAGCCTGCCACTCTTCAGCACAGAGCCAAAATTAGTGGCAGTGAGTCCCGTGGTTGTTGAGGTCACGGTCAAGGACTGAAGGTATAGTTCAGTGTTTCAGGAGCTTGCATAGGAAACATGAGGCTCTGGGTTTGATCTCTTCCCCCTCCAGCATCACATACTAATTGGGTGTAGTGGCACACACCTGACATCCCAGCACTCAGGAGGCTGAGGCAGGGGGATTGCCGGGAGTTTGAGGCTAGCCTGGGCTACATAGTGAATTCAGGACTAAAGAATGAGACCCTGCCTCAAAAATTAAATTAAATAGCTAAATAAGATAAAGTTACTATCAAAGCCAGGTCTGATGGCACAGCCCTGTAGTCCCAGCACTCAGGGAGGCTGAGGCAAGACCATCACAAACTTGAGCCCAGCATGAGCAACTTAGAGAGACCCTATCTTAAAATCAAAACTAGAAAAGGACAGTGGTTGTAGGTCAGTAGGCCCTGGACTTGACCCCATGGCCAATTTCTATCTTAGTTACTTGCTGTGATAAATACATGCTATTTAGGGGAGGAAAAAATTATTTTAGTTCCTAGTTGCAGAAGGTCAGAAGCCATTCATGGGCGGCCAGCAATGGTGGAACTGTGTGGTGGAGGCTGGGGCAGTGCCTCGCGGCATGACAAACAGGAAGCCAAGCTAGTGAGGAATCAAGTCCTGGGGAAGGACAACCTCCCAGTGATCCTCTCCTTCTGGGTCAAGCCTCAGTGTGTGGCCACTTCTGGTTAAGCCTCTGTGGCCCACCCATTTCATGCCACACGCCCAGCAATGTGCCACATGCCCATAATCTACTACATGACTCCAGTCCGCCGCAGGCCTATAATGCACCCCTTCTGGCCAGGCCATGGCAGCACATGGTTCTATAGAGAATCCATAAACACCAAATACATGACGCTTTTTTGCGGACATTCCAGATCCAAACCATAGCAATCGCGGTCCCGCTCTGATCTCCTGGGAGTCTGGCCTGAGGGAGGAGGCAGCCTGTCCCCTCAAGGCCTCCCCCTCGGAAGCCGCAGTGCTCCAGGGAAGGCCTCATGCTGGACCTTCCCTGAGCCTTCCCTGGAGCATGGGCACAGGAAGGCGGTGATTGTTGGGCGCCCTGACGGAGCATCCTGAGAGTCCTCGGCCTGGGGGCTGCTGGTGGAGGCCGTTGCCCTGTCGCCCCTCCTCTGGCTGCCCCGAACTGGACCCAGGCAGTTCTGAGGGGACATGGCAGCAGGCAGTTGGTTCTGGAGCAGGGCTGCCTTGCCAGATGCTTGGACTGGCAGGGTGTGGGCAGCCTGGAGGTGGAGGTGCGGTGGGGAGGGCAGCTCAGGGTGGGACTAGTAGACCCGAAGGCCAGTGGGGGAGCCATGCCTGGCACCCACACAGCTCTGTGAAAATGGCCTGAAACCTAGAGTTCTGGGTGGGGTGCAGTGGGTTTGAGCCCTGCTTGTGGAGCAGTGCTTCGTGCCTTGTGAGTGACCTTGAGAGCTAGTTGCTTCTGGTTCTTCTGCATCTGCAGCTTACCGAACCCAGTCCTGGGCAGCAAAACCCTCCCTGAGCTCGAGGGCACTTCCTACCTCGTGGCCTTAGGTAAGGCCGTGGCCACTGTGAGCCTCCTGCACGTGCTTCCTATTAGGAGAAGCTGAGCAGAGAATTGCTAAGGCCCGTTCAGAGCAGAGCCCAGAGTCCTGCCCCCAGAGTGGCCAGACTTCAGTGCTGGCTCCATGGTGGCCCCTCCCTGGTCCTTCCTGGAGTTGATCGCTGCCACCAGCTGCGGACCCTGAGTCTGACTGCAGTTTGGGGAGGGGAGCGTAATCAGAAGGGAGCAAGGTGGTCTTCCTTCCCCTAATCTCTGCATGTGTCTCCTTGCTGCTCAGAAGCGGGCTGGGAGCCCGTGTGAGTCATGGAGCTGTGTAGGCGAGGACTGGGGAACAGAAATCACTCCCTCAACATCTGGGTCTCATGCAGGGGCCCTGATGGTGCTGGATTAACAGCTGAGAGCTGGATGCCCAGGAGGGAATGGTGGCCTGGCCTCCTCGGAAATGGGTTTGTGCTTGCGCTGGATTTTGGTTTGTTGCAGCTCGGGAATCGACCCTGGGTGCTATACCACTGAGCTGTGTCCTCAGTCCTTTTAAAATTTTTCTTACTTTGAGTCACATCTCATTAAGTTGCCCAGACTGGTCTCAAACTTGCAGATCTTGCCTCAACCTTCTAGAGTGCTGGGATTGCTGGGCCTGGTGGCACAGGCCTCTAATCCCAGCACTGTGGGAGGCTGAGGCAGGAGGATCACAAGTTTGGTTCCAGCCTAGGCAATTTAGTGATTGATGAGACCCTGCCTCAAAAAATCAAATTTAAAAAATGGGTTAGGGCTGCAGCTCAGTGTGAAGACACTGGTTTGATGCCCACTACAAACAGACAACCAAGAATGCTGGGATTACAGGCACCAACATGCCCAGTTCTGCCCTGCATTTATTATTTGTTTATTTTTACTTTTTGTGGGGCTGAATCTAGATCCTTTGCACTGAGCTATATCCACTTTGAGACAGGGTCTCACCGAGTCACCAAGTTGCCTAGGTTGGACTTGAACTTGCGGGCCTTCTGCCTCAGTCTGCCAGCATGCTGGGCCTGCAGGCACCACCAGGCAGGCGTTGCCCCTGGACTTGGAGTGACTTCGAACAGTGGGAAGCATTCCTCAGGAACGAAGTGACCTTCGGTGACCCTGGAACCTTCTAAAGGGGCCAAACAGTAGCGGGAAACCTGGGGATGCCCGAGGCCCGCCAGAGTTTCCCCCTGGTGGTCAGCCCTAACTGCAGCTTCCCTCCTTGTCCACAGGCTCCCCGCTTCACAAGCAGGCATCGAGCTCTCCGGCACCCGCGGCCACGGCCACCACCGCTGTCCCTGAAAAGCCGGGCCCGAAGGCGGCGGAGGTGGGCGATGACTTCGTGGGGGACTTCGTGGTGGGCGACCGGGTGTGGGTGAACGGCGTGAAGCCGGGCGTGGTGCAGTACCTCGGCGAGACGCAGTTCGCGCCTGGCCAGTGGGCCGGCGTGGTGCTGGATGAGCCCGTGGGCAAGAACGACGGCGCGGTGGGCGGTGTGCGCTACTTCGAGTGCCCGGCGCTGCAGGGCATCTTCACGCGGCCGTCCAAGCTCACGCGGCAGCCCGCGGCCGAGGGCTCCGGCAGCGACGCCCACTCGGTGGAGTCGCTCACCGCCCAGAACCTGTCGCTGCACTCGGGCACCGCCACGCCGCCTCTGGCCAGCCGCGTCATCCCGCTGCGGGAGAGCGTCCTCAACAGCGCCGTCAAGACGGGCAACGAGTCCGGCTCCAACCTCTCGGACAGCGGCTCGGTGAAGCGGGGAGACAAGGACCTGCACCCCGGGGACCGCGTGCTGGTGAGTGTGGGCAGTTCTGGGCCCAACCTACCCCTGTCCCTTCCTCCCTCCCCTGGGCCGAGGTGGGGCCACAGAAGGGCAAGAGAGGGCAGGCGCAGGGGACGGGGCTGTGCTCCGGGTCAGCACTATGCAGGACAAGGCTGCCGTTGGACCTGGGCACATGGCTTCACCGTGCTAGGCCTCGGTAGTCCCATCTGTAAGATGGGAGTTTAACTGCTATCAGTTCAGGTGTGTTAACATGGGTCAGGCATTCCAGTGGTGCTGGTGCTTTGTAAATGCCCCGTACATGTTGGCAGTGACTGCTAGTACGCCCGGATCCAGCCTGCCGGCGTGGACGTGCCAGCTGTGGGCTGGAGAAGACTGAGCCCACTCGTTCCATACCATGGCCCTGGTCACCTACCTGACAATTAAACATTAAGAGAGCAGGTGGCCGTGAAAACACCTGGCCACTTGCAGAGGACTGTGGCTGGGGCCTGGCTGGGGCCGCATCCTGCCCTGGGTAGGGCCGCAGCCTGTTCCGGTGAGCCGTGGTGGCTGGCCAGCCCTGGTGGAGGCTGGGGTGGGGAGCAGGGGCTCCCGCAGATGCCTGTGCAGCTGCTGCTGCTTCAGAGGGCGAAACCTTTGTCCATCTCAGCCTGGCCAGGGTGAAGGGAGGGACGCCGGAGCCGGCGAGTCGGCCCGGGCACCGCTGCTCTGGAGCGTCTGCCAGGGCGGTCAGCAGGGAGGGGGGCGGATTGTGCTGACTTGAGGCCTTACCATGCATGACTGGCTGCCTGCTGTTGCAACACTGCTCTCCCCCACCCCCCAGTACTAGCGATTGAACCCAGGGTCTTTGTATTGAGCTATATCCTCAGCCTTTTTAAAAAATATTTTGAGACAGCGTCTCTGTAAGTTACACAGTTTCCCAGGCTGGGCTCAAACTTGGCTCAAAATTGGGATCCTCCTGCCTCAGCCTCCCAGAGCGCTGGAATTATAAGCCTGTACCCCCGGGCCCAGCACCACTCAGAGTCACCCACAAGGCAGGTGTATCTGCTACTCCTAACTGCTTTTTGAACAGGTGAGAACAGGGAGAACCAGAGAGACATTGACTCGCCCGGTGTCACACAGCAGCTCATGCCCCAGCCCAGCCCTGCGTCCTTCTTCCCTGAACCTGGCAGCCTAGGAGTGGGACCGGGGAATGTCAGTGGCAGGTGCCAGTGTGGGGCACCACGTAGCAGGGATCTGGAGTGTCCTCCCAAAGCCTCATGTTCCTATGGACACCTTGTAGGGCTGGGGGCGGGGCCTGGTGGGGAGGGGCGGGGCTGGGACGGGGACTGGAGGGGCGTGTGCCGTTGGCACTTCCTCTCCGGTCTTCCTATTCCACCATGCTGTGAGGTTCTCTGTCCCTGGAACTTCAACCTCACCACGTGATTCCACCATTTTCCAGCCTCCCACTGATGAGCGGACTGAGACCTTCTGGAACTGCGAGCTGCAGTCAGTCTTTCCTCCCTAAGCTGTGGGTGTCGGGTATTGAGTCACAGCCACAAGTCACTAAGACCCTAGTGCTCTGACCACTGCCCACGCCCCCTGGCCCTGGAGGTGGGAACTCTGAGACGAGGAGCGAAGCTGCTCCTCCTTTCTACTGGATGCTGGGGTGGAACTCAGGCCCTTGGCATTGAGCTGCGTCCTCGGCTGCTTTGGGTTTTGATTTTGAGGTGGGATCTCCGTGAGTGACTGCATTGCCCAGCCCTGGAGACCCCCTGGCCTCGCTTCCCGGGGTGCGGAGATGTTCCCCGTGCCCCCCCGCACCGGGCTGAGGCTGGCCCCTTCCGATGGCTCCTCACCCTCGCAGACGTGGGGTTGGTTTCCCAGCAAGAGTCTGAGGCTGCGGTCAACAGCGGTGGGGGCTTGAGGAACCCCGCCGGCTGCAGCCTGAGCTCAGCCGGACCCTTCACCGGGTGGCGCAGGGCCAGGAGCAGTGCCTCGGATTTTCCACCGTTGACGTGAGGCTGCAGCTGGGTGTAGCACTGAAGGCCCATAATCCCGTCACTGTGGGAGGGTGAGGCAGGAGGGTGGCAGATTTGAGCCTAGCCTGGGCAATTTAGTGACTTAGTGAGAATAACAGGTTAGGGTCGCAGCTCTGTGCCAGGGCCCTGGGCTCAGTCCCTAGTGTAGAGGGGCAGGTAGCAGAGCAGATCTCAGCAGTGTTGGGACGAGGCCCGCAGAGTGGGCTTCCTGGGGGGGCCGGGAACTTTTGCACTGGCACATCCTGGAAGCTGAGCCTCTTTCCCGCAAGGTCTAGACTAGAAGAACCTTGGCAGGGAGCCCGGCAGCACAGTGCAGGCATTGAGTAGGACAAACGTGCCCAGAGGTGGGGGTGCAGGTGAATATTCGTACACCACAATGCCCTGGGACATGAAAAGTGTAGTCATGGGAATAAAAAACCCTCCAGAGACGCATCCAGAGGTGCAGCTCGGGAAGCCACTCGCTGAGCGACAGAGGGCTTGGCCTCTGAGCCAGCCTGATGGGCCAGCTGGAGGCAGGTGGGGAGGCTAGCACAGACTCAAGAAAAATCCCCTGGGGATAAGCCAGGCGTGGTGGTGCACACCAATGACTTCGCTTTCAGAGAGGCTGAGGCAGGAGGATCCAAGTGTGAGCCCAGCATGGGCTACTTAGCAGCTGAGTGAGGCCCTGCCTCAGAATCCAAACTAACAGGAGGCTGGGGTGGAGACCACGCAGGCCCTGGCTCCAGCTCTAGTTCTACCAAAAGCAGAGGAAGGGAGCAGTAGAGGGCGCTGTGTAGAGCTCTGCGGTGAATACCTAATGACTGCACTCGTTGGGGCTGGCGGCATAGCTCAGTGGTTACCGTGCTTGCCTAGCACCTGCGAGGCTCTGGGTTCGATTCCTCAGCACCACATAAAAGTGAGCTGGACGTTGTGGCACACACTTGGAATCCCAGCACTTAAGGCTGAGGCAGGAGGATTGCCGGGATTTCAAGGCCAGTCTGGGCCCCATAGTGAGTTCAGGATCAGCCTGGACTACAGAGTAAGACCCTGCCTCTGAGAATAACATAAAATAAAAACACAGAAAGTCTGCGCTTTTGAAGCCTCTATGTATATGAATGCAGGGATTTTTAATTTTGAATTTTTACAACTATTTTTATAGTTGTACTCACACATTTTGTTCTGCTTTGTGAGTTTTTTTTAAATGGTGGTTAAAAGCATGTGTGCGCACACACGGAGTTACCGTCTTTGCCACTTTTAGATTCCCAGAACTTTCGCATGCTGTAAAACAGAAACTGGGCCCAATAACCGAGAGCTGTCCATGTCCCTGCTCACCAGCCCTGGAAACCATTAAAAATACTCCCAAGGAGCTGGAGGAATGGCACAGCGGCTAAAGTGCTTCGATTCCCCAGCACCACATAAAGCTGGGAGTAGTGGCATATGCCTGTAATCCCAGCACTTGGGAGGCTGAGGCAGAAAGATGTCCTGAGTCCACGGTCAGCCTGGGCTACCCCAGTGAGTTCAGGACCAGCCTTGGCTACAGAGAAAGACCCTGTCTCAAAAAAAGAAAAAAAAGTAAGAAAGAAAAATGCTCTCAAGGATAACATTTTCTGAGGTTCTAGTATATGCCAGACATCATACCTACCATACTTAGCTTTCACAAAAATGTTCTCTGTAGATGAAGGTGCTCAGACTCAGAGATGTTGGGTAACTTGCCTAAGATCACACAGCTTTTAAGTGGTTGAATTTGAATGCAGATCTGAGTGTCTGTCTCTAAAGCCTATACTCATGTGTGGTGCAGCCTTAGATGGCCCTGGAACCTGTGTCTCTCCCAGGTCCTTTGAGTGTCTCCCTTCCCTCCTCTGCCCCCTCTTCCCAGTTCCCATGTTCCCTGGATACTGGGAGTGGGGGTGGAATCAGCCCAGGATCCTGAGTGCCTGCCTATCTCCGCCGGTGCCCACTGCATCCTCTGGACCTGAGTATCCGTGTGCCAACAGGTTGGCGGGACGAAGACTGGCGTGGTGCGGTATGTGGGGGAGACAGACTTCGCCAAGGGCGAGTGGTGCGGCGTGGAGCTGGACGAGCCCCTGGGGAAGAATGATGGAGCGGTGGCGGGTACCAGGTATGGTGACATCCCTGGGGACTGTGGGAGGGGCCAGGGTGGCAGAGGAGGCCAGTGAGAGCCATGTTGTGCCAGCTGCCGTGATGCAGGTGCTCTACCCCTCTCCTGATGGCCCATTGAGCGAGATGGTGAGATTATCAGCCCATGTGACAGGTGAGAGGCCAGAGAGGTCATTGCTCAAGGTCACAGAATCACAGCCATGCACTAGGAGGATCCATGTGCCCATTCCCATGCTGTGCATGGCTTGGTGGGCACAGGAGCACCTGGAAAGGACAGGCAGAGCCTGATGTGGTGGCATACACTCGTCATCCCAGCCTCTAGTCAAGAGGCTGAGGCTGAGGCAGGAGGATCACAAGTTTGATCCCAGCACGGGCCACTTAGTGACATCTGTCTCTAAATAAAAATAGAAAAGAGCTGGGAACGTAGTTTGTTGCCAAGGCCCTGGGTTCAGGTTCAATCTCTAGTACTAAAAAATAAAAATAAAAGGGACCCTAGGACTTGTGAGTGACGTGTCAGGTCATCAGACAGTGGCCAGGGCTCTCCAGACCACGGCAGCTTGGTGGAGACACCCAAGTGACCATCCATCTCCAAAGAACGTGACTCTGGTTCTGGGGGCAGATGTGGCTGGGGCTGCCCGGGGTTGTGGGGTGGACCCTGGTGAGCGGCGTGGGTGCCCGCACTGGTGGCCTCCAGGCCTCCGGGCTGGACTCCATGGCCCAGCGGCAGCTGTGACAGTCCGAGGACTGGGCCTCAGCTCAGACCGAGACACTGGGGGAGAACCAGGTGTGGCCCAGGCCCTGAGAAGGGGCAGCCAGCCCTCGGAGGGGGCCCAGCGGGCGGCGGGCAGGCCAGGCCGGGCAGAAAGCTGGCCCCTGGAAGAGTGGGGCAGCACGGTGTCGGTTTCCAGGCGAGTTGGAACCTGAACAAGGCTGGTTCTTGCGGTTCAGGGTTCAGCCTGTGAGCAGAGCGGTTTGGAGAGCCAGAGAAGAGTCTAGTTTCTATGGCAACACTCTGTGCTCCTCTTCCAGAGCCTGGGGTAGCGTGGGCAGCAGCCCCTCCCCCAGGCATCTCCTTCAGCCTGCTGCTTCTCTGTGCCAGCAGCCCCTAGGCAGGGAGTAGGGTTTTTTTTTTGTTGTTGTTGTTCTGGGGTTTGTCCATGGACAGACTTGAGTATAGGGCTGCAGCTGTGGCTGGGGGGTCCCGGTGGCCTATGGGAGCCAAGTAAAGGGGGCCTGTGGAGCCTGGCAGGGAGCATTCTGTCCCTGTGTTGCCACTAAACCAGCTGTGTGATGGCCAGCAACTTCCTTAACCTCTCTGAGCGCCGACTTCCTCATGTGTGCACGGAGACAGTATTGGGGCATCTTAAGAGTTATTGCTGGAATACACTGCCTGACACCCACAACTCAAGGGAAGAAAGGTTGGTTTTAGCTCACAGTTCCAGAAGGGCCTGTCCATTCGTGGACAGCCAGCCATGGTGGAAGCACTGGCCGAGGCCTAGCTGGAGAGAAGCTGTGGTTCTGGTGGCAGACGGGAAGCAGAGCGAATACGGGAGGGGCAGGGCCAGGGCGAGTTCTTCCGGGTCATGTCCTAGTGACCCTTCCAGCTAGGTCCTCACCTCAGGAAGTCAGTGTGGATTGAGTGACCTCCATGGTTGGCTCACCTTCCAAACATGAGGCTTTCAGGGGACATTCCAGATCCAGACCTGACAGGAAGGGTTGAAATGAATATCCGCATTGAGCAGCGGTCACAGAGTGAGACCCAGTTACTGCCGTGTCCCCTCACCCAGCAGCTGGTCACAGCAGCAGTGCCAGCCTCTGCTCACCTGTGTTCCCTCTCCAAGAGTCCCGTCCACTGGCGTGGGGTGTGGGTGGTAGGGCCTCAGGCACGTGCCTCTCTCTCTGTCTCTAGGACTGTGCAGAGTGGGGGGAGCCGTAGGCCGTGGCGTGGTGACGGCAGTGTGGGTGTCCTCCTCCAGGTACTTCCAGTGTCCCCCCAAGTTCGGCCTCTTTGCACCCATCCACAAGGTGATCCGCATCGGTTTCCCATCCACCAGCCCGGCCAAGGCCAAGAAGACCAAGCGCATGGCCATGGGCGTGTCCGCACTCACTCACAGCCCCAGCAGCTCCTCCATCAGCTCCGTCAGCTCCGTGGCCTCCTCCGTCGGGGGCCGGCCTAGCCGCAGTGGCCTGGTGAGGGCAGGGTCGGGGGGGCGGGTGGGGACAGCAGGTCCAGGAGTCCCGGTCTACACCCATTGCTGGGTATCCCAGGCATCCCTGGGATTTTTAACCAAAGACAAAATGATTTTTAAAGGAAAAATCGATCATTTATGTTTGTTGTTACTTTTATACAGCTGATCTGTGTATAGGCTAACCTCTTCCCTAGTAGGTAAGAACAGCTGTTCAGGGTGAGGCTGGCACAGGGCTGTGGGCAAGGGAGAAAAAGAGGCTGCCAGGAGGTAGGCAGAGGGCCCTGTGCGTCACCACGGACCCCTGAACCCCGCCTGCACCCCGCTGCCCTCCACAGCTCACGGAGACGTCCTCGCGCTATGCCCGCAAGATTTCGGGCACGACGGCCTTGCAGGAGGCGCTGAAGGAGAAGCAGCAGCACATTGAGCAGCTGCTGGCCGAGCGGGACCTGGAGCGGGCTGAGGTGGCCAAGGCCACCAGCCACATCTGCGAGGTGGAGAAGGAGATTGCGCTGCTCAGGGCGCAGCATGAGCAGGTGGGCCACGGCAGGCGCCGGAGGGGCAGCGGGAGCGGAGCTGGGCAGGGAGGCGCAGAGCCTGAAGCAGGAGGATTGCTGTGAGTTCAAGACCAGCCTGGACTACAGAAGGAAACCCTGTCTCAAAATGAATAAATAAAGTTAGCTAGACATGGTGGCATATGCCTATAATCCCAGCACTTGGGAGTCTGAGGCAGGAGGATTACCCGTGTGTCCCAGGAGGATTACCCGTGTGTCCCAGGCCAGCCTGGACTAAAGATATATAGGTAGGTAGATAGTTAAAGGGCTAGGGTTGTAGCTCAGTGCAGAGGTCCTAGGCCAAGCCCCAGTACCACGAAAGAAAGAGAAAGAAAGAAAGAAAGGAAAAGAAACAAGAACCTGGGTTACAGTGTGTGTCCCCTGCTTTCCATGCCACCCCCAGCGTGAACGTTTCTAGGCCATGGACGATTCTTGGCTGTGTAGTGGCTGCAGGCTGCCGGTCGTGGGCGCATTATCACTGAGGCGGCCACTCTGCTGACGTTGAGGGTTTCCTGTTTTTCTGCTTTCCTACGTAGTGCTGCAACAAGCATTTTTTTGCCTCATTGTGCACGTTTCAGGCAAGGCATTTGAACTGGCTCAGGGTGGGATTTCAGAGCCAGGCCCCCTCCGCCAGGTCTGAGATCGGCTGTGTGGGCCACGTCCCTGGACGTTTCGTCTCTTGGAGGAGAGACCTCTCCTGGTGCCAGTGCCCAGACAGGCTGGCTCTCACCCCAACCTGTGCACTGGTGTCAACAGAGATGTGCTCCCTGGGGCTGGTGACCTGACTCGTTAGCACAGCACGTGCCTAGCATTCTCAAGGCCGTAGGTTCTGGTTTTTGAGACAGGGTCTTACTCTGTAGTCCAGGCTGCCCAGACTGGTCTTAAACTCTTGACAGTCCTCCTGCCTCAGCCTCCTGAGTGCTGGAATTGCAGGCATGTGCCACCACGCCCAGCTTATGTGATGCTGGGGAATTGAATTCAGGCCCTTAAGCCTGCTTGGCAAGCTCTTTAACTGCCGAGCCATTGCTCCAGCCCTCAAAGCCATGTTCTTACATGTGCTATGAGAAGGGCCATCTCAGGGTGACAGGTCCTCTGCCCTTGAGGCTGGGGGCCATGGCAGATGTCTGGAGTGGCAGCTCCTGGGGACGTGTGGGCCCGAGAGTCACCCCGGTGAGGCCTCTGCTGTTTGTTCCCTGAGGCCTGCTGTGCCCTCTCCTCCCTCAGGCCAACCGTTGGTGCCTGTTGGGGGCTACCTGGCCCTGACCTGGTCTCGCCTCCTTGGGCGCAGTATGTTGCAGAGGCTGAGGAAAAGCTGCAGCGGGCCCGGCTGCTGGTGGAGAGCGTGCGGAAGGAGAAGGTGGACCTGTCCAACCAGCTGGAGGAGGAGCGGAGGTGCGTCCGGGCTCCGTGGCTTGGAGCCACGCGGGGTAGCGCAGGGAGGGTCAGGAGCGGGGGCAGAGGCTGATCCTCTCTCGGCCCCTCGCTGGCTGTGTCACCTGGACGGTGACTGATCTCTGGGCCTTAGTCTTCTCATCTGCCGAGTGGAGCGATGGGCCTCATTCTGGAGCAGGGTTGGGAGGACTCATGAGGTAACTGGAGCCCCATGCATGATCCCGGCAGCCTGGGAGGCTGAGGCAGGGGGATCCCAAGTAGGAGCTACTGAGTTAATGAAACCTTGTATCAAAAAAGAAAAAAAAAAACAGATAACGGGAGTCAGGCCCTAGGCCCAGGTGGCCACCTGGCTGTACCCTGCGGGCTTCGCTATCGTTGCTCTGGCCTGTGGCTAACGCAAGTCCTCTAAGACGGCCCAGTGTCCCTGCTCCCTTGTGCCCCCATGTGCCCTGTGCAGGTCCCATGTGTGGAGCTCCATTCTTACTTTGCATGCCAGGAAACTGAGGCCCAGAGGCAGCAGCTTCCCAGGGACCCTGAGGTGCCGCTTGTGTGGGTGTGGGTGGGCCCTGCCTGGGCATTCCTTATCTGATAAGTAGCCAGAGGCATGCACTGCCCCTTGACACAGAGGTGGGCAGGGCTCCGGGGATACAGGTCTCCGTGCTCTGCATAACGGCCTGCGGCTACTGTGTCCGCCTGGGGTTTTCATTTCCTGGCAGTGCCGGGGCCAGCGCCTAGGACCCACACACGGAGCTGCATCCTCAGCTTTTCTACATTCCTGACTTTTAGGCTGTGTCTAAGTCGCTCAGCTCCCCAGCTGGATGTGCCTGAACGTGGAATCCTCCTGCTCCAGCCTCCAGGATGCTGGGGTTGCAGGAGTGGGCCACCATGCTTGGCCATCTGTTTGTTTTTGAGGCTCTCCAGGGATGAGCCAGGAATCTCTCCCAACCCTGTGTAACCTCCCAGCCAGGAACCCACACAGAAAGATCTGTCAGTGGGACCGGCCCTGGCAGCAGCCCAGGTGATTCAGCCTGGCCCGTCTGGGGTCTCCTCGGGAGACAAAGAGCAGGACCAGGAGCCTCCTGGCCTCCCTGGGCTGTGCACTTTTCCGCGTCTCCCAGCCCTCCCCGTCCCAGCGCAGTGTCGGCCACAGCACGCCTACTGATGTCTGCGTGTTGGGTGTTCAGCCGAGGCATGTACTCTGCGGGCTGCTGTTACTATCTGACTTGGGAGATGAAGGTTTATTTATATCTGCCTGAGATGGCCGTTGGGGGTGCACACATCTGGTTCCCATGACAACACACCCACCAACAAACAACAACAGTTCTTAAGGGAAAATTGTGGGTGTCGTGTTCAGGAGGAGCCTGGGTGCAAGTTCCACCGATGCCATGCCCTTGCTGTGTGACCCTGGGCAAGCCACTTGCCTTCTCTGGCCTTAGTTTTCTCATTGGTACGCTGCAAGCTGCCAGGAGGCCTCTGGTGAGTGGTGGTGCAAACACTGTGAGGTGGGCCTGTGTGGGTCCCTGTGCGGTCTTGGCTCGCGTGCCAGTGCACGCACATTCCTCCCCACAGGGATCCCCTGGCTCCTGCAGCAGGGCCCTGGTGGCTGTCCCCTTCCAGGAGCAGCTCCCAGTGGAGATTGGGGCCTTGACCTTCAATTTTGAGGCCTGTGGGTGAGGGTAGAGTCAGCCGCGAGGATCCCCTCCCTGGCCCTCCTCTTGGCCCATGTGGCAGCGTCTGCTCCCTGCAGTGATAGGAACAGAGTTGTCACCACGTGCCTGTGCCTCCCTCTACAAGCCACTGTCCCTTAGTCGCTGGTGTGGCTACCCTGGGGAGACCAGAGGCCCCTGTTCAGAGTGCAAGGAGTGCAGCCTGAGTTCTACAGGCTTCCAGAGCTTGGCTCCTGGCCTGGTGGGCTGCAGCCGGCCCCTCGCCAGTGCCCTCAGCCCTGTCTCCCCCGCAGGAAGGTGGAGGACCTGCAGTTCCGCGTGGAGGAGGAGTCCATCACCAAGGGAGACCTGGAGGTAAGCGGCTGCCCCGCCCTGAGCTGTTGCGCCGCGTGAGGCCCCTCCATCAAGCTGGTCCCCCAGGAGGGAGCAAGGAGTTTGCTAGGGGGGAGCCGGGCAAGGTCAGAGGTCACCCCTGGAAGCCTGGCAGAGGCATGAGACTCAGGTGGTCACAGGAGGAGGCTCTGCTGCAGAGCCTGGGGCCTGTGCCATGACAGCGGGGGACAACATGGGCCGAGGGCAGTGAGGAATTCTGGGTACACTGGCTGGAAGGAGTCTGTGGTGTCACCGAGTTAAAAGATGGGAGCCGGATGTGGTGGCGCACACCTGTAATCCCAATACTCAGGAGGCTGAGGTGGGAGGACTGCCATGAGTTCAAGGCCAGCCTGGGCTACAGAGAGAAACCCTGCCTCAAAAAAGAAAAAAAGGAGAAACTGAGCCTGGTGACCCAGGCCTCCCAGCACCTGGGAGGCTGAGGCAGGAGGATCAGAAGTTTGAGCCCATTCTGGGCAACTTAGTGAAATCCTCTTAAGATCAGAAATAAAAATGGGAGGTAACCCGGTGTAAAGCCCTGCCCAGCACCACTAAATAAATAATACATACATCATACAAACTTCCGTACATACGTACAGATGAGAAAACTGAGGCTCAGAGAGGCCACAGGGTCTCGCCCACGTTTGGAGGCCGTCAACAACTGGAGGGACAAGGGCTGAGACTCTCGCTTCTGGCTCGGCCACTCGCTGCGCCTGCTCCCCTCCCACCCTGTCCTAGCGCTGCGGACAGGGGCTGGGGTAGCAGGGGCCTCTACCCCTCTGATCTGCTCACCTTTTGGAGCCGAGGGACCCAGGGCAGTGAAGGCCCCCGGGCCCTGCCCTGTCGCTGTCCCCATCGCACAGACATCACAGGGCACAGGAGGCCCCCTGAGTGGGCAGGACATCTCCCTGCTCCAGCCCCACAGTGCCCTGGGAGACAGCTGGGGGCCAACACACCCGCAGCTCCCCCAGGGTGTCGGGCAGCGGGTTCTGGCTGTCCACACTCGGGTTCTGGCCCTAGCTGGCCTCATGCAGCCTCTTCCCTTCCCACACGTGGTTCAGTTTCCACATGTGTAAGACACGGAGGCTGAACCCCAGCAGGGTTCTGAGGCTCCTGTTGGCACACTCACAGGCCCTCCTCCACGCCTGACTAGCAGCACTGGGTGGGACCCCATCTGCGCTCTGCCTGCCCCCTCGTGGCGCCCTGTGGGAAATGCTTCAGGGATCACTGGAGTAGGTGATGCCTGAGCTCCAGTCAGAAACGCTGGCTTCTGACTGATTAGGACTCCTGTGAGCCAGGTCGGGTGGCACAGGCCCGTAATCCCAGCACTCAGGGAGGCTGAAGCCGGAAGATCGTAAGTTCAAGCCCAGCTTAGGCAATTAGCGGGACCTTGACTCAAAAATATGAATGGGCCGGGGGTGTAGTTCAGTGTGAAGGTCCTGGGCTGGATCCCTAGTATCACAAAAAACACACACAAAGACCCCAAAACCCTACAGATTCTAGCTCCTGTGAGCAAGAATATTCCTGTGGGTATCCTGTTCCAAGAACCCTGGTGGGGACGCACCTGGGGAGGGATGGGGTGTCTGCCAGCTGCTGCCCAGGTGTGAAGAATGGGAATTGGGCATACCTGGCACATGAGCCCCGCTCAGCGTCACGCTCCTTGGACATAGGTTTCCCTCGGTGCCAGTGACAGGACCTCGAGGCATGTCCACTGGGTTTCTGATGAGTGGCTGGCCTCCTTCAGGGGTCTGGGTGGGCTTCTGGGAAAAGCCTTGTGGCTTCTAGGACAGAGTCCCTCCCCCCCCACCCCCCCAGCTTCTGACACTGTGGAGACTTGCATAGCTGGGGCAGGGGGCACAGGGGAATGGAGCCATCCCTGTGCCAGCAGCCCAGCTCGCTTATGTGCCCCCAGCGGCCTCCCTCTTTGCTGTGGCCCCAGGCCTCGTCTGCTTGTCACACTGTCTCTGGCATCTGACCTCCCTGCTTCAGCTGGGCCATCTCTTACCAGGTACTCTCACGAGAAAGTCAGGTTGGTCCCAGGCTAGCCAGGGGGCTGGGGGCTTTGGAGCAGGCATCCACTCCTAATCTGGTCAGGCCTGGTAGTACGATGCAGGTGGTGGGGCAGTGAGGGACAGCCGGTTCCGCTGGAAGGGCTGTTCTTATCGAACACACCAAACTGGGATTCATGGCAGCCAGAGGGCAAATCAACTTAAAACACCACTCATGGAGTGGCTCAGCGGTTAAAGCACTTGCCTAATGAGCGCTACATCAAACACTTAAGTACCTGAGTTCACTTCCCCAGCACCACTTAAGGGGGGCATGGTGGTGCACGCCTGTAATCCCAGTACTCAGTAGGCTGAGGCAGGAGGATTACCTTGAGTTCAAGGTCAGCCTGGGCTATAGCGTTAGACCCTGTCTCAAGAAAACAAAATGCTCGCTTCTACCTTTTATAAAAAGTCAAATTGTATTTATTGCTGCTATTTTGTGGTTCTAGGGATTGAGCAGCAGACTTCACCCAGAGCTGCATCTTCAGCCCATTTATTTATTCATTTTTTTTTCTTCTGAGACAGAGTCTTCCTAAGTCTCTTAAGTTAAGTTGCGCAGGCTGGCCTCCAACTTGCGATCCTCCTGCCTTAGCCTCCCAAAGTGTTGGGATTCCAGGCCTGCGCAACCAGGCCAATTTAAAAGTTAAAATAAAAACCAAGCTGAGCGTGGTGATTCATGCCTATGATCCCTGCACTCAGGAAGCCGAGTCAGGAAGGTGACAGTTTTGAGCTGACTTTCAACAACTGAATGATTTAGCGAGCCTCTGCCGCAAAATAAAAAGCGACTGGGGCTGAAGGAATAGCTCAGCAGTTAAAGCACTTGCCACAAGCGCTAAGCCAAGCACTACGTACCTGAGTTCGATTCCCCAGCACCACATAAGCCAGGTGTGGTGGCGCAGGCCTGTACTCCCAGCACTCGGGAGGCTGAGGCAGGAGGATTACCACGTGTCTAAGGCCAGCCTGGGCTCCATAGTGAGTTCAGGACCAGCCTGGGCTACAGAGCGAGACCCTGTCTCACATAGATAAATAAATAAATAAATAAATAAATAAATAAAAGCAGCTGGGGTTGTAGCCCAGTGTGGTGGCCCTGGGTTCAAACCTCAGCAGGATTGCCATGTGTCCAAGGCCAGCCTGGGCTTCATACTGAGTTAAGGACCAGCCTGAGCTACAGAGTGAGACCCAGTCTCACATAAATAAATAAATAAATAGATAAATAAATAATAAATAAAAAGCAGCTGGGGTTGTAGCCCAGTGCAGTGGCCCTGGGTTCAAACCTCAGCAACAGCCCCACCCACAATCCCCACCCTTCTTCCCTTGCCATCCCTTCAGGCTGTCATCCCCCTCTCTCTGCTGCCCTCACAGCAGAGCCTCACTGTGCTCACGAGAGACCCTCACTCACCACCACTCAATGCCAGGTCCCCCTTCCCCACTTTTCTGCCTCTTGGCCAGCGCCTCCAGAAGGGGGATTGGAGTGCTGGATGCACAGCCTGTGGCCTCTGGTGCCCTCCCTGGGCCTTGTGGCTGCGGGGTCTCCCCACGCCTCTCTGTACCATCCCTGCTGGGACCCCTGGGCTGCACTGAAAATGCGGCCCCCACTGACTGGCTGGAAGCCTCCTGCATTCCCGGTCATGGGGGCCAGAGGCTAACATGCAGGGCCAGCAGGCAGGCCTGCCTCCCTTCCAGAGGCCTGGGCGAGGCTTCTCCAGGCCCCCTCCTGACTTCGGGAAGGGTCACTGGAAGCTGGCATTACTTCAGCTGGCCCCTGTGGTCGCTGGGCTGTATTCCCTGTGTCTCTCACATGGCTGCCTGTAGAGGACACCAGCCGTGGGACTTAGGGCCTGCCCTAATCCAAGGTGGTGCCATCATAACACAATGTATGTTCCAAACTAGGGCCTGGTAGGCGTGAGATGCGTGGGTTGGTCAGGCCCGGAGCACAGGCCTGCAGTCCCAGCCCTCTAGGAGGCTGAGGCCAGAGGATCACGAGTTCAAGCCCAGCCTTGCTCACTTAGTGATTTAGCAAGAAGACCCTATCACAATTTTTTTTTAATGGGTTGGAGGAATATCACAGCGGTTAGAGCACTTGCCTAGCAAGCTCAAAGCCCTGACTGATTCCCCAGCACCACATAAGCCAGCCCTGGTGGGGCATGCCTGTACTCCCAGCACTTGGGAGGCTGAGGCAGAAGGATTGCCATGAGTTGGAGGCTGGCCTAGGCTATGTGGTGAGCTTAGGACCTGCTTGGACTAGAGGGAGACCCTGTCTCAAAAAAAAATTTTTTTTAAAATAAATAAAAGGGGTGTGGACGTAGCTCAGTGAGAAGGACCTGGGTTCAGCCCTCAGGACTGCAGAAAACAAAATGGGCCTTGTTTGTCCCCTCATCCCGTGGGGGCCCCCACTTTCCACCCCCACCCAGGCCTGCTGCTCTGCAGCCTGCCTCCCCTCTTCCTGCTCCCTCGGCCCCATGGGAATCCGTCCACACCTCCTCTTCTCATCCCACTGTCACGGAGCCTCTGGACCTTCCGAATGATCTCCGGTGGCAGTTCTGCCTCCCGGCTGGTGCAGCCTCCCCTGGCTCGGACCCCCACCCATGTTCTATGCTTCATGGAACTAAATTTTTTTTTTGAGACAAGGCCTTACTACGTCGCTAATTTATAATCCTCCTGCTTCAGTCTCCCAGAGTGCCGGAATTATTGGCCTGCACCACCTGCCCTGTTAAGCAAAGCTTTTAAAAGCATCAGTCAGAGCTAGGCATGGTGGCACGCACCTGTAATCTCCGCTCTCTGGGAGGCCGAGGCAGGAGGATCACAAGTTCAAGCCCAGCCTGAGTGATTTAGTGACTTGGCAAGACCCTGTCTCAAAATCAGGAATAAAAAGGGCTGGAGTAGCTGAGTATGAAGCTGTGGGTGCAGCCCCCCCCCCGACCCGCCCTTCCCTGCTCCCATGTGCACTGGGCACCCTGGGTAACACCCAGGCTGTGGGGTGGCCTGGACAGGGTCCCTGACCTGGCCCTGCTCACACTCCTCCCTGCGCAGGTGCAGGGGCTCCTCCCTGGTTCTAGAATGTCTCAAGCTGTGTCCTGCCCCTGTGGCTCCCCTGCCTGATCGCAGTCCTCACCTCCACAGGGAGGGGTGGTGTCTCCTCCCCCCAACTCTTAAGTCGTGTTCCCCTCCCGGCCTCCATCCCTCCTTCTGAGTTTCTCTGCCCTGGAACCCTCACTGCATCCGTGCTACCCCTCCCAGAAGGCCAGCCCCTCGCAGCGGGGACCTGGACCATCCTGCTATCTCTCTACCCCCAGTGTGAACAGGGCAGGGACGTAGTGACGTGCTTTTCTAAGAGCAGGCTTCCTGGCTCTCGGACTAGGGCGTGTTTTGTTGTTTTGTTTTTCTTGTGGTTCTGGGGATTGAACCCAGGGCCTTTGTACCAAGCTACACATCTCATCCTCAGTCCTCTCTGTCTCATTTTTTCCCCTTTATTTTTGAGTGTGAGACAGGGTCTCATTAAGTCACTAAGCTGCCCAGGCTGGACTCAAACTTGTGATCCTCCTGCCTCAGCCTCCCACGACTACAGGCATATGTCACCGTGCCCTGCCCAGCTTAAAATTCTGTTGTACCACTTTTCCTTGCCCCCGGAACAAGCCCAGTCCTTGGTTTCATTTGAATAGGAAGAACAATTTTAACAGAGAAAATATGTTTCATCAATGTCTTAATTACTGTTTTGTTGCTGTGACTCAATACCCGACACCCACAAACTTAGGAAAGGAAAGGTTTATTTTAGCTCACAGTCTCAAAGGTCACAGTACATTCAGGGGCGGTGGGCAGCAATCGAAGTACATGGCAGAGAGAGGTGGAGGCAGCTTCCCCGAACAACAGGGAGACAAGCTGAGGCTAGTTGAGACTAGTCCCATCCTCCAGGAAGGCAGGTGCAGCTTATGTATCCTTTCAGGTCTCCACCCAGTAACCAGTCCCTCCTGCATCCAGGTGTGGCCACTACACACCATTAATCCTAACTTAGCTGCAATCCATCCCTCCAGACCAGACCCCAATCCACCAACATCACATGTTTCCATTAAAATATATGAGACTTTTGGGGGACACTCCAGATCCTAACCACAATCAACCTGCAATGAAGTATTTGCTGGGAACTGGCTGAAAGTTGTCCCTGTCTCAGGGATACCCAGGGATGTGATGTGTCTCTTTAATCAGGCAAGTCCTTGAGCTGAGCATGGTGGCACACCCCTAGGGTGCCAGATACTTACGAGGCTGAGGCAAGAGGATCACAAGATCATTGTCAACCTGAGCAACTTAGGAAGACCCTATCCCAAAACAGAACAAACTAGCCCTTGACCAGGTGCAGTGACATATACCTGTAATCCTAGCTAGTTGGGAGGCTGAGACAGAAGGATCCACATGTTTATGGGCAGCCTGGGTGACTTAGCTAGACCTGTCTCAAAAACTCTTTTTTAAATGAAAGAGCTGGGGATATAGCTCAGTGGTAGAGTGTTTGCTTAGCACGCATGAGGCCCTGGGTTCCCTGTCCAGTAAACACACATGCACACACACCCTCTTATCCCCTGGCTGCCTGAGAGGTGTCCCCAGGTCGTTCCTTGTGCTGTGCTTCAGGCAGGACTGGGGTGACCACTCTGTGGCTGAGAAGGGAGAGAGCTGCCTTCCAGGAAGTATCCTTGTCCCTTGATACCAAGGGGGATTGACTGTGTGATCCCAGCAGTTCAAAATTCTCGAGGGCCTATGTCCTCTGTATACATAAGAGGTCTGCAAACATCCCTCATGTACTTCCAATTAGGAGTCCCCAGCCCTGGGCCACACCGAGGAGGTGAGCGGCACCCCAGCTTGCAATTCCTCGTCTGTGTTACAGCCACTCCTTGCCACACCTGTTACCGCCTGAGCGCCACCTCCTATCAGATCAGCAGCGCATCAGCTCCCTCTGGAGCACAGAACTGTGCGACTGTGCACACGCGGGAGCCAGGGTGTGCGCCCTGGTGCAGCCTGATGCCTGACAATCTGAGGTGGAGCCCAGGCCGTGGAGCCAGTGTGGCCCCACCTTCCATCTGTGGAAAATGTCTTCTATGAATCTGGTCCCTGGTGCCAGAAAAAGTTAGAAACCTCGCCAGGTGTGTTGGTGCAAGCCTGTAATCCTAGCACTCTTGGGAGGCTGAAGCAGGAGGATTGCGAGTTTGAGCACAGCCTGGGCAAATTTAGCAACTTAGTGAGACCTTTTCTCAACAATAAAAAGGATTTGGAGATGTAGCTCAATGCGAAGGTCGTGGGTTCAGTCCCCAGTGCCATGGGGAAAAAGAAAGAAAGAAAGAAAATCCGCTGTTTTAAATTCTCTGTTGATCCAATATAGGTCCAAACTGAACAGTTACATTCTTTAAAGAATAATGACAAGGTGAAGAGTCTGTGTTCAGGACAGACAATTTTAAAAAATATTTTCAATTGCGAGCTAGGTAGGGTGGCAACACACCTGTAATTTCAGCACTTGGGAGGCTGAGGCAGGAGGATTTCTCTGAGTTCAAGGCCAGCCTGGGCTATGTAGTGAGTTCTGAATCACCCTCTACTAGAGTGAGGCTCTGTCTCAAAAAATGGTATCTCTTTTTTTCAGTCACACGTTGCAGAAGCCCAGGACCTAGAAGCCGCAGACGCAGGGAGGTGTTTCTCAGGCAGGGGCCTTAGTTTGCAGCATCTGCCGGGAGGAGGCCTGTGGGTGGGTGGTTTGCTTCCCGTGTGTGCCTGGGCTAAGGCCGCCTCTCCAGAATCATGGCACAGGTTGGGTTTGACCTTTGTCCCCAGAGCAGGAGTGGGACCCCGTGCCTGTGCTGGACCGGAACCTGGTTTCCAAATGGGTGGCCTGGGGTGAACGCCCTCTGCTGCTTCCTTCTCTGAAGGTCCACCACGGGTGAGCCAGATGCCACCCTGGGCACCCTGAGAATGTGAGCTTTGTGAGCGGATGAAGCGGGTGTTGTGAGGCAGGGACAAAAGTGGCCTTGTGCTGCCTGGACGCCAGGCCTCCTGTGGTGCCCAGGGTGGTGGAGGCACAGCCCAGCCTCACCCTGGAGGCCGTGCCCAGAGACTCAAGGCGGAGTGGGTTCTCCTGGAAACCTTCCATCCCGCTCGTTTTTCCCGGCAGGCCTTGGGGGTGGTGTGGGAATCTGGAATTGTTTCATCATCTCCCTAAGGGAGCCTGTGGTGATCCTGTGTCCATGGGTCCCCGAGGGGCTGCAGGAGAGGGGTGACAGGAGGGATCTGGGGTGCCCATTGCCACCCCAGCAGGTGGGCTGGAAAGGACAGGTGACCGCAGCCCCTGTGCCATAAACGCAGCCCGGCCACCATGAGGGGCAGGCGACAGGCCCGGCGCCTCCAGCTCCCTAGAGCCCTGTCTTTTCCGGAGCGATTCTGGCTCAAGACCTTCTCCTTGCCTTGTTGACGGAAGATGACCCTCCTCTCTCTCTCTCTCTCTTCCCCCCTCCTCTTTCTGCCTCTGGCTTCTTCTCCCCTGCCCCTCGCCCCGCCCACCGCCCCGGGTGGAGCAGACCCAGACGCAACTGGAGCATGCGCGCATTGGGGAGCTGGAGCAGAGCCTGCGACTGGAGAAGGCGCAGGCTGAGCGGCTGCTCAGAGAATTAGCGGACAACCGGGTAACAGCGCCGCGCCGGCCGCCGCGCCCCTCGGCCACCGCTTCCGCTTCTCGGCTTCATTATTTACTCTTGTCTTTGGCTGCTGTCATTCCTGCTTTTTCCCCCCCCTTTTGTGTCCCCTTCCAGGAGGGGAGTGGAGATTTGCAAACATACGCCTATGGCCATGGGATGCTTTGGGGGTCGGGGGTTGGTTCTCCTTGACTTTGCTTCCCAGCTCGTGGCCCTGTGAGACTGTCCCGTTTCCCTCCTCCCGGGCATTGCCACAGCAGGGCTTTGGCATGTCTGGACACAGGGGCCTCCTGGTGATGGTCCACCATGGAGGCTGCCTGTCCACACCTCCTGGGACAAGGGGGAGGCCAGATGCTGCAGAGTCAGGGTCCTCCGGCTCAAGGGGGCCTATACATGGTGGCAGGAAGGGCTGGCCCAGAGGACCCGGGCTCAGGAAGTAGTGGGGCCACCCAGGCGTGGTGGCCAGACCTGTAATCCCAGCACTCAGGAGGCTGAAGAAGGATTGCTAGTTCGAACCTAGCCTGGGAAATGTCGCAAGGTCCTATCTCAAAATTCAGAACATTTTTAGAAGGGCTGGGGAGGTAGCTCAGACCAGAAGCCCAGGGTTCAGTCTCTAGTGCTGAAGAAAAGGACGTAGCGAGGCTTTGGGGAAATAGGGATGTCCTGAAGGATGGGACTGTGTCTGTCCAAAATCTGGCTGGAGTGATGAGGGGGTCAGGGAGTCCCAGGCATGGTGCCTGGGCAGCCTGTCGACAGCTGTCCTAACAGGGTCTAGCCAGGTGGCCCCGTACCTGTAGGCAGCAGGAGGCTGAGGCAGGCAGGTTCAGTTTCTGCACAGTGCCCCTGCACACGTTCGGGCATGTGCCTGCACTGTGGACTGAGTGGTGGTGCAGAAGCACTCCCAGCCACTGGGCAGCTCACGTCAGAGGCACCTGGCCTTCGACCAGCCACATGACCAAACAAAAATGGGTCTGGGCAGGCAGGTGGCCACATGACCAAACAAAAATGGGTCTGGGCAGGCAGGTGGTGTTTTTGAGCCCAGTCTGAGTAACCTCGTGACTGAGCAAGATCCTGCCTCAAAATAAAAAAATTTTTAAAGTGCTAGGAATATAGCTCCGTGCAAAGGCCCTAGGTTCTATTCTCACTGCCACGCCCCCAGAATAAATAAATAAATAGGTTTATTGAGCCAAAGGACCAAAACCTAAGTTTGCTGAAGATTTGAGACTATATGTTTTAAAAATAAACAAATAATGGATTGTTCCAGGGCTAGAGGAATGGCACAGCAGTTCTGGCTCCTGCCTATTAAGTGCTAAGCCCTTGAGTTCGATTCCCCAGCACCATGGAAGGTGGGCATGGTGGCGCATGCCTACCTGCCATCCCAGCACTGTAATCCCAGTGAGTTAAGGACCAGCCCAGGTTGCGGAGCGAGACCCTGTCTCAAAGAAAAGATCATTCCAGATCTATGACCATCAGTATGATCAAAGTGGACTCTTACATAAAGGGTCTGGGAGTGTTAATTCTGTTGTCAGGCTGAAGCGCAACCCTTTTGCTGCCCCTCTGGCACTGGCCACCCTGGCTGGGTTACCAGGGGGATAGATCAGGGGTTAAGTGCATAGCATGCCAAGATCCTGGGTTCAATTCCCCAGCACCACATAAAGATTAGGGTAGGTGGCATATGCCTGTAATCCCAGTACTGAGACAGGAGGATTGCTGAGTCCAAGGCCAGCCTGGGCTACATGAGTTCAGGACTAGCCTGGACTATAGAGTGAGACCCTTGTCTCAGAAAGAAAAAGGATTTTTAAAAAGTTGGCAGCAGGGTGGTAGCATACACCTATGATCCTAGCTACTCAGGAGGCAGAGGCAGGAAGATCACAAATTTGAACCCAACCTAGGCAATTTATTGAGACTACCTCAAAATAAAAGTTTTAAAGCCAGGCCTTGTGGCAAAGGCCTGTAATCCCAGCGCTCTGGAAGGCTGAGGCAGGAGGATCACAAGTTTAAACCAGATCTGGGCAATTAGTGACTTAGGAAAACCTTGTCTCTAAGTCAGAAATAAAAAATGGGCTCAGGATTAGGGTGTAGCTCAGCTGCTAAGAGTGTTTGCCTAAGCAAGGATTAGGCCCTGGGTCCGTTTACCCAGCACTGCCTAAACCCAGCTTAGTGGTGCACACCCATAATCCCAGTGTCTGGGAGGCCGAAGCAGGAGGATTGCCATGTATTGGATTCCAGCCTGGGCTACAGTGCAAGACACTGACTCCAAAAATAAGTGCGGGGAGGTGCTGAGTATGCGGCTGAGTGTGGAAGCTACGGGCTGATGCCCTGTACCACCAAAAAAATATGAAAATGAAAAGGTCTGGAATGTAGCTCAGTGCAGAGGCCTCTGGTTCCATCCCCTGTGATCGAGTTTCCCGGAAGCTGTCAGCTACGAGGTGGCTTCTCTTCCCTAGTGATATGTCCTGACCCCCCGCTCCCCGCCATCCTGGCTGCGTCCCACGCCCACCACTGACCGAGCCCCTCTCTCCCGCAGCTGAGCTCGGTGGCCGAGAAGTCGCGCGTGCTGCAGCTGGAGGAGGAGCTGAGCCTGCGGCGCGGCGAGATCGAGGAGCTGCAGCTGTGCCTGCGCCACTCGGGCCCGCCGCCCGCCGACCACCCCGAGGCGGCCGAGACCCTGCGGCTGCGCGAGCGGCTGCTGTCGGCAGGCCCGGAGCCAAGGCGGGATAGTGGCGCACCGCGCGACAAGTATGAGAAGGCGCTCAAGGCCTATCAGGCCGAGGTGGACAAGCTGCGGGCGGCCAACGACAAGTACGCGCAGGAGGTGGCGGACCTCAAGGCCAAGGTACAGCAGGCCACCAGCGAGAACATGGGCCTCATGGACAACTGGAAGTCCAAGCTGGACTCGCTGGCCTCGGACCACCAGAAGTCCCTGGAGGACCTGAAGGCCACACTGAGCTCGGGCCCCGGCGCCCCGCCGAAGGAGATCGGGGAGCTGCGGGCCGGCGTGGAGGGCGTCAGGATGGAGCACCAGCTGGAGCTGGGCAACCTGCGCGCGCGGCATGACCTGGAGACGGCCGTGCACGTGAAGGAGAAGGAGGCGCTGCGCCAGCGGCTGCAGGAGGCGCGCGGCGAGCTGGCCGGCCTGCAGCAGCACTGGCGCGCGCGGCTGGAGGCGCAGGCGGCCCAGCACCGGCTGGAGCTGCAGGAGGCGCGGGACCGGTGTCGCGACGCACAATTGCGCGTGCAGGAGCTCGAGGGGCTGGACGGCGAGTATCGCGGGCAGGCCCAGGCCATCGAGTTCCTCAAGGAGCAGATCGCGCTGGCCGAGAAGAAGATGTTGGACTACGAGCTGCTGCAGCGGGCCGAGGCCCAGAGCAAGCAGGAGGCGGAGCAGCTGCGCGCCAAGCTCCTGGTGGCCGAGAACAGACTACAGGCGGTGGAGGCCCAGTGCTCAGCCCAGCACACCCATGTAGGCGGCCCCGGGGCCCTGGACAGTGTGCCCCGGGGAGGGGTAGGGGCGCCTGGCTCAGAAGAGCAGCCTGCCGCCCTCTGTCCCAAGGGTGGTGAGCCCAGCACCGTGGACACAGCTGTAATTCCAGGGTCCTGGGAGGCTGAGGCCGGAGGATCCCAAGTTCCAGCCCAGCCTGGGCAGTTGAGTGATTGCGCAAAATCTTGTTTCAGAGTACAGAATAAAGCCAGGCATGGTGGTGCAGGGCTGCGCACCTAGCACTCTGGGAGGCTGAGGCAGGAAGATCACGAGGTCCAGGCTAGACTGAGTAATTTAGCTACATAGTGAGACCTAGTGTCTGAACAAAAATTTAAAAAGGGCTGATGATAAATCAGGCCTGATGGCATAAGCCTGTAACCCTAGCAGTCTGGGAGGCTGAGGCACAGGAAGAACAGCAGGTAGAGCACTTGCCTGTCTGGCCCAGGTGCTGGGTTCAATCCCCCACCACATACAAAATGAGCATGGTGGTACACGCTTGTAATTCCTGCACTCAGGAAGGCTGAGGCAGGAGGACTGGCCTGAGTTTGAGGCCAGCCTGGGCTCCATAGTGAGTTCAGGACCAGCCTGGACTACAGAGTGAGATCCTGTCTCAATTTGAAAAAAAAAAAAAAGTTGGGGATATAGCCCAGAGGGAGGGCCCTCATATCAAACCTTAGTACCATTAAAAAAAACAGGCCTGAAGACGCTGATGAGGAGCAGGTGGTAATGCCCAGAGGCCGGTGTCTGGATTCCCTAATGTGCCAGGTCCTCCATATGGACCCATATGTGCTCGAGATTCACAGGTTTAGGTCCAGGAACAGCTGTGTTTTGTTTTTGAAGTTGCATTGTAATAAGTACAAGGTTTTCAGGTTTTTTTTTTTTTTTTTCTTAGACAAGGTCTCACTCTGCAGTCCAAGCTGGTCCTGAACTCACTGTGGACCCAGACTGGCCTCAAAGTCAAAGCAGTTCTGCCTCAGCCTCTTGAGTGTTGGGATTACAGGCATATGCAGTCATGTCCAGCTAATCTTTTGTGTGGTGCTGGGAATGGAAACCAGGGCCTTGTGTGTGCTAAGCAAGTGCACTGACCACTGAGATATTTCTCCAGGCCTGAAAATTCTTTTTCCATGTGCTTCATTTCCAATGTATATAGTAACATCAAGGAAAATTGGCTAGTCACGTAAAAATTGAGCTCGTAATGAGGCTTAGGATATGTGAACAGAAGTATAAGAGGCAGAATGACAGAGGTGACTCCTTGCTCAGCTCTATGCTATCCTAGTCCACAAGGTGGGGCTATAAACTGCAGGCTTAGAGGACAACCTGCTGGGCCTGGAAACTTCTGCCAGAAAGCAGCAGGGAGTCTGTCAGTACTAATCAAGTTTTGCTTCTTTGGTTTCTGAGTTTGTTTGTTTATTTTGAGACAGGCTGTCACTCTGTAGCCCAGGTTGGTTCTGAGCTCACTATGTAGTCCAGTCTGGCCTTGGCTCACAGCAGTCTTCCTGTCTGAGCCTCCCAAGTGCTGGGATTATAGGCATGCGCCACCACACCTGGTTTACTATTTATTTTTGAGACAAGGTCTCACTAGGTAGGCCAGGCTGGCCTTGAACATACAGCAGTCCTGCCTTGGTTTGCCCAAGTGCTGGCCTTACAGGTGTGAGCCATCATGCCCGGCTTATGTGGTGCTGGGGAATCAAATTCAGGGCCTTGTGCTTGCTAGGCAAGTGTTCTAACTGCTGAACTATTCCCCGGGCCCTCTGGGTTTATTATTAAGTACAAGTACTGGGGAAGAAGGAGCAAGACTGTGTTAAGAGTCCCTCCACGGGTGCTGGCCGTGCCATGCTCCCTGCCTGTGGCAGTCAGCTGCTTTTATGGGTGGGAAACGGGCCAGGAGTCCAGTCTCTGAGCTGATGGGCACCTGCCCAGCATGGGGCGGGGGCTCCTGGGCTCCAAGGGAAGGCAGACCAACGACCTGGGCAGGCAGAGATACCCAGCAGGCCAGAGTGGCTCCCTTACAGGACTCTCCTTTCAGATGATCGACTCAAACGATCTTTCAGAGGAGAAAATCCGGGTGAAGGAGACTGTGGCGGGTGAGTAGCTGGGGCCACGCAGGACCACGCGGGACTCCAGGCCTTAGGCAGGGTCGCTGTTGAGCACCCCACGTGTTAACGGCTCCTCATCCCTCTAGGCCTGCAGGACAAGCTGAACAAGCGGGACAAGGAGGTGGCAGCACTGACGTCCCAGGCTGAGGCACTCAAGGCCCAAGTAAGTGGTAAGTCTCCCTCCGGGTGGGCAGGTGCCACAGGTCAGCTGGGGTGGGGGTGGGGGTGCCTCAGCTTCAGGAACAGGACGGCAGATTGCGCTGCTGCTGGGGACGTGAGCTGAGCCTCCACATGAGCACCCGCAGCAGCATCAGGGACCCGCTGGCTCTCCCCAGAGCCGAGGCCCGCATGTTCCACCTGGGTTTTCTGTGTCCAGGAAGCCTAGTTGCTTTTCTCTTTTGTTTTCTGTCGCACGGGGGAATAAACACAAGTCCTTCACGCTGAGCTCTATCCCCGGCCTTTTTTTTTTTTTTTTTTTAGTTTGTGAGAAAAGATCTCACTCAGTTGCTGAGTTTCCCAGGCTGGGCTTTAACTGGGACTCCTGCCCCAGCCTCCTCCCAGAATGTGGGAATACAGGCCTGTGCCACTGGGGTGGTTCCCCACACATTGCCCACCCTGTGGGACCCTTGCTGGCCTGCCTCTTAAGGACCCAGAGAACCTGTGCACACCTGTGTTCCCAGCAGCACTGGAAGACTGAAGCAGGCAGGTCACTAGTTCAAGCTCAGCTTGAGCAATTCAACAGGACCTCGTCTCAAAAAATAAAAAGGGGCTAGGGATCTAGCTGGGTGTGAAGGTCCTGGGCGCAGCCTCCAGTAGAGAAGACACACTGCGCAGTGACGTCCACCACAGGGTCCCCTCCCTGTTCCGCGGTGGACCCATCCCACCCTGCCAACCCCCTTTCCACCACAGCACTGGAGAGCAAGTGCAAGTCCGCAGAGAAGGAAGCGGACGCGCTACTGAAGGCAAAGCGGCGCCTGGAGGCGGAGCTGGAAGCCACGTCTCGGAAGACCCACGACGCCTCGGGACAGCTGGTGCTCATCAGCCAGGAGCTGCTGCGGAAGGAGCGGTGAGTCACCTGCCGCCTTGTGGGCCGCGGGAGGGGGACCGGCTCGGCCCGGGAAGCGTCAGACCCTCAGCGTGCAGTGCACCCAGCCTATAGGAAACGGGAATGTCGCTCCACCCTCTGGTTCCAGCACTCTGGGAGGCTGAGTCAGGAGGATCACAGATTTGAGCTTGACCTGGGCACTTAGCAAAACCCTGTCTCAAAAAGAAAAAGGAAAAAAGAAATTAAAGCTGGGAAATACTAAGGCACTTTTTAAAACTTATTTATTTTTTGAGTCAGGAACTTGCTCTGTTGTCCAGGCTGGTCCTGGAGTTCTCCTGCCTCAGCCTCTGGAGAACTGGGACCACAGGTGTGCACCACCACACCCAGTTTATGCGGTGCTGGGGAATCAAACCCCAGGCCCTGAGCTTGCTAAGCAAGTACTTTAACTGCTATTCTTCCAGCCCTATGACACTTCTTAATATTTTTAAAATAATAGGAATCGCTAGAGAAATAGCAATCACAAGGCCCTGAGTTCGATTGCCCAGTACCACATAAGGCGGGCATGGTGGCACATGCCTGTAATCCCAGCACTTGGAGGCTGAGGCAGGAGGATTGCCATAAGTCCAGGGCCAGCCTGGGTTACAGAAAGAGACCCTGTCTCAAAAATAAACAAAACACAATAAGCCAATTTTAAGCAACAAACAAATGTGGTTTTAGTAAAAAGCATATGTTTTTCAAAAACAACAATTTTACATGTTTGCAAATGTTTTGAGTGTTGGACTTAATCGGGTTGCCAGGTTCTAGGGTCCTGGCTCCTTTCCTGTCCGGCTGTCCTCCCCTCTCGATGTCCTATGTGGATATTCGAATCCCAGTGCCCAGCCCCCCCTCCTCGGAGCCCATCTGGAGGTCCTGGCCCCTGGGCTGCACCCTGGCGTGGAGTCCCCGCTGAGCTGGTCCAGTCCCTTCTCTTAGTGCGTCCAGTACTTGTGCGTGTTCCGTGCGTGCTCCACCACTAGGTGGCGCCCTGGCTTTTCATTTTTTCTTCAGATTTTTCCCTGCACCCTCAGCAACATTCCCTCCTTCCGGGAGCTGGGCCTCAGCCTGTCTCCTGAGACAGACTCACTTCTCCTTCTATCACTCCTGTCTTTCCTGCTGTCCTTGCCTTCATTTTATTTTATTTTATTTTTCTAGCCGTCTATTTTATTTATTGAGGCAGGGTCTCACTCTGTAGCCCAAACTGGTTCAGAACTCACTGCGGAACCCAGACTGGCCTTGGACTCAGGGCAGTCCACCTGCCTCAGCCTCCCGAGTGCTGGGGTTACAGGCGTGCGCCACCACGCCTGGTTTATGTGGTGCTGGGGACTCGAACTCAGGGTCATTGCTTTAACCACGGTGCCATTCCCCCCAGCCCCTGTTTTATTTTTGAGACAGGGTCTCGCTCTGTAGTTCAGGCAGGACCTGAACTCAGTCTGTAGTTCAGGCTGTCCCAAAATTCGCAGTTCTCCTGCCTCAGCTGTCTGGGATCACAGGTGTGCGCCAATGTGCCCGGCTTAGGTGTTGCTGCGGATTCGAACCCAGGGCTTTCTGCTTGTTAGGCAAGACCTCTAACCACTGAGCTCTGTCCTGCTCCCTGTCCTGCTATCTGAAAGGCCTCCTGGGTCATTTCTCTGAGCTCCATCTTTGTTTACTTATTTTAATCGGGAGATAGGTCCCGTGAGGCTGCAGAGGCTGGGCCTTCTCCACCCTCACGCCCCAGCCTCATGCGCCCCCTGTCTTGCCTGCTCAGGCCACTCTCTGGGACTCAGCTCGGAGTCCATCTCTCCCTCGGTGCCTGGCTTGGCTGACTGATGTAGGCTGCAGCCAACTCTCGCACACTGCTGTGGTGCTGGGGATGGGAGTGCAAGACCCGCCAGAAATGTCTGGAATGTGGTATCCATCAAACAGCTGATTATACGGGAAGAGATTTCCTTCCCTTCTAGAGATGGAGGTAGCCATGGGCTGACACTGTTGTGGGTCTGCCACCCCTTCCTCATGGTTGCGGTGTGGCTGCTGAAGCCCCTGCCACCACACGCCCAGCAGGAAAGAAGACAGAAAAGAAAGGGGATGACCTAGCAGATCTGCACTTCATCCTCAGTGACCCGTGGCTCCCTCAGGATGGAATTCTCCCCACTGCCCATGGTACACCGGCAAGGGAAGAGGAATGGAAGGCTGTGTGCTCCATCCGTGCCCATGGCAGGCATTGCTGATCGATCACTGCACCCTTTTCTGAAGAGCCCACATGTGGCCTGAGAACATTCCCATCATAGCACTCTAGGCAGCTTGTAAGAGTTGAGATGGTGGGGCTGGCGGAATGGCTCAGCAGTTAAAGCACTTGAATAGCAAGCGCTGAGTACCCAAGTTCAATTCCCCAGCTCCACATAAGCCAGGTGTGGTGGCACACACCTGTAATCCCAGCACTCAGGAGGCTGAGGCAGGAGGATTACTGAGTTCAAGGCCAGCTTGGGCTCCATAGTGAGTTCAAGACCAGCTTCAGTTACAGAGCGAGACCCTGTCTCTGAAAAAAAAGAGTTGACATGGGAAATCGTGGAAAATGAAGGTCATGAGGCTTCAGGAATTTAAACTATGCTACCACATGAGGTCTTCTGAGAGGATGTTTGGAGTTTTAAGTTTTTTAAATAACTTTTTTTCTGTGCTAGGAATGGAACTCAAGGCTTTACCACTGAGACCCCCCCCTTTCTTCCCCCGCTGCCCCACAGTGCTGAGGGTTGAACCGAGGGTCCCATATGTGCTAAATACCTGGCCGTTCCAGCTCTTAAATTCTTTTGTTTGGTGGGTTTTTTTTTTTTTTTTTTTTTTTTGAGACAGGGTCTCGCTCTGTAGCCCAGGCTGGTCCTAAACTCCCTATGGAGACCAGGCCAGCCTAGAACTTATTGCAGTCCTCCTGCCTCAGCCTCCCAAGTGCTGGGATCACAGGCATGCACCACCACACTCAGCTTATCTGGTGATGGGGAATCAACCCAGGGCCTTGAGCTTGCTAGGCAAGAGCTTTAATCACTGGCCTCTTGTTCCAGCCCCTGCCTTTTGTCTTTTTTTTTTTTAGATAGGGTCTCACTCTGTAGTCCAGGCTGGTTCTGAACTTGCTACATAGCCCAGGCTGGCCTTTAATTCATGGCAGTCCTTCTGCCTCAGCACCCCCACCCCTGCCTGAGTGATAGCCAATTCTTACATTGTTAAAATAAAATGCCAGGCTGCTGGCACAGGCCTTGGAATCCAAGCACTCTGGGAGCCTGAGGCAGGAGGATCGTGAGTTTGAGTACAGCCTTGGTGATTTAGTGAGAACTTGTCTCAAAAAAAAAAGCTGAGCCGTAGCTCAGTGCGAAGGCCAATTCACAGTACTGAACCAACCAATCAAAAAACAACTAGGGGCTGGAAGAATAGCACAAGTAGAAATACTGTGAGAGCAAATGTCATGGCATATGCCTATAATCTTAGCATTCTTGGAGGCTGAAACAGGAAAATCATACATTCAAGGCCAAGCTAGACAATATATAGTGAGATCATGTATTTTTTTAAAAATCTCAGCACTCAGGAGGCTGAGACAGGAGGATTGTGGTGATTCCAAGGCCAGCCTGGGCTACAGAGCAGACCCTGTCACACACAAAAAATCCCAGCTTAGTACAAAGGTTCAGTCCCCAGTACAAAAGGGGGAGGGGACAGGAATAGCACAGCTGCTAGAGCACTCGCCTAGCACACGTAAGGCTCTGAGTTTGATTCCCTGGTACTACATAGCCTAGTGGTAGCCCCCGCCTGTAATCCCAACACTTGAGAGGCCGAGGCAGGAAGATCGTCATGAGTTCGAGACCACCAGAGCCTCACAGTGAGTTAAGCACTCACCTAGACTACAGAGTCAGACTCTGTAGGAACAGCTAAGTCCTCTCGGCTGCCCCCGGCCATGGTCCCGGCCCCTCCAGGACTAGGGCCGAGGCTTTCCTGCCTCAGCCTCCCTCTCCGGGAGCTCCTGGCTCAGGTGCCGAGTAGCTGGTGCTCAGGGAGGGACCCGGAGGGCACCGCTGATGCGGCGGCTCTGTGCACCCAATCCTCCAGGAGCTTGAACGAGCTTCGGGTGCTGCTGCTGGAGGCCAGTCGCCACTCCCCGGGGCCCGAACGCGACCTGAGTCGCGAGGTGCACAAAGCCGAGTGGCGGATCAAGGAGCAGAAGCTGAAGGAGGACATCCGGGGCCTCCGCGAGAAGCTGACCGGGCTGGTACGTGGGAGCAGGGGCGAGGGCCGCCCTGCGGCCAGCCTGTGAGGCGGTGACCTCCCGGAGTTTCCTCTGGAACAGCCAGGTCACCGCCAACAGTCCCCTAGACTCACTAGCAAGGTCCACGGCCTGGAGGCCGGGGCGACCACGGTGGCCCCTTCTGCAGCCCTCGTGGCTGGGCTGGTGGCCCTGCAGGCGACAGGCTGCTTGGCGGGGACGGGGCGTGGGCCCGGGAGCTTCAGGTGGGGCGCGCAGGACTGCGGCGCGGGGAGGGGGCGGAGCCCTGGGGGCGCATGCGCTCACCGCTCCCCCCCGCGAGCAGGACAAGGAGAAGGTCCTGGCGGATCAGCGCCGCTACTCGCTCATCGACCCCGCCTCGGCGCCCGAGCTGCTGCGGCTGCAGCGCCAGCTCATAAGCACGGAGGACGCGCTGCGCGACGCGCTGGAGCAGGCTCAGCAGGTGGAGCGGCTCGTGGAGGCTATGCGGGGCTGCCCGGATCGCGCACAGGTGAGCGGCCGGCCGGCGCGGCAGGCGGCGGCCCCGGCCCCGGCCCCGGGTCTCGGGAGGGGGTGGGGCCTGTGCGGCAGCCGCGCGATCCCGGCGCGGTGGGCGAGACACGGCCTGCCTCCGGGCCCGGCTAGGGCCACCCAGGATCCCTGAGGTCTCAGACAGAAAAGCACCAGTCCTGCAGCCCGGGGTCTCTGCCACCCGCTACAAGAGGCTGGGTTCGGCGTTCGCCCCCGTCTTGCTGGGACTCCCGCCATCTAGCGGGCAGATCCGGGGCTGCGGCCTGGAGGCCAGGCTTAGTCACTTGCTCCTTTCACAGACCCTGGGTAATTCTGGTTCGGCGAACGGCATCCACCAGCAAGATAAAGCCCTCAAACAAGAGGTAAGGGCGCCCGGACTCTCCCAGACCTACCCGGGGCCGGCCTCTGCGGAAAACCCCTGATGAGTCACCAAAATCCAAGGGGACAAAGCTTCATGGCATACGGGTCACTCAGAGAGGGCACGATGCCATCGTCTGATCCAGGGTCCTTCCTGCTCTTTCGGCCTTGTTCCTCTCCATATTACCAAACCTTGCTCGTTATAAAGTAAAACATGCAGCCAAGGGTGGTGGTGCAGGCCCAGCATCCTAGCACTCTGGAAGGCTGCGGCAGGAGGACCTCATGTTCAGGCCCAGCCTGAGCAACTTAGTAACTTGACAAGGTCTTGTCTCCAGATCAGAAATACGGTGGGCTGTGGGTGTAGCTCGTGTGAAGGCTCTGAGACTGATTTCCAGTACCCCAAAAATAAAATCATATCTGTGGGGATCCTTCCAGAAAGAAATCCAAAACTGTAACAGGCTCCTTGTGATTACTCCAACTCTTTCTCAGCCTCAGGGCCCTGGCACATGCTCTTCCTGTTCTCCGGCATGCTTTTCTTCCCACTCCTCCCCCCCCCCCCCCCAGTGTTCTTGAAGACACTTGCTGATGAAACCCCTGCTTTTCTAGGACAAGCACTGACCCTGAGGGATACCGTGGAATGGCCCACTCACACCAGAGCCCCACCAGCCCGCCCAGCGGTACGCCCTCCAGGCAGGGGCCAGAACTGTCCCTTTGGAGACAAGACAGTGTTTGTTACCTTTACACACTGACCAAGCCACGGACAATCCCCATCTGGACTTCTGCTGCACCAGGAGGCTCCTCAACATGCCTCCCACAGAGGGTCTCGGCAGCCTGGCTCGGGGACCTAGCCCAGCACCCACAGCCCTGGGAGTCGTGTGGGGATCTGGCCAGGTCCCTCCTGCAGCCCGCTGGGCACTTCCCTCCCTCTCCTTCCGCCTTCTGCCGCGTCACTGCAGACCCTTGAGGAGCCGGAGCAGGACCCAGGCCCCCTTGGCTCCGAGGACAGACCCTGCCAGCAGGATCCAGGCAGGGGCCCTGTCTGCAGCCCCCTGTAGGCCCAGGTGGCCCCAGGCTGCTGTCCCCACACGCCGGCCTCGGCCTCCTTCACACAGTGGTCCAAGTTCCCCTTGGCCTCTCTGCCCACCGAGGGCCCAAGTTCAAGTTGTGGGGAGTGTGGGACACTGACCCACTTCTGTGCCCCTCCGCTGTGGCCCCAGGGGGGTCAGCAATGCTGTGGCCACTGTACTGGCCCAGGTGGGAAGCGCCTCCCCGATGGTGGTGGCCCTCAGACAAGAGCTGTGGGCGCATTTAAGACAAAGGTTGGTGATTTGGTGGCTGACGAGATGTCCTGGGAATGGGCCTGCACTCACGCAGGTCTTGAAGTCCACGCGGACTCCAAGGGGTCAGGGTGCATGGGTGAATGGGGCACTTGCAGGTGCTTGGGCTTTGGGACTGGCCGTGCCATGCCTGCAGATGCCACCAACACCAGGGCACGTGTGCCACACACTCCTGGGAAGGCACACCACAGGCGTCCCCTGGTTTTATGTGATACTGCAGATACTCCCCTCCTTGTGTCCTGCCTAGAGACTGCTTCTGATCTTGGGGTCCCAACATTGTTCAGGGGACCTTGTGCCCATCCCCTGCAGCTGTGGGGACCCTGAGGGGGGCGCCAGGGGAGACTGTCCCTGACCTCACGGAACAGGAGTGCGCTCTGCCAGGTCTGGGCAGGTGCAGCCCTGGGAGCGACAG
The DNA here is from genome assembly GCA_004027205.1 of Ctenodactylus gundi. Classification (NCBI taxonomy): domain Eukaryota; kingdom Metazoa; phylum Chordata; class Mammalia; order Rodentia; family Ctenodactylidae; genus Ctenodactylus; species Ctenodactylus gundi. The sequence continues at coordinate 117,685 of PVKB01002013.1, read as the reverse complement.
GTCACCCAGCCTCTCCCGGCCCTGCTGGCTTGCGGTAGCCCTCGCATGCAGTTCTAACAGCCTAGAAGCGATCCGCAGTGGCCTAATCCCCAGTCACGCTGCTCTTCCTGCACAATTACCAGTTGTGCCCCTGACAGAGGCGCTGATGAGTCAGGTAACAGCAAAGGCCAGGAGGGGCTGAGGCCAGCCGGGGTGGCAGAGGCACAAGGTGTTTCCCCCAGAACATCTGCGGCCTCCTGGGTGCCCAGGTGTGCCTCAGCCACGCCCTCTCCCCGAGCTCCGCCCCCTTCCCCTCCCTTCGTCCCCCAGTGGAATTGTGGAAATGTGGTGAGTCCATGCTAAGGGTTCAGGACAGTAAAGCTTACGACTGAAGTGCAGGACCTCTGCTGTTGTCTGCTTTTCTCTGGGGCCACCCTGGGCTCTCCAGGGAGCTCATCTTGCTCTTGGGCCCCCTGGTGCCAAAAATTAGCTCTAAATCCTTTCTCTGCTGCCAGCTAATTCTCACTCAGGTGTGAATGACTATCCAAAGGAAAGGAATCTTCCTCAGCAGAAACTCAGAGGGAGGATGCAGGTACATGCCTGTTACCCCAGCACTCTGGGAGGCTGAGTCAGGAGTGTTGCATGTTCAAGCCCAGCCCAAGCAACTGAGACCCCAGCTCAAAAAGAGACAGCAAGAGGCAGGCCAGCAAGGCCACCAGGAAGGAAAGATGGCAGAGTTGTGGCTCTGCACAAGGCTTGCACCAGAGTCTGTCGGCAGCAGGCGTGGGCCAGCAAGGCAGGCACAGCCCCCTTGCCAGTGAACAGGATGGGGCAGGTCTGCACACTCTTAGTGAGATCAGAGAATGTGGGCTGCTTTCCAGCCTGCCAAGGTCTGTCAGCACTGCCTTCCCTCTTTGTCGGGGCCCTCTTGGGGGACAGGCCTCATACCAACTTCCAGGCCAGTACTAACCACCTGTGGGTTCTCGGTCAAGTTGTGCAGAAATCAGAAATGGGCAAATGTAGTTCTTTTAGTGGTCACGGCCCTGGGCTCTGAATGCCAGCGGCTGTCAGCTCAGTGTCTGCAACCTGTGCCGGCCACATTCAGGGGTCCTGGCTGCCCTGACTGAGGGGAGATTACTGGGAGGCATTTGCAACACAAAAGAGGTTTTGCTAGGATGTCCGCTATGGCATGAGACTCATGGACTAAGTCTCCTGAAGTTATAGAAGTTTCTCAGGTCGGATTAAAAATAAAAAAGGCAAGTCACACTTGCGCAGCATGAGGCTTTCTGTGCAGTCCCAGTGTGGGAAGGGAGGGTCACGTGGGGTGCATCACCCACCAGAGCCTGCGTAATAGCAGCTAGGGTCTCCCAGAGCAGTGCAGGCAGCCAGTGCAGTGGGGAGGTCATGGGGGAAAAATAAGTTATCTCAGGGATATCTGGCCCTTCTCGTCTCAAGAGCTAACCCACGGGCCGGGGTAGCTCCATGGTTAAGGCTCTTGCCTGGCAAGCACAAGTCCCTGGGGTCGATTCCACAGCACCACATCAGCTGAGTGTAGTGGCGCACTCCTGTGATCCCAGCACTCGGGAGGCTGAGGCAGGACGACTGAGTTCAAAGCCAACCTGGGCTACATACTGACATTAGGACCAGCCTGGACCAGAGTGAGACCCTGTCTCAAAAACAAGTATTTTTTTAAAAAAAGAGTTCACCCACAGAATGGGAGAAACTGTTCACCAATCATACATCTGACAAGAATTGAGCTTTTCAGAAGATATAAGCAATTCTATAAACTCCATCACAGAAAGACAACCCAATTTTTAAAGGGGCAGACTGCAGCATGGCTCAGCGGTTAGAGTGCTTGCCTAACAAGCACCAAGCCCTGGCTCCATTCTCCAGCATCACAAAAGCCAGGAATGGTGGCACACAACCTGTGATCTGAGCATTCAGGAGGCTGAGGCAGGAGGATTGCTGAGTCCAAGGCCAGTCTGAGCTACAGAATGAGACCCTGTCTCAAAAAAAAAAAAAAGGAGGAGGAGGACAAGAGACCAAAAAGCAATAGTCTTTTGGCCCCCTGATTACATACAATCAGTCATTTCTGAAGTTGTATAGTGACACATGGGAGGCTGAGGCAGGAGATTCTCAAATTCAAGCCCAGGCTGGACAATTTAGCAAGACCTTATCTCAAAACACAGCTCAGAGTGAAGTCTCCGGTTTCAGTTTCCAGTGCTGTAGAAAGGAACACTCAGGAATAAATCTGAAGTCGGAGGCCAGGCTCGACGTGTAGCTACTGAGGGAGATGAAGGAATGAATGGAGAGAACACAGCAGGAAAAAAATGAAAGTGGGCGTCAGCCATCTGAAACAAACAGGCCCTGTGTTCTCCACAGTTCTTGGAGGCGCAGGTGCCCAGCCACGAAGTCTTCTAATGGCAGACCTCGATGAGCTCAAGCTGGCAAGGGGTGGGGACAGGGCCACCCAACCCACAGTCCTACTGGCGCAGAAATGGATGCAGCTGGCTAGTGGACGGAAGGACACAGGGGCCCAGTGTTCTGGGAGGTCGTGGCTATGCCGAAAGCATTTTGATTTTCTGTTTTGTTGCTGGCAGTGCTGGGGAGGGAACCCCGGGCCTGTCACGGAGCTGCACCCAGTACCTTTTGTCCTTGATTTTGAGACAGGATCTTGCTAGTTGCCTGGGTTGGGCTTGCCTCCCATGTACACAGCCCTGGGTTCAATTCCCAGCTTTAGAAAAAGAAAAATCCTTTCAACAGAACCTTTTCTGATATATCTGCCATAGAAAAGGTGGGCCTGGTGGCACAGCCATGTGTAACCCCACCGCTCTGGGAGGCTGAGGCAAGAGCCTCACAAAGTTTATACCCAGCCTAGAAAAGTTAGTGACTTAGTGAGACCAAAAAACAATTTTTTTTCCAGACAGGGTCTCACTCTGCAGTCCATGCTGGTCCTGAACTCACTACGGCTTCCAGGCTGGCCTCAAACTCATGGCAATACTCCTGCCTCAGGCTCCCAAGTGCTGGGATTACAGCCATGTGCCACCACACCCGGCTTTATGTGATGCTGAGGAACTGAACTCAGGGCCTGGAGCTTACAAGACAAGCGCTTTAACCTCTACACTATTCTTCCAGTCCCAAGACCAAACATTTTAAGAAGGGATGGAGATGTAGTTTAGTACTCAGGCCCTGGGTTCAATCCCCAATATTAAAAAAAAAAAAAAATTGCCAAAGAAAACGTAACAGAGAGTCAGCCTGCTGTTTTCTTCAAGTTTTGCGTCTGCAAAGTCAGCCGCCTGCAGATCAGAATTACCGTTACCATCATTGAACTGAACCTGAGCCTTCCCTAAGAGTTGCGTCACCAGCCACTCCTATCGTTGAGCCAGGGCCTTGCTAAGTTGTTAGGCTGCCCGGGCCAGGCTCGAGCTTGTGCTCCTTCTACCTCAGGCGCCCACAGTGCTGGCCTGTGTGCCACGTGGCCTGCTCCAACAGGCCCGGCTTGGACCACAGACATTTGAAAAGGGTGTGTCTGCACAGAGTAGGGGCACAGATGAGACCATCTTCTGTAAGGAACTCCAGCGCTTATAGATTCTGGTCTCCTGCCTCAGGCTCCTGACCTCCACACCCGGCCTGAACAGCTTCGAAGCACCCAGCTGAGTTTGAGGAAGATACAGGAAATCCCAAGGGCCAGAAGCAAAGCTGACGTGGGAACCAGAGTGGTAAACTGAGGCTCAAGCCACGCTGCCCCGGAACTGCACCACACACACACCGGGTTTCGGATGGAGGAGTCACGTGGGGTCAGAGGACCGCTTTGGCACAGTGGGGGCTGGACTCTGGAGGCCTCCTACCCATGAGGCTGTAGGCTGAGCTAACTCTGGCCGGCAAGCGCCAGGACCAGGAAATCTGAGGGGCCTTGCCTCGACTACCGGGGGGAAAAGTCAGGGAGGATGACAGAATTTTTATTTATTTGATTTTTTTGTGGTTTCTGGCTCAGCTCAGCCACTTACCTGGCGACTTCGCCTGACTCCCCGGGTCTCTCTGAGGCTCGGTATGCCCACGCCAGTGGGACCGGGACACGGATACCCGGCCAGCTGTCCCAGCCAGTGCCAGGGCTGCGCCTCTTGGCCCCACCTGTTCCGGCCGACGCTGGTGTAGACCCGACCGGAAGACCTGGCCTTCTCCGTCGAAGGGAACATGGGGCTGGGACACAAGTGAAAGCTGGAGGGCGGGGACGTCCCAGCTCCCGAGGCCCCATCAGGCAGGTGTAGCCGCGACGCTCCCGGATGGCCGCCAGGGGTCGCCATCGGCCGCCTCGCCGCGCGCAGGAAGCGGAGCGGCCTAGTGGAGGTCTTTGTGAAGGCGGAGGGCGAGATGGGATGGCCGGCTGGGGTCACGAGGCGGACGGCGCAGGGATCCCGCTTAAGCCCTCCAGCCCCTGGGGACACGGAATCCTCCCGGGCCTCCGAGCCAGGAGGTGTTGCGTTCTCCCTCCCTGCAGTGCTATCCGCCCCCGCCGGCCATCCCTTCCGTCTTCCGCACGTGCCCAGCGCGCCCGGACGAGGCCGTCCCGCGCCTGCGCCTGCTCCGCCCCCCGCCGGCTCCTCCCCCTCCCCTCCGGCTGCGCCCCCTGCCGGCTCCGGCTCCTCCTCCGCCAGCTCCTCCCCGTCCCGCAGGCTCCTCCCCCTCCCCTCCGGCTCCTCCCCTTCCTGCTGCCCCGCCCTGCCTGCCCCTCCCCCCAGCGCGGCGGCAGGCTGCAGCTTGGAGCCGGGTGGCCGCGGAGGAGCGGGCGGGCGCCACGCTTCGTTCTAGAATTCTCTCCGGAACCTAGGGCGAGGCGCTTAGCTCTTTCCCGAAGTGACTTGCCGAGGGAAGGACCCTCTGTTTCCAGCGTTGACTGTGGGGGCGACAGGCTCCTCATGGTGCCCCAGCCACTCCGCGTCCAGCCGCAGCCTCGGGACCCCGGCATCACTGGCCCCCCTTCCCTCTGTTCTCCCGCCCGCGTTGTGCCGGGGTCCCACCACCCGGGCGCCTGGGTGCAGGCTCAGCCTGGCCCGGCCCCACCTTCCCGAGGAGCCTTTCCGAGACACCGCACCCCCCACATACACACGCGTATATACACGGGCATGGGCACCGCACATCCATCCAAACACATGCAAACTCTTTGCCTAGCCCGGTGGTACAGGCCTGCGAGCCCAGCACTCTGGGAGGCTGAGGCAGTAGGATCGCCAGTTCCAGCCCAACCTGGGCAATTTAGCAACTTGGGAGAACTTGTCTCAAAATCAAGAATAATGGGCTGGAGAAATAGCACAGGGGTTAAAGCGCCTGCTTACCAAGCCCAAGACCGTGGGTTCGACTTCCCAGCACACCATGGTGGTGGTGCACGCCTGTCATCCCAGCATGCAGGAGGCTGAGGCAGGAGTCCAAGGCCAGCCTGGGCTACACAGAGAGCTCAGGCCCAGCCTGGTCTGCAGAGCCAGATCCTGTCTCAAAAAGAATAAATAAATAATAACACAGGGCCTTGAAGACGGAGTTCATGTGTTTTTCAGCTGTGGTGCTGGGAAACAGCGGAGAAGAGGAAAGGGTTATTTTGGCTCTGTCGCCGCCCACCCGCGGTGAGACAGAAACACCATGGCTGAAGGGCAGCAAAAGGAAGTCCCTCACCCCACGGGAGCGGGGAGCCAGAGAGGGAGGAGACAAGCCAGTCCCCAGGTCGCGCTCCATGGTCACCCCCCACCCCAGGGCCACATTTCCTTTTTTTTTTTTTCCGCTAGACAGTCTTACCCTGTGTTCTGGCTGGTTTCCAACTCTATGTAATGCAGTGGGCCTCAAACTCACAGCAATCCTCCTGCCTCAGCCTCCCGATGGCTGGGATTATAGACGTGTGCCACCACGCCCAGCTCATTTACTTATATTCTGAGCCAGGGTCTCACTAAGTTGCTCGGGCTGTGCTGGAACTTGCAGACCTCCTGCCTCAGCCTACCAGAGCGCTGCGATCACAGGCCATTTTTGTTACTTAGGTCACTGAGCGCCTCTGGCCGCTGCTGGGACCCACAGGCTCGGCTGCTGCCTCCGCCAGGGCAGATCGTCTCTCTGCCCTCTTCGCTTTAAAGTTCTGTCTTGTTTAGGAAACAAACTCGGCTGTCCTCGCCTCGGAGTCCCGCCGGCTCCGGCTCCGCCGCTGTGCCAGCTCGTGGGTGGCCGCCGGCACCAATTAGACTCCCCAGCCTCAGGTTCATATTTTAAGTCTCAGACTCGAGGCTTTGATCTGCGCGCCTCCTGAATCACGCTGTCTGTCCCCTCCTTTCATCGCCGCTCTGAAGCGCTTCCCTGAGTCTTTTTCATTTTCTTTTTTGAGACAGGGTCTCGCTCTGTGGCCCAGGCTGGTCCTGAACTCACTATGGATCCCACGGCAATCCTCCTGCCTCAGCCTCCCTAGTGCTGGGATTCCAGGCGTGGGCCACCACGCCGGCTTAAGAGGTGCTGGGTTCCAGCCTGCCACGTCTTTTCAGAACATTGAAGCTTTTCTTTCCTGGGTTTGACTCTAGATTTCGCACTTGCTGGCTGGCTCCGCGTTTCACTCTGGCCCCTCCTGTCCAGTCGTGTTTTCATCTCCTTTCTTTCGTCTACACGGTTTTTCATGTTGTACAACGCCCCCCCTCCACGCCCGCATGTGTGTCCCTGGGGATTAACCCAGGGCCTTCACACTCAGCTACATCCCAGCTGATTTTTTTGTTTTGATTTTGAGACAGGCTCTTGTTAATTTGCTATGTTGCCTAGGCTGGGTTTGAACATGATATCCTCCCTCCTCAGCCTCCCAGAGCGCTGGGGTTATCGGGCTGCACCAAGTCTACTAGAGAAGGAAAGAGAAAATAGGACCCTCTCTGCTCCTACAGCCGGGAGCCAGTGACGGCTGCTGGCGAGGCAGCACAGTGCTGGGGTTTGGGGGAGGGGAACAGGCAGGTTTGAGGCTAGGAACCTGCTGTGGTTCAGATTTGGAATGTCCCCAAAACCTCCTGTATCTGGACGTTGTGGAAGGTCTATGGGAACAGGGACTGTTAAGAGCCTGGTCGGAAGGGGCGGGTGTCTGGGTCTCGGCCCCGAAGGGACGGGTCACGGAGGCTTGACCCGGAAAAGGCCAATCCCTGAGACCTGACCTGAAGGGATATAAGGAAGGTTGGCTCATCGCCCACCCTTGGCTTCCTGTCTGCCACGCCATGAGCAGCCCTTCCTTCTTCTTCCTCTTGGTCCTGTGCGTCCACCATCACCAGCTGCCCATGAGTGGACTGAGATCTTTTGAAACTGAGCTAAAATAAGTCTTCGCTTCCTTAGGTTGTGGATGTTGGGTATTCTGTCCCAGAAAGGAATAAATAAATTACAGAGGCTCCCCTCCATGATCCTAGGTGACCCCAAAGAGTTTGCTGTATGGGATGCTCTCGGTGGGCACTAGCTGCTCCTGATCCTCGGCCCGGGAGTCCATCAGAGTGTCTTATGCATGTGAAAAGTGACCAGCTGCTGCGGGTTCCGGCTTGGCTGAGAACAGGGCTGGGCTGGCCATCCAATCAGTGAGGCCCGTCTGGCCTTGACCCACCCTGGCCCTCCCTCAAGCCACTCTCAGGACTCCTGGCCTAGGTGAGACAGGGTGACCCAGGGAAGCAGGTGGCTTGGTGGGGCCTCCTGCTGTCCAAGATCCCGCCCAGACTCATGCAGGCTCCAATTAAACCTGCCCAGCCCCAGAGGCTGGGGGAATCAGGGGCACAAATCTTTGGAGAAAGCCTGGGTGGCTGAGGGTCCCGGCAGCCACATACTTCAGGCAGCCAGCCTGGTGGTGCCATTCCTGGCACAGCACATGTACACACTGTAATACAACTATTAAAAGGAGACATGCCAAGCAGGTATGTTGGTGCACATTTGTAATCTTAGCTATTCTTGAGGCTGAGGCAGGAGGATTACTGCCAGTCCATGGCTAGTCTGGGCTCCGTAGTGAGTTCAGGACCAGCGTGGGCTACAGAGTCAGACCCTGTCTCCAAAATTTTTTTAATTTATTAAAAAGAAGAAAAGAAAGCAGCAGCAGGAGCTGCCACCACCAGGTGTGGTGGCACAGGCTTATAAATTCCAGCAGTAAGGGAGGCTGAAGCAGGAGGATTGTAAATTTGAGCCCAGCCTGAGCAATTCAGCAGCTTGGCAAGAACTTGCCTGAAAAAAAAATTTTAAAAGGCTAGGGATGTAGCTCAGAGCAAAGGCCCTGGGTTCAATCCCTGGTACTGTAAATAAATAAAATTAAAATTAAAAACAATACAAAGGCCTGGTGCTGGTGTTGTAGCTCACTGAAGTCCCTTGCGCTGGGTCCCTAATACTACAAAGAGGGTGTGGAATGGTCTTACCAAAGAGTACAGTGTGTACTCGTGGGCTTCCATTTCTATAAGTAAGATAGGGAGCAGTGACACATGCCATGGGGACTGTGGGTCACTTTCCTCTTGGGAGCTGGGGGGCTAGAAAGTTCTAGAATCTCCTCTGGGACATGAGCAGGGAGTGAGTCCTGGAGTGTGTGAAGCCCTCCTGGCAGCCTGCTCCTCCAGACCTGGCCAGGTGTTGGCTCCTTGGAAGGTTTCGGGGACTCGAACAGGCCGTGCGTATCTGTCACACCTTGATAACAAAGTCACAGGAACTGAAAAAAAAATACAAACACCCCACTGTGTGCCCCAAGTCTGGCTTCCGCAGGGCTGGACGAAGCCGGCCTCCCGGCAGGAACAGGCTGGAGCCCCACCATGGCCATCCAGATGAGGCTCTTCCCGACATTTGGGAATGCTCCCTGGCAAGGGGTCACCCTGAGGGCCGCCCGGGCCCTGAGCCGGGCCAGGATGCCCAGGGCCTACGCATGTGTGCCCGCAGCCGCGGCTCCCTTCCCGGCCCTCATGTAGTTATTTATAGCTTATGTATTTCTTCATTCATTCATTCATTCATTCATTCATTTTGTGGTGCTAGGGATTGAACCAAGAGGCATCTGCGGCTGAGCTACATCCCTGGCCCTTCTTTTCCTTTTTTTTCTTTTCTTTTTTTTTTGTTTTTGTTTTTGAGACAGTGTCTTGCTCTGTAGCCCAGGCTGGTCCCAAACTTGCTGGCCTTGAACTCAGGACAATCCACCTGCCTCAGCCTCCCGAGTGCTGGGATTACAAATGTGCACCACCATGCCTGCTTTATGTGGTGCTGGTGAATCAAACTCAGGTACTTAATGCTTGACTTAGCACTTGGTAGGCAAGAGTTTAAACTGCTGAGCCATTCCTCCAGTCTCTGTCTTATTTTGAGACAGGTCTCGCTCTGTAGTCCAGGCTGGTCCTGAATTTAACATGTAGCCCAAACTGTCCTCGAGCTGATAGTCATCCTCCTGCCTCAGCCTCCTGCGTGTTGAGATTACAGGTCTGTATCACCGCAGCTTAGCTTATGCGGTGCTGGAGAATCAAACCCAGGGCCTCGGGCTTGCTCGGCAAGTGCTTTAACTGCAGAGCTCTGCCTCCAGCACTATTATATTTTAAATTTCGTGGTGGGAATCTTGCTAATTTTCTAATTGTCCAGGCTGGGCTTGAACTTGCAATCTTCCTGCCAACGCCTCCTAGAAGGCTGGAATTACAGGTGTGTGCCATTACACCTGGATATTCCGTTATTTATTTCTTTATTTAGGTACTGTTGAGAGAACCTGTGGCTTTTACACTGAGCTACAACCCAAGCCATTTTTCTTTTTTTTGAGACAGGGTCTTCCTACATTGCTAAGTTGCCCAAGCTGAGCTCAAATTTATCACTCTCCTGCCTCAGTTTCCCAGAGTGTTGGGATTACAGGATTGCACCATCAAGACTGGACTTTTAAATTTTTTATTTATTTATTTATTTATTGAGACAGGGTCTTGTTCTATAGCCCAGGCTGGTCATGAACTCACTATGGAGCCCAGGGTGGCCTTGGACTCACTGCAATCCTCCTGCCTCAGCCTCCCAAGTGCTGGGATTACAGGCATGTGCTACCACGCCCAGATAATTTTTATGTGGTGCCAGGGAACTGAACCCAGGACCTTGTGCATGCAAGGGAACTGCTGTGTCTACTGAGCCACATCCCCAGCCCACCCTCCCTCAACCATTCATTTTTCTCCCAAACCCTTGTGTTTACCTGTGATTTTAGTTCATCTTTTAGACAAAAACTGGTCAATTATTTTTACCTGTATGTGAATCACTAACAAGTGAAAAGACAAATGTATGGCTTTATGGCTTACCTCTGACAAACTACTCAAATCTCTCACCACTGGTTTTATTTTTGCTTTGTGTTTTTGAGAGAGGGTCTCACTCTGTAGCCCACAGTGGTCCTGAAGTCACTGTGAAGCCCAGGCTGGCCTTGGACTCATGGCAATCTTTCTGCCTCAGCCTCCCGAGGGCTAGGTTTACAGGCGTGCACCATCATGCCTGGCTTATCACCACTGACCACTGATTTTTATTTTATTTTATTTCCCTTATTTTTTACTAGGTTATTAACTTATTTTTGTTTTATCTTTGTATGTGTAACTTGAAGAAAAATAGCATCATGAATTGATTGGATGGCATTGGATTTATTAATGTGAGGGAGAATCACCTCCCCATCCATGAATATGGTATACCACCCACTTCATCTTAACGTTTCTCAAGTGTATGTTCCTAAGCTGACTTTTACAATGTTATCTATATAGGTCTTGAGCCACACTTGGTAAGTTTGTCTGGTGGCAGCTTGTATTTTGTTTGGGACTATCCAGGGAGTGGTGCTAGGGCAATCAGTTATCCATATGGAAACAAAATAAAAATAGGTTCCCACCTCCCACATGAGAAAAAAATCAACTCCAAATGAAGTGACTGCGTGTGGACAGGAAACATTTAAAACTTTCAAAAGAAAATGTGGAGCAGGGAACTGTGTCTGATTGGAAAAACCCAAAACAATAGTTCTTTAAATAAACTTTCTCTAATGGAAGATGGATTTTTCCTGTCTTTGGAACGGTTACTCTGGAAGTAGGAAGGACAGAACAAAACAAAATCAGGAAAAGTCATGACGGATTCTCAGTAATGTCAAGAATTAGGATCCTAGCCGAGTGTGGTGGCACGCACCTATAATCCCAGCACCATGGGAGACCTAGGCAAGAGGATTATAAATTCAAGCCAGCCTGGGCAATGTAGTGACAGAGTAAGATCCTTTCTCAAAAACAAAAATAAATAAGAGTAAAGGGCTGGGGATGTGGGCCAGTGTGAAAGTCCTGGGTTTAACTCCAGGTGTGGGGCTGGAGGAATACGCCGGGGTTAGGGTACTTCTCGGGCAAGCCCAAGGCCCTTGGTTTGATTCTCCAGCACTATATAAACTGGACATGGTGGTGCATGTCTGGAATCCCAGCAGTTGGGAGGCTGAGGCAGGAGGATTGCTGGGAGTTCAGGACCAGCCTGGACTACAGAGTAAGACTGTGTTGCAAAAGAAAATAAAAAAATAATCATTCCAGTGGCCATACACAGCCAGGGTCTTGCTCTATAGTCCAGGCTGGTCCAGGAATCATTATACAGTCCCTCTGCCTCAGCCTTCTAAGTGCTGGGATTATAGGCACGTGCCACTATTGGGGTCTTCCGGGCCCAAGAGCATCAGCATCGCTGACCTTGGCCGAGTTCCTTCCTTCCCACAAAGAAATGTTACTACTTGTAATTTAAGCCTGGTGTTGTTTTGTTTAAACACGGAACTACCGTTCTCAGTCTATTTAAGCCCCTGTACTCTCTAAATAAACTAGACAACGTTCACTGAAATGACTCCCAGAGTGTGTTACTCTGTCGTCTGACCCCCTCCTCAGCTGTTCAGGGGGTCCCCGCGGGACAGAGACCCCTACATGGCATCTTGCCAGGTTCTATGTGATGCCGGGGAATCAAACTCGGCCTTGTGCTTACAAGGCAAGTCCTTTAAACCACTGTGCCGCTCCTCCAGCCCTCTGCTTTCATGTGTGTCTGTCTCCTTCATCACCTAAAAGCTTTGGGTCAGTTCTCTGGTCATGTGGTCATGTTGATCAATAGACCAGATGAGGAGGGTGGGGGTGAGGGCAGAGCTCAGTGGTTACAACATGGACACGGCCTCACATGTACACAGCCCTGGGGTCGATTCCCCGAGGGCTGGGGTGAGGGCGGAGCTCAATGGTTACAACATGGACTCAGGCCTCACGTGTACACAGCCCTGGGGTCGACTCCCCAGCATCACATAAAAATTAGCTGGGCATAACGTCCCATGCCTATAATCCCAGCACTTAGGTGACTGAGGCAGGACAATTGCCATGAGTTCTAGGCCAACATAGGCTACACAGTGAGTTCAAGACCAGCCTGGACTGCAGACCCTGTCTCAAAAAAGAAGAAGAAGAAGAAGAAGAAGAAGGAGAAGAAGAAGGAGAAGAAGGAGAAGAAGGAGGAGAAGAAGTATTGTTCTTTTCTTTTCTTTCTTTCTTTCTTTTTGTCTGCAATGAGTTACCCTCCCACCACCTCACCCAGGGGACCAGAAGGCAGATCTCAGGGCATTGCTGGAGCAGCCTCACTCCAAGCCCAAACCAAACTCCTTCCCCCCAGCTGTTCTTGATGTAGCAGGCTGGTTGAGGTGTAAATAAGCACCCCAGCCTGGGCTCCTTCGCATAATTCCCCCCAGTTAGCATTTCTAGGATGCCAGAGAAGGCACAGCCCCTCCCACCAGGGCCCTCACTGGCAAGGAAGCCCCAGCCAGGCCTTGTGGAGCCCCCTTCAATAATGCTCTCGGGTGGCTCTTTGTTCCCCAGGATCTCACTTTTCCATTTGTGACTTGAAAGGGTTTGGAAGCCTGACCCCAAGAGCTCTGTCCTATTCTGGCTCAGGAACTACACATGGGCCTCCCCCTTCCTTCATTCATTCAAACTGTATGGTACTGGGCTCAACCCCAAGGCCTTCATACTGACCTAACTTCCCAGCCCTTTGTACTTTTTAAAATTTCATATATGGGGTGGGATCAGTGGTTAGAGCACTTGCCTAACAAGCACGAGGCTCAGGGTTCAATTCCTCAGCAACACATAAACTGGTTGTGATGGTGCATCCCTGGAATCCCAGCACTTGGGAGGCTGAGAAGCAGGAGGATTGCTGTGAGTTCGAGGCCAGCCTGGGTTACATAGTGAGTTCAGGACCAGTCTGGACTACAGAGCGAGACTCTGCCTCAAAATAAATAAATGAATAAATAAAATTAAAAATAAGATTTGAGATGGGGGGGTCTTGTTAAGTTATATAAGTTAGTGGTCTCCAACCTTTTAGATACCAGGTTTAGCTGAAGACTCTTCTCCCAAGGCTGGGGTAAGGGTATTTGTTTATTAATAGGTTGGTTGTTGGAGAATAGCTTTGTTTTGTTGTTTGAGACAGGGTCTCACCATAGTCCAGGCTGGCTCTGAACTCACTTTGGAGCCCAGGCTGGCCTTCCTCACTGCTGAGATTACAGGCATGCACTACCACACCCAGTTTCTGTGATGCTGGGGAATCGAACTCACACACTTAGCCATTGCTAGGCAAGCGCTTTAACAGCTGAGCAGAGACTATCGTCAAATAGCAAGCAGCGGTAAGAAGGGAGCTGGGAGCGAAGCCCCGCCTTCTGTCAATCAGCAGCGACACCAGAATCTGATAGGAGCAAGTTGACAGAAGGCGGGGCTTCACTAGCGCCTCGCCTTTTGCTTCACCCCGCGCTAGGCTTCTCCCTCGCCGGCGAGTGCAGGGACCGCGAGTTTGGCTCCCCAGCACCGCACACCCCGAGTGCGGTGGCGCACGCCTGTAATCCCAGCACTTTGAAAGGCTGAGGCAGTAAGATAGCAAATTTGAGTCCGGCCTTGGCAGTTTAGTAAAGTGGCCAGATCCCAGCCCTTTGGCGACCTAGCAAGACCCTGTCTCAAAAACCACAACTGAAAAGCGGGCGGGGAGCACAGGCTCATGCGAAGTCTCTAGGCGCCACCCCTAGTACCACAAAAATAAATACATAAATAAATCAGACCTGCCCACGTGACCCCCTGGCCTCGGCCGGAAGTCCCTGGGCTCTGCCCCCGGGTCCCGCCCACCTTGTTCCTGCTCCACCTGATGCTTCAGCCTGGGAAAGTCGTCCTTCACAGTCACCAGAATTCACCGACCAGCATCACCGATACCGTGGGCCTCTGCGTTGGCCCTCCCCGGCCATGGGACAGCTTTCCCTCCGAGCTACATTCCCCGCCCTGTTTCATTTTTATTTTGAGACATTAGATTGCCGAATTGCCAGGTCGAGCTGGAATTTGCAGTCCTGCCTCAGCCCCCAAGGTGCTGGGATTACAGGCCCAGCCTCTGCTGGAGATCTCAGGGTACCTGATTCGGGTTTTCCTGGGTCCGCCACCCTGGACAGCGTGCTGCTGAGGTCAGGCCCCCTCCGGTTAGCTGCACCTCGTCTCCCTGGTGCTATGCGCAGAAAGTTCCTGGCGTTTCTTTCCTATGTGTTCATTTGCTTGTTCAGGGCCTTTCCACTGAGCCACATCCCCGACCTCTTTGTTTCTTTTGAGACTAGGTGTCCCAGGCTGGGCTCAGATTGACAGTCCTCCTGCCTCAGCCTCCCAGAGTGCTGGGATGACAGGCCTGCACCAACAGGCCCAGCTTGTTCTGGCTCTTCCATGGTGCATGTCCACGGGCCACCTCCTGGAGTCCCTGCTTGGCACCCTGCCCTGCAGAGATGGCTGATCAGGCCAGTCAGCAGCTCCTGGTCCCCACCCCCAAGCTGCCTGTCCTCAAGGACGTTGGAGGAGGGAAGAGGAGCGAGGAGGAGGGTGGTTATTAATTAAAAAGCAAGTCGTGTGGGTCCAGCTTGACTCCAATGAAAACCATCAAGGGTATTAATTACCAGATCTGGTGATAGACGCGGGGTAGGTTTACTGAGGCCCAGTAAGGGTCCCGCGTCAGAATATCAATGAAGGAGCAGCCTCCACTCCAGGTGGACCTTAGGGACAAGGACTGGCAGGCGATGCACAGAGTCATCACGGATCTAACGTGCACCGAGCAGGGCACAGACATGGTGACATTCTAACAGTCTACGTGATATTGAGCCTTGCTTTATTTATTTATTTAAACAGGGTTTTGCTCTGTAGTCTGGGTTGGTCCTGAACTCATTAGGCATCCTAGGCTGTCCTTGAGCTCACAGCAATCTGCCTGCCTCAGCTTCCTGAGTGCTGGGATGATAGGTGTGGATCACCACACCCAGGTTATGTGGTGCTGGGGAATCAAACTCAGGGCCTTGAGCTGGCTAGACAGGCACTCTAACCTCTGTGCCATTCCTCCAGCCCTTCGCTTGTCTGTTCTGCAGTGTTGAGCCCAGGGCTTTCGCATTAAATTCCCAACCATTTTTATTTTTACTTTAGGGTCTCATTAAATTGCCCCAGGCTGGGCTTGTACTTGTGATCCTCCTGCCTCAGCCTCCCAGAGTGCTTGAATTGCATTACCGTGCCTGGCTGAGATTGGTCTCATTTTGCCAGTGAGAATGTTAGGGCACAGAGAGGTTTTGTAACTTGGGAGAGTGGCAGAGCTAGCAAGTGGCAGTGCAGGGACACCAGCCTGTGCTCCTTACTAGAAGAGACCCAGAAGGAGCTGGGCACAGGCCACAGCATGGGCCAGGCGACCCTTTGTGGCCCAGATGGGGAAACTGAGGCACGCGAGCATGTTGCTTGCCAGAATCACACTGAGATGGATATGAAAAAATGAATAAGGAGGGGACTGGAGGAGCGGCACAGTGGTTAAAGCACTTGCCTTGGAAGCACGAGGCTCTGAGTTTAGTTCCACACCACCACATAAATCTGGGCATGGTGGTGCATGCCTGTAATCCCAGCACCCAGGAGGGTGAGGCAGGTGGATTGTCCTGAGTCCAAGGCCAGCCTGGGCTACACCAGTGAGTTCAGAACAAGCCTGGGCTACAGAGCCAGACCCTGTCTCAAAATAAAAAAATAGTGAAAGGCATATAGTTCAGGGCAAAGGCCCTGGGTTCAATTTGCAGCACTGCAAAAACCAAAGTCTTGTTTTTTCTTGTGTCTCACTCACGTGCGTGTGTGTGTATGTGTGTGTGTGTGTGTGTGTGTGTGTGTGCACATGTGTGTGTGTGTGCATGTTACTGGGGATTAAACCTAGGGCTTTCTCCTGGGCTATAACCCCAGCCCTTGACTTTTTTTTTTTTAATTTTAAGTAAGGTCTCATTAAGTTGCCCAGGCTGGGCTCAATATGTGATTTTCCTGCCTCAGCTTCCCAGACTAGTGGTAGAATTACAAGTATGTGCCACTGGCCCAGCTGAAATTGTAATTTATGTGTGTGTGTGTGTGTGTGGTGGTAAGGATTGAACCCAGGGACTTCACACTGAGCTACATCCCCAGCACGTTTTTATTTATTTATTTATTTATTTATTTTTATATAAGGTCTGGCTCTGTAGTCCACGCTGGTCCTGAACCCAACTCAACGTGTAGCCCAGGCTGGCCTCGAACTCCGGCAGTCCTCCTGCCTCAGCCTCCACACCTGGTTTCTGTGTCACTGGGGAATCGAACCCAGGGCCTTGCACTTGCTGGGTAAGTGCTCTAACCGCTGTGTTATTCTTCAGGTTCTTTATTTTTTATTTTGAAATAGTCTTGCTAAATGGCTGAATTGTCTAGACGGGACTCGATACTGGGATCCTCCTACCTCGGCCTCTCGGAGGGCTGGGACCAGAGGCCTCTGCTACCAGTTTCAGCTTGCATTCTCTATAGGCCTGCAGATCCCACAGAGTTCATTCCCAGTCGGGTGTGCCCCTCCGTCCCTGACCTGCACCCTACTCTTCCTGGCTGGCTACTGTGTCAGCTTGCCTGATAGCCCCACGCACTCCTCTCACCTGTGTGTCTTGAAAATTCTGTGGCAGAAATAAGCTTCCTGCATGGGTGGGACCTTTGCTTTGAGGGACCTCCTCAGATCCCTTTGGGTGACAACACCCTATATTGGTGAAATACTGCGTGTCCCTCTGATGCTCAGGGCATCTCTTCCTCACCAGGCTGCGTGTGTGTGCCTGTGTGTGAGTGTGTGCAGGTGTGTGTGTGCAGAACATGGACTCTCCCCAGAAAGGCAGTGGGTGAACGGGTCCAAGGGGCCAGGATTTGGGGAGCAGGGCCACCCTTCCCTTCCTGTCCCTACTGGTCCTCTCTCCCTCCTCCCTGGCCCATGCATCCTCCCCACCACCCATGCTCCGCCATGGCCCCCGAAGTGCAGCAGGCTTGTCCCCGCACCATCCCCAGAGGAGTTAAAATAGGCCTGACCTACATACGAGCACAATGCCGGTGTAGAATCCGCATGTCAGCGGAACGCCGACTGCACAGGGAGGAAATGCACTTTGGGGCTGGCACTCCCGCCCAGGAAGGGGACCCTGCTGCCCCGGACCCGGTGCTACGACCATATTTTAGGAAGACTCAAATATACTGAATGTTTAATTAGAAAAAACTATCACAGTAAAAGTCACACTGCCATTAAGCCCCCTCAAAACAGTCCCCCCGACCCTGCATACATTTAGCCCCGATCTGGCAAAGTATCCTTTCCTTTGTGTCTGTGTGTGGTACCGGGGATCGAACCCAGGTCCTTTGCACTGAGCTACATCATCAGCCTTTGTTTTCACTCTGCCGGGTCCCCGCGGCCCCATGCATGGGCCGTCTGCTGTGCTGGCAACGGGCAGGAGCTGCTGGGCCCTTCACAGCCACAGCTGAATCTGGGGACCCAACCAAACACGGGTTGGAAATATTTGAAAAATAATTGCATCTGTGTTTATGTTGATTTCCTGAACAACATAGTGCGGCAGTGGCTCGCCCAGCGTCCCCGTGGGGCAAGGCGTTGCATCGTGGGAGATGGCATGGCCTCACAGAGACATCCATGAGCACTGCGTCCTATGTGCCAGGGGCTTGGGCATGCAAGGGGACCTGGGAGCCAGGCTCACCAATACAGAGGGACAGCCACAGAGGCAGCCATCATGTCAGGGGACTGTCGATGGCCTTAGGGCAGAATCCTGTGTATTGCTAAGGCCGCTGCTCTGGGTCCCACAGCCTCTTGGGTCCCAGCATCACTTAGGATGCCAGGCTGGGCACTGCCACCGGGCAGGGCCGGAACAGAGGGCAGCACCGGCCCGCCGCCTCGCGCCCTCCCAAGGTTTGGCTCCTGAGTCTCGGGATGGCCATGCAGTGGCCCTGCGTGAGGGGCGGAGTGAGGTCATCTGTGGGCTTGCCCGGGGTATGGGGAGTTGCTACCCTCCCCAGCATGCACCCATATTCTCTGCTCATTTATCTTCAGGGAAGGAAAGTGGGTTGGAGTTGCTGACCTATCTGCTTACCCAGGAGATTGTGAAGTGACGACTGGTCCAGCCTTCAGGGCCCTGGGGCTCCTGTGGGGCGTGGGCCATCCCCGGAGGGCTGTAGGTCACCATAGCCTTCCCAGGCAGGTCCCTCGCCTGCCACCTGCTGCTCTGTGAGTTAAGGGGAACCTCTGTGAGCCACGGTGTCCCCAGCTATAAGATAAAATGGTTAGCCAGTGGCCAAGTCCTGTGATCCCAGCACTCTGAGAGACAGAGGCCGAATGAGCTTTAGTCCCAAAGCTGGGGCACAGTGCCGCGGGTAGAGGCTTGCCTGTAATGTGCGAGGCCCTAGGTTCGATACCCCCACCACCACATAAAAATCAGCCAGGTGTCATGGCGCACGCCTGTAAACTCAGTACTCAGGAGGCTGAAGCAGAAGGATTGTTGTGAGTTTAAGGCTAGCTGGGGCTCCACAGTGAGTCCAGGGTCAACCTGTCTCCCCCCCCAAAAAAGTCTCTGTCTGGCCTAGGCAATTTAACAACTTAGCAAAACCCTGTCTCAAAATAAAAAATAATAAAAGGAGGTGACTTCAGTGCCAAGGGTTCAATCCCGGACTGAGAGAGGAGGAAGCGGTGGTGCTGAGGCTGTCTCCAGGGTGAGTCAGGATTCTGTGGCCCCGGGGCCGTCTTACCCCCTGGTCATTGCGTCTTCTCTGTGGGGTGACTTCCCTTCCCTCAGCACCCCCGGGACTCTCAGAGTCCAGCAGCCTCTAAGAAGCAGATTGCGAAGGTCTCAGCCATCAGGGAGAACAGAGACTGGAAGCGGGTCCCAGTGTCGGGTCTGCTGCACCAGGTCGGCTGCACCGGGGCCGGCAGGTTCTCAAGTGCCCACTGCTGGGGCAGAGCTTGGGATGACTTAGGTCAGACCCCACAGGGCCTGGCAGGGTCCAGATGGGCACACCACCGGGCCTGTGGTAAGCTCTGCAGTCCTAATGCTCTGGGAGGCTGGGGCAGGAGGGTCCCAAGTTTAAACCCAGCCGATCACTTAGCAACTTAGCAAGAGGAGCGAGATGCTGTCTCAAAATAAAAATGGAACAGGAACTGGGGATATGGAGGTGCTGGGTTCATATCCTGGTACTGCAAACTGAAGTCAAATAAAAAAGCGAGGTGTGGTGGTGCACACCTGTGGTCCCAGCACTCAGGAGGCTGAGACAGGAGAACTGCCCTGAGCTCAAGGCCAGCCTGGGCTATATGGGGAGTCTGGGACCAGCCTGGCTTACAGAGAGAGACCCTGTCTCAAAAAACAAAGCCCCAGATAAACAGCTTCTTTGGAGGGGACAGGACCTGGGGGACCGTGGTGGGGGAGCACGGACCCCGCTACCCATGGCTCCTGCCTCCTGCCTGCTCGGGTGGCGATGGCTTCCACATCTGTCATAATATTTACCAACAGTGCCGCAGTTGGGCCAGGCGGCCTGGTAATTATAATCATGTTATCATTATTGCTGATAATTCTGATCATAAGCATAAATTATCGCCAAGAGCAGGGCACACGGGCAAGGCCTCGGGTGGAGACGCCAGCGTGGCCGACCCTGTGGCCCTGGGCACAGCCACCGGCTCCCTGGGGACCCGCGTCCCCCGCCGCCTCCCCGGAGCCGCGCAAGGTGCAATTATAGCGGAGCCGGCCATTCCAAATTGATCCTTCGCTTCCCTGCAACCATGGCGACGGCCCGGCGCAATGACACGCTTGGCTCCTGCGAGATTCCGGTGGAGAACTGGGTGGAGAGAGGCGGCGGGGGCAGAGACAGGAGCAGGGTGCCTGGAGAGATGGGGTGCAGTGATCCCCAGAGAGGGAGGGGGCCGCTGAGGAGGAGGGGGCCGAGGTCACCCAGGGAGAGACAGGGACCCAGGGACACGGAGAGATGCCGGATCCGAGAGGCCGGATCCGAGAGGCAGAGGCCGACCAGACAGCCCGTGTAGACAGCTGGTGTAGACCGGGTCTGGGAGGGGGGGCGCCGCTGCGCAGGGACCTGACACAGAACGGCGCACAAGCGGCGACAGGCCCAGGCGGGAGCAGGGGAAAGAAACGCCCTCCTCGCCCACCTTGCCCACCTCGCCCACCTCGCCCAGAGCCACCGGGAAACAGCAGCAAGCCAGATGAGCCAGGGCAAACCGTGATCCCAACATTTGGGGAGACCGAGGCGGGAGGATCTCACGTTCAAGACTGACCTGGGCAACTCAGTGACTCAAAAAATAGAAGAGGGCCCCGAGTTCGATTCCCCAACACCATGTAAAGCCACACGTGTAATCCCAGCACTGGGAAGGCTGAGGCAGGAGGATCGTCCTGAGTCCAAGACCAGCCTGGGCTCCATAGTGAGTTCAGGACCAGCCTGGGCAACAGAGTGAGACCCCGTCTCAAAAGTAAATAAATAAATAATTAAAAATTTTAAAAAAAAATTCTTGAGACAGGGTTTCATGAAGTGGCTAAGTTACCTAGGCCGGACTCCTGCCTTTTAGTCCCTCTGCCTCAGCCTCCTGGTGCTGGGATTGCAGGTGTTCCCACAATGCCCAGGTTCCTTTTATATTTTTTTATTTTATTTTTTGAGACAGGGTCTCCCTCTGGAGCCCAGGTTGGTCCTGAACTCACTGTGGAGCCCAGGCTGGCCTCAGACTCAGGGCAATCCTCCTGCCTCAGCCTCCTGAGTGTTGGGGTTATAGGCATGCACCACCACGCCCAGCTTTATGGGGTGCTGGGGAATTGAACTCTGGGTCCTGTGCTTGTTAGGTGAGTGCTTTAACCGCTGCCTGTGCCATTCCACCGGCCTCAGGTCCCCTGTTTTTAGGAAGTTTCCACTGGCTTCCTATCTCACAATGGTGCCAGGGTGATTTCTTTCCAACACGTGAATGCTGGGGACATGCGAGCCACAACCACACCGTAGCAGGGAAGGAAGAGCTGATCACATGCTGTGGTCTGGACCTCGGTGCCCCCAAAAGCCTTGTGTCCTTGGAACTGCGTGTTATTGGGAGGCAGAGCTTGCCTGGAAGGGGCAGCTGTTCGGGGTTTGACCTGGGATTGGGGGCACCCAGGGCAGAGTTTTCAGGGTGTGTTGTTGACCTATGGACCAGGAAGTGAGGGGGGCACCTCTCCTGGGTGTCTGGGGCCCAACTGTCACTTTGAATTAAGTAAAGGAAGGGAGAAGGAACATTGTTGCAGCTTCTCCCTGGGGAAGTCCTGGCCTGGCCCGGCCTGTGTGCGACCCCTGTGCACCTGTCCCTGCTCCGTCTGCCAAGGGCAGCAGCTCCAGCAGGTGTCTGCCATGAGCCCTTGCCACTGCTGCTGCCCCATGAGTGCACTATGTGTGTGTGACGTTCCAAAACTGTGAGCTAAGTAAATCTTTCCTCCCTTAGGTTGTGGGTGTCGGGTACTGTCACAGCAATGATAAAGAAACTAAGACATGGCGCAGGACAGAATTCCCTCTGGGCTGGGTGAGGGCTCCGAGGGGCTGAGGAGCCCTAGGAGCCCAGCCTGATCAGGGGTCAGGACGGTGAGGGTGAGGGGCTCACTTGGCCTGGGCGGGCAGTGCCTGCAGAGGCTGCTGGCTCAGGGCCAAGGCCGGCCGCCCCTGGGGGACGCCAGGAGGCAGAGGGGGCGGAGCTAGTCAGGATGGACAGGCCCTGGGGGAGGCCTTGTGCGGCTGGGTGGGTGACGAGCTGAGTCCTGGCTTCCAGAAAATCCTGGAACAGGAAATATTTCGGCAGTCACGTCCAGTGTTGCAAGGCTGTAATCCTGGCGTTCTGGGAGGCTGAGGCATGAAGACTGCCCAGTTGGAGTACAGCCTAGGCAATTTAGCAAAACCCTGTCTGGAAATCAAAACTAGGAAACAGGCTGGGGGTGTAGCTTAGTGTAGAGGCTCAGAGTTGGATCTCCAGAATTATAAAAAGTAAAACAAAACAAAAACCCAGCTGCTAGTGATGTAGCACTGTGTAAGAGCCCAGAGTTCAATCCCCAGTATTACCAAAAAGCAAAAACAAGTGCCAGAAGTCCTGGGCACTGCGTCCTTGAGATGGGGAGAGGACACTTTGCAGTTGGCCCACTGGTCCTGGGCCAGAGGGTCGTGACCTCTGTTGTCCCCACGGTCCCAGGCTGGGCAGGGGAACCCTCTCTGCCTCCAGAGCTTGGTCCCCTTCCTGGCACCGGTGTTCTTGGGCCCCGTGGCCGGCCCCCAGAGCTCCCAGGGCCAGGCTGAGGGATGTGACCAACGGGAGGGCAGCGCAGCACAGCTCTGTCTCACTGTCAGCAAACTGCCTGGGCCTTGGCAACCTAGGAAAGAGGAACCGGCATGAGGTGTCCAGGGGCCCAGGGGACATTGCCCCAGTGGACTTGGCTCCGGGCGGTGCCCTGTGGCTGGGTGTGGCTAAGCCACAGATCCAACAGCTTAAATTGCTTTCCAAGAGTGAGGAGGCAAGTGTACCCCAATTTTAAAAAATACATTTTAATTTTTGTGGTATCCCAGGGTCTTTGCACTGACCCATTTCCCCAGCCCACCCACTGTTTTTTTTTTTTTTTTAATTTTGACACAAGATCTTGCTAAGTCTCTCAATTGCTCAGGTCAGCTCCAGGTCGTAACCCTCCTGCTCCAGCCTTGTTTTTGCTTATCCCATTGTTCTAGAAGTTCTCTTTTATTGATATCTTTACCAGGTGGGACCAAAAATACAGCGAAGAAAAGAATATACAGCGAAGGAGGCTGGAGGTGTGGCTCAACCCAAAAGTAGAAATAAAAAGTAAAAGGGCCGGGGATGCAGCATATGCAGAGGCCCTGGATTCAACACTGCCGAACAAGCAAATGAGGGACTGGAGGAAGGGCACAGCATGATTGCACTTGCCTAGCAAGCACAGGCCCTGGCTTCGGTGCGCTGGGGTGGTGGCATACACCTGTAATCCCAGGGCTCTGGGAAGCTGAGGCAGGAGGATTGGCATGTATTGGAGGCCAACCTGGGCTACAGGAGTGAGACCGTATTTCAAAACAAAACAAACAAAAACCTCCCGCAGGAATGCTGCTGTTGGGTGCCACGTAACAACTACGGCTGGACCGTGTGTCCCCTTCCGGCTGGGCTGCCAGATCCGCCCCGCGCGTGCTCCCGGCTCTTCCCTGAGGTCAAATGACTGTGAAAGGGAGAGTTTGGATCAGAGCCTTAGTGGCTGTATTTTTTATTTAACTTGAGCCTTCACTGTATTGTTCTTTTCCAGCACTTGTGACTGAGCCCAGGGATTTCACGCTGAGCCACATCTCTAGCCCATGTTTAATTTTAGTTTTGAGACAGGGTCTCGCTAAGTTGTTAAATTGCCCAGGCTGGGCCCCAACCTGAGATCCTCCTGCCTTCGCCTCCCAGAGCGCTGGGATTAGAGGCCAGCGCCACTGACTCCATTCAATGTGTTTTTTGTTGGCCCTGGCTTAAAGCAACAGGGCCAACTGACCACAGACCGGAATCTCCAGAACCAGGAGCCCGAACCTTTCCTCTCTACAAGCCACTTACCTCCGGCACTCAGCTACAGTGATGGAAAGCGGAGTAGCAGCCCTCCTTGGGATGAACTGATGGTTGCGGGTTAACTGAGATAATGCAAATCAGATATTTTGCACAGTCCGTGGAGTAGAGTAAGCACTCAGTGAAGGCCACTCTCAGGACCTATGCTCAGCATAGATGGGGCAGGGCATCTGCAGAGGCTGCTCAGGGAAGGTGGAGGGCGTCTGCCCACCCCGTGACGTGGGCTGGGCCTGGAACCCGGATCGCACTGTGCCACAGCTGTTGGGTTTTGATTTTGAGACAGGATCTCCTTAAGTCACTAAATCGCTGGGCTGGACCCCGTGATCCTCCTGCCTCTCATCTAGTATGAACTGAGCTGCTTCTTCTTCTTCTTCTTCTTTTTTTTTGAGACAGGGTCTCCCTCTCTAGCCCAGACTCATCCTGAACTCAGTGGTGTAACCCAGGCTGGCCTTGGACTCTGGGCAATCCGCCTGCCTCAGCCTCTGGAGCACTGGGATTATAGGCGTGCACCACCTCACCCAGCTTTATGTGGTACCGGGAAATTGAGCTCAGGGCCTTGCGCTTTCAAGGCAAGTGTTATAACCACTATGCCATTCCTCCAGCCCTGAGATGAGTTTCTATGTGAAGATTTATTGGGAAAAAAAAAAAACAGTTTGTAGCTTAAAAGGCCTGTGCTTGTGACGCCAGCATTCGGAGGCTAAGTCAGGCGGTCTAAGGTTCAAAGCCAGTGTTGGCAACTTCCTGAGATCCTGTTTCAGATACATAAATGTGAAGGACTGTGGGCATACCTCAGTGGTTAGAGCTCTTGTCTCACACACGCAGGGCCTTGGGTTCAGTGCCCCAGCACCTTGTAAAAACAATTTGGGCGTGGTGGCCCCCACCTGTAACCCCACCACTTGGGAGGCTGAAGCGGGAGGATTGCTCTGATTTCTAGGCCAGCAAGGGTACATAGTGAGTTCAAGACCAGCCTGGACAACAGAGCTGAGACTCTGCCTCTAAATAAATATGTAAATAAACAGGCTGGTCACCCAGTGCCAAGGCTCTGCGGTCAATCCCCGGAACCGCGTAACACACGAATAAAAAAGAAGAAAAAAGGGTCATGAAGTGATGCCCGCCCCGCATTGTCCAATCCGTAGCCACTGGCCACAGGTGGCCAAGGGGCACTTAAAGTCTGTCTCGTCAAGGCCAGGCACATGGTGACGCAGGCCTGTAATCCTAGCACTGTTGTAGGCTGAGGCAGGCAGATCGCAAATCAACCCCAGCCTGGTCAGCTTGGCGACACCATGTCTCAAATAAACAAGGCAGTTGGTTTGGAGAGGTAGCTCGGTGCGAGGGCACTGGGGTCAATCCCCAGTACCAACAACAACAACAACAAAAAAAAGTTCAGTTAAAACAGAGGAGCACTGTACAGACTTGGCAGGAGAAAAAGAACATAAAACATGTCAATTTTATTCTTACATGTTGAAGTAGTGTTTGGGATGTATTAGGAAAAATCAAATGTCTCAGTAAAATTAATCTTGTCACACTGACAGCTTTTTAATTGTTCAGTTGTTCCAGCTGTGTTCCAACCTGCCATCCTCCTGCCTCAGCCTCCTGAGTGCCGGAATGACAGGCGTGCACTACCACACTGCTTGTATGGTGCTGGGGAATTGAACCTGGGTACTTAGTACTTGACTTGGCACTATACTGAGTACGCGATTTAACCGCTGAGCCATTCCTCCAGCCCCAGCTGTGCTCATTGTTGAGACAGTCTTATGCAGTTCAGGCTGGCCTTGAACTCACGATCCACTCTTGCCTACTGAAAGTTTTTCTCTCTCTTTCTCTTATCATGTTTTCGAGTTCTGGTAACAGGGCCCAGGGCCTTTGCACTGGGCCACATCCCCAGGTTCTGGACAGGTTCTTTCTAAGTCACTACATCACCCAGGTGGGGCTCAGAGTTGCGAGCTGCCTGTCTCAGCCTCCCAGAATAATGGGATTAGAGCCATTTGCCACCGTGCCCTGCTGGTCTGAGGCTTCTGTGGTACCAGCTGCCGCCAGGCCTCTGCCTACTCCGGGAGACAAAGGGGACCTGGAGGCTGAGGGGTGGGTGGCATCTGCCCCTACCAGCTTTCATGGCGCTGTCCAGATCCTGCCTGCAGAGGGCAGTACTGGGCACGTGTTGGTGCTGCCTTGGGCCAGTCCTCGGCTCCTCCAGGCCTTGGAGTCCAGGAAATGGGATGGGAGAGCATTGTGCCCAGAAACCGCCAGCCTGACCAGCCAGACCTTGGGACTGGCTTCCTCCACCAGGGCCAGTGGAGCATTGGTCCCACCCTGCTTGGCCAGGACAGCTGCAGTGGGGTCTTGGGGCAAGAGGGCTGTGGGGCCAGTCCTGGCAGTGGCCTGCACTCACCGCGTGTCCCTGAGCAAGCCACTTTATTGCACTGTAAAACACAGCAATACTACCCACCCTGTAGGCTTTGCAGGTGGCAGGCTTTTTTTTTTCCTGGTATTGAGGATTGAACCCAGGGCCTTTGCACTGGACTACACCCATAGATCATTTTATTTATTTCGTGGGACTGGGGAGCAATCCCTGGGCCACACTGATCCATATCCCCAGCCCATTTTTGATTTCTAAGTTTGAGACAGATTCTTTCTAAGTTGCTAAGTTGCCCACCCTGGGTTTAAATTTGTGATCCTCTTGCCTCAGCCTCCCAGAGTGCTAGCACAGTCCTGTGTTATCATTCCTGGCAGGCCACAAAATTTCAAAAAAAAAAAAAAAAAAAAAAAGGATTTTTGTTTGTGTTACTGCTGTCTTTGAGACAGGGTCTTGGTCTTTCTCTATAGTCCAGGCTGGTCCTGAGCTCACTATGGAGCCCAGGTTGGCCTGGAACTCACTGCAATCCTCCTGCCTCAGGCTCCTGAGTGCTGGGATTACAGGTGTACACTTTTTTATTCGGGGTGTGTGTGTGTGTGTATGTGTGTGTGTGTGTGTGTGTGTGTGTGTGTGTGTGTGTATACAAGTGTGTGTGTTACAAGGGATTGAATCTAGGGACTTGACACTGAACTACAACCATAACTACTACTACTACTACTACTACTACTACTACTACTACTACTATTATTTGAGACAAGTCTTGCTAAATCACTAAATTGTCCAGTTGAACTTAAACTTGAGATTCTCCTGCCTCAGCCTCCCAGTGGGATTATAGACTCATGTCACCATGCCTGGCTGGCACAGAGATCTTAAATGCAACATGCCCAAGCGATGGCCACCACCAGCAGTTGTTCCAAGGCTCCAGGAAGGAGGAAGCAGAGACTGAGACAGAGGAACGGACTTGCCCAAGGCCACATTCAAGGGCCAGGATTTGAACTTGAGAGTCGTACTGTGGACTCTTGTTCTTGGTATCAGCCATGTAGCCAAACCAGGGCCAGCACTGGGTGCGTGGCATGTGGGTGGAAGGGGCTGCAGGGAATGGTGGCTTGAGGTGTCCTCAGGCTGACCGGTGTCTGTGGCCTCGCCAGGCACCCTCTGTGGGCACAGGATTCCCTGGGCTCCCCTTGCGACCTGGGAGTTAAGAGCCCTCCGAGTGATGGCGGTGGGCCTCTTGGGAAATGCCTGTCGGCCAAGGTAGAGTCACCGCGGCCTGTCGTGTGCCCAGGAGACCACGCGGAACCACTGGATCCTCTGCCCTTGCTCAGCCATCTAGGCCAGGAGCTCCCCGGGTTGGGGCTTACGCCGTGTGTCCCTTGGCCGGCCCCGCAAAGGCCTAGGCCGGCGCTCAGGGGCCCACGCGGGGATGGCCACGTTCTGGTGCCAGTTAGGCTCTCTGCCTTTGGGGAGGAAGAAGGGGATCCCCAGTTCGGTGGGAGTCCGGTCCCGGCTAGGGAGGTGGGTGCAGGGTGGGCCAGGGCTCAGAAGGAAAACTGGCCAGACAAGACCGGATCTGAGTCCACTTGGATCTGCGACCTTGGGCATGTCACATCCCAGGGGACAGAACCTGAAAGAGTGACGGGGCCAACCTGGGCCAGGCACGGGTGACCACGGGGCCTGGGGTGGGTCCCCTCTGCTGGGATCCCCCGGGCTCGCGGCGGCGGGTGACCTTGGCCCAGCCCCCAGCGGGCCCCTGCGGCGGCAGGCCGCGGGACAGCGCGGTAATCCGGCGCCCGCCGGGGAGGCCGGGGCTGCCCCCGCGGTGCCAGGCCGGGGCGCGGGGCGCGGGGCGGGCTAATCCCGTATGGAAATGGCAGCCAATGGAGGGTGGTGTTGCGCGGGGCTGGGATTAGGGCCGGGGCGAATGGCTGGCAATCTTACTGGGATTACAGAACAAAGAGCCTCCCGCGCGCCCGCTCGCGCCCGCGCCCCGCCGGCCGCCCCGCCCCGCCCCGCCGCCGCCGCCGCCGCCGCCGCCGCCGCCGCCGCAGCCCGCGCCGGTGGGGGCCGCGCCCCGCGCCCGCCGCCTCCGCCCGGCGCCCGCCGCTCCCGGATTAATCGCGGAGGCCGCGGCGGCAGGAGCTGAGTCCTGGCCGCGGGCCGGGCCGGGCGCCGCTGGCGGAGCGCTTGGGGATCCTCCGAGGTAGGAGAAACTTTTGCGGGGGGCGCCCCCCCACCCGCGCCGCTCCCAGCCCCGCCGCCCCTCCCCCTCCAGGTGGCACCGAGCCGGGCCGGCCGGCGGGGGCGCGGGGAGGCACGTGACTGGGATTATAATTCGGGGCCGGGTGGGGGGCGGGGAGGGGAACCGGACCCCCACCTGCCGGGCGCGGGCGGCCGCCGGGACTGCGCCCTCCTTGCCCGTCTCGGGCCCTCCGGAGGCGGGGGGCGTCCGCGGCCGCTGCCGTTGGAATGAGGTCAGTGGTGCTGCCCGCCGTCGCCGCCGCCGGGGTGGGCGCCGAGGGGAGCCCCGAAGGCCGCGCCCCCCCACGCCCCCTTCCTGGCCGCGCCGGCCCGCGGGGCAACCCCGCTCCCCGGCGCAGCCCCACGCTGCCCGGACCTCCCCGCCACCGCCGTCCCCTTCGGGGTCCCCCGGGAGGGGCCCCGGCCCGAGTGGTGGCCGCCGAGCCCGGCGTGGGGGGGCGCGGAGACTCCGAAGGTGGCATAAAGGGTTCCGCGGAGCAAGTTGGGGGAGCCCGGCCTGTGGGTGGTTGCTGAGTTGTGGCGGGTGGGCGCCGAGAAGGAGGGGCCCCGCGGGGGGCTCCCGGCCCTGTCACCCCCATCCCGAGCGCCGTGGAAGGATGCCTGGACACCAGCCGGCCACCAGGGAGGCGGCCCGGCAGCGGGACCGCGCTGCCCGGAGTTCTGCCCTGGTGGGGCTGGAGGGGCTGCGGCTCCGGCGTCCGACCCAGTGACCCCGAGTGGGCATACTCAACTTGAGCCGGACCCTCCTGTGTCTCCATTGGGGCTGAAGTGGGGGAGTTGGGCACGTAGGAGTCTCCCAGCGGGGCCTGCGGGACGCCCGGCTTGCAGATGGAGCTTGTGCCCCGCCGGGCTGGGGCAGCCTGAGGCCTGGAGGCCGGCGGTCGTGGGGGCAGCCCGCTGCCCAGGGCGGCAGGAGAGGCCAGTCGGAGCCCCGTGGCCCCCTTGGCCCTCATCTGCCTTGGTGCCCTCGGCTGTCCATGGCGGTGCCAGGACTGGTCCTGGCCCTGGCCGGCGACCTGGGTGCCTCGGGGCTTGGGAGGTGCCTGGGAGCAGCTCACTGATTTCAGCAGCGTCATTCCCAGAGGGAAAGGGCACTGGCCTGGAGTGTTTCTTGGGAGCAGGAGGAAGGGTGGCAGCCGGGCGGGAGAGCCTGGGCACCGGGCACGGAGGCAAGAGGGCTGCCGTGTGGCTGGCCCCAGCCGCCGGTGTGGGGCCCGGGAGGGCGCCAGATTGACTTTGGCCTCTTCTGAGCAGGGACATGCCGGCCTAGGCACAGGCCTGCCCCAGTGGTGCCAGAGCACCAGACCCGCACCTGAACCTGGCTTATGGGAGGCCTAAACTTGTGTCTGTTCCGCTCAGAGGATGACCTAGAAGCCAGCAGTCCCGAGGGGCCGAGGACCCCCCGCCGGACCTCGCAGCACCCTGCCTGCTGTGTTCAGTAGAGGAGAGCTGAGGGCCGGGCCAGGAAAAATGGGTCTTGCGTGCAGTGACAGCATCGTTGTGACACACTTAACCTATTTAAGACGACAGTCATGTGCGTGCCCAGAGAAGGACTGTTTATTTGCAATGTGCTAATCACAAATAATTTTTATCTGCTCACTGAAGGCGGCCTTCCAGGAGCCCAGCCAGCCCCTGACACGGTGGCAGCCTAGTGCCTGGCACTTGGAAGTAATCCGAAGGGCAGGCGTAATGACAGGGGCCTTGGGGACGCCTGATTGTGTTGTGGGCAGAGACGGGGATGTGGCGTGGGTTGGTAACAGCTTGGTGTCTCAGAGTGACGTGGGGGCTGACAGTGGCTTGAGGCCTTCGTGTCCTGAGCATGACCTTGGAGCTACAGACCACAGCTCACCCTGAGCTTCTCCATCCGAGGCCCCCTCGAGGGACTGTGCCTCTTCCTCCAGACCGGCCTCTGCTCACACTCCTCCCCAGGTTCTGTACCGCCTACCTGCGGGTTTCTCCCCACCCTTCTGCCGAGCAGGTCAGGGCTTCTTTTTTTTTTTTTTTAACACACGTGTGGTACCTGGGGATCAAGCCCAGGGCCTTCAGGCTGACGTGCACCCCCAAATCTTTCTTAAGTTTTAGTTTTGGGACAGGGCTTCTCTAAGTCACTAAGTTGCCCAAGCCAGACTCAGACTTGTGATTCTCCTGCTTCAGGCTCCCGGAATGTTGGGATTACAGGCCCGTCTTGCCAGGCCCCGCTTTGGGGTTTCCTTGAATGGCCCGGCCTGGCTAGATTAGAGGGTGAGGGTGTAGAATTTGCCTCTGTCCTTCCACCTTCCAGGTGTGGCGTGGCTGTGGCGTCCACTGCTGAGGCCTCCCTTGTCCCCAGGGCTGCTCAGAGTGCCACCTCCGTGTCTCCATGACATCTTGACTGTCTTTGTCCCAACACTGATCTCACTTGGGTGTTGGTCTCTTATTCCCGCAGTTGCACCAGGAGCAGGTGGGGATGGACACCTATATTCAGATACCTGTTTTCTTTCTTTCTTTCTTTTTCTTTCTTTCTTTCTTTTTCTTTCTTTCTTTTCTTTCTTTCTTTCTTTTTTTGTGGTACTAGGGTTTGAGCCCAAGGCCTTCACACTGAGTGGCAGAGTCTCGCCAAGTTGCTGAGTTGCCCGGGCTGGGCTCAAACTAGTAATCAAATACCTGTTGAATAACTATGTGTCAGATTGAATGAGGAAGATCCTGCTCCTGAGCCTGGCCCACGCAGCTGAGCAGGGGCTTGGGTGCTCCCCAAGATCTCCCCTGTCCCCAGGCTCCCTGCCCCCTCCTGCCCCAGCCTCTTTCCCTAGCTTCCCACTCCCCTGGCTCCTGGTTCCACTGGCTCCTAACCCCCCACCCCACCTGTGGCTCCCCCAAGCCTGGCCCTGTGCTCCCCACATCTCTGTCCTGCTTCGGGTCACTCTCTGACTCGCGAGTGATTGTGGGCATCTCTCTTAGATGTGTGGAGCAGGGACAAGCCAGCTGCATGGAGCCTGTGGGGCTGCCAGGGGTCCCAGGGCACAGGACCTGCCGGGTGGGCTTACAGGGAGCCTAGGGGACCCCAGCCAGTTCAGGATTGAGAGAGGGGCTCACTGCTGGGGAGGTGGCAGCCCTGCGGGGTGCCCTGGGTCTCCCTCCCTGCTCTCTGCCTCTGTTCCCCTTCCTGGGCCTGGTTCTGGCTCCCCACTCTGTGTCAGGCTGCTGAGCACCTGGTTTCTGGGGCTAGGGAGCCTGGGTTCCACCTTAGCTGGGGCACTGTGACCCTGATGCTCTCTGGGTGGCTGCTCAGTCATTTCAGACTCTTATTTCAGCACCCTCCTCTGGGTTTTAACTTTGGTTATTTTGGTACTGAGGATTGAACCCAGGGCCTCTCACTGAGCTCTATCCCCAGCCCGTTTTATTTTATTTGGGGATAGGGTCTCTAAGGTCACTACATTGCCCAGGCGGGGCTTCATCTTGTGATCCTCCTGCCTCAGCCTCGCAGAGTACTAGAATTCTGGGTGTGTGCCACCATGTCCCTCTTCTGCCCTGCCCCCGACTCTGGGCTGGGTTCTGCTGCCTAGAGCTGTTCACGTGTCCACCTGTCTCCCTCCTTCAGGACCACCTGCTCCGGGTTGCCAGATTTAGCAAGTAAAAGTAAGGATGCCTGGTTAAATTTGGATTTTAGATAAGCGAGGCTACTGTGGTGTTGGGAGGTGCTTAGGCGAAGATCTTACGCACTAAGCTGGGGGCTGTGTGCTGCGTAGCCCCGTAGCCACCGTGTCTGAGGCTCTGGGGTCTCTGGGAGCCTGAGGGGCTGCTAGCTAGGGCCAGGGCTCACCCCCGGATTCCAGGAACTATCTGGACCAAGCTTGCTGAGTTGGGGTCCTGCTAACTTCTTTGGTCAGGTTTTCTGTAGCGAGTGGCCTGAGGGCCCAGGAGGCCTGGTAGCGTTAGGGAGTGTCACTTATGGGATCTCCCGAGCTCGGGAATTCCTGGCTTCAGCGTGTTCCCGGCCACTGACCTCACTTTGCTCCATAGTGATACCCTTTCTCAAAAATGAGAAACAGCAACAACAAAAAATTAAGTTTGCAAAACTTAGCGCAGAGTCCCGGCAGACAGTTCCCCTTATGGCCCTGTTTTTAGGTGGGGAGGCCCTGCCTTGGGTGGCCGTGGGTTGGGGGCTGCCCTCCAGCAGGGGCAGGAGATGTGTAGTGGCCGGCGTGTCTTAGTCTGTTTCCTGTTGCTGTAGCTGAGAACCACAGCAGAGCAGTTGTTATGGAGTAAAGGTTGGGACTGGAAGAATGGCTCAGCCGTGAAGGCGCTTGCCTGGCAACCGCTAAGTCAAGTGCTAGGTGCCGGAGTTTGATTCTCCAGCACCACCTAAGCTGGGTGTGGTGACAGGCAGGAGGATTGTGGTGAGTCCAGGGCCAGCCTGGGCTCCATAGTGAGTTTAGGACCAGCCTGGGCTGCAGAGTGAGACCCTGTCTCAAAAAAATAAATAAATAAAATGAATAAAATATATAAAGAGTAAAAGTTTACTGCTGAGGGCATAGCTTAGTGGTTAAGCACTAGCACAAGGCCTTGGGTCTGATTCTCTGGCACCAATAAGCCAGATGTGGTGGTACACGCCTGTAATCCAGCACTTGGGAGGCTGAGGCAGGAGGACTGCTGCGAGTTCAGTGCTAATCTGGGCTACATAGTGAGTTCAGGACCAGCCTGGACTACAGAGCCAAGACACTGTTAAAAAAAGAAAAGAATAAAGATTTATTTAGTTCATGGCTCTGGGAGTCTAAGACTGAGGGCCACATCTGGTGAGGGCTTGTTTTTGGTGCAGACTCCGCAGTCCAGATGTGGTGCCAAGCTTGCTGCCTGGGGTCTCCTTCCTTCCTTCCTTCCTTTTTTTCTTCCTTTCTTTTCTCTTTTTTTCTTCCGTGTGTGGCAGGGTCTGTGTCCAGAGCCTTTATGCCTTACTGCTAAGCTACATCCTTCTCTTTTCTCTTTGAGACTGGGTCTCACCAAGTTGCTAAATCACCAGGCTTGACCTCACCATCCCCCTGCCTCAGCCTCCCAGCGTGCTGGATCACAGATCGGCACCCCCGGTCCTGGCTTACCTGCTCCGGTAAGGGGCTACTACCCTCATGGACTCATGTAACCCCAACTACTTCTGAAAGGCCCCCCTCTTGCTACACTACAGTGGAGATGAAATTTCAGCATGAGTTTTGTTGGAGACTGTCAAATGGTAGCACAGCAGTTGCAGGGATCCCTGAGATGCTGCCATTGGAGGCAGGGTCCCCAGCCCTCCTGCTGTGACCCGTGCAGCAGGGGAGTGAGGGGCCGGAGTCTCCTGGTCCATCTGGGCAGTGTGTTTTCTTGTAAAATGGAGCAGGTGTCGGGTATGGTGGCGCAGGCCTGCAATCCCATCACAATGGGAGGCCGAGGCAGGAGGATTGCAAGTTTGAGGCCCGCGTGGGCACCTTAGTGACCTAGTGAAACCTTGTCTCAAAATAAAAAATCAGAAGTGGGCTGGGGCTGTAGCTCAGAAGGAAGGTCCCGGTTCCACGAAAAAGGTGCTCCTGAGCCATTGGCATCCAGGTGGCACTGAGGCCTGAGGGTTCCCTGTGGGGGACTGGGGCACTTCCACGCAGGTGCAAGCGGGGGCAGGAGGAGCAGCAGAGGTCCTGCTGGGCGCCAGGTGCGGCCCAAGGGTGCTGAGCAAGGAAGGCTGGGGACCAGGTGGGACCCTGTTCCTCCCTTGGGGAATCTCCTGGGTACCCTGAAGGTCTGATGAGGACAGGCCTGTTTGTGGGTGGGGTCTAGAGGGTAGTAGGGCGTGTGTTGCAGCTACGGGCAGGACCACTGTAAAAGGGAGTCTGGGCGATGGAGGAATGGCTCAGTGGTTAAAGTGTCTCCCTAGCAAGCGCTAAGTACCTGAGTTCGATTCCCCTCCACCACATAAGCCAGGCTAGTGGCGCAGGCCTGTAATTTCAGCACTCAGGAGGCTGAGACAGGAGGATTGCCGTGATTCCAAGGCCAGCTTGGGCTCCATAGTGAGTTCAGGACCAGCCTGGACTGCAGAGCAAGATCCTGTCTCAGAAAAAGGGAGTGGGAGCCTGTATCTGTCCATCTCTCTGTCACTGAGTGACTTGTGGGCTAGCAGGTGTGAGGTGGTCTCAGGGGCCATGTTGACCTCGGGCTGGCCCCCGGCGGGGCTCGCTGCCCATGTGGTTGTGTTTGTCACACAGGGCTGGGGACACAGAGACAGCAAAATGCCCGCGTCCTTGAGGTGCTGTTAAAGGACTTTGCCCGCTGTGCACACTCGGGTGGCCCC
Organism: Ctenodactylus gundi; assembly: GCA_004027205.1. NCBI lineage: Eukaryota > Metazoa > Chordata > Mammalia > Rodentia > Ctenodactylidae > Ctenodactylus > Ctenodactylus gundi. The sequence continues at coordinate 82,940 of PVKB01002013.1, read as the reverse complement.
ACCCTCTGTCCAGAGAACAGTCGCATGGCCCCGGCGTGTCCTCAAGCCCCTTTGCAGCACCCCCTCCCGTCCCTGGGCTGCGCTGCACTGCTGCTTGTCTGTTTTGTGTGTGTTCATGTGCATGTGCGTGAGTGTGGTATCCGGGACCCACCCCAGAGCCTTCACACTGAGCTACAGCCCCAGCCCATATTTGTTTTTAATTTCTGAGACAGGGTCCCATTGAGTTGCTAAATTGCCTGTGCTGGCCTTGAGCATACAATCCTCCTGCCTCAGCCTCCCAGAGGTGCTGAGAATACAGGCTGCGCCACCAGGTTTGGCTCTGTGTTCTGTCATTTGCATTTCCAGAGTGTCATATACCTGGATCACAGGTCTGTGACCTCGGAGCCTGGCTCCTGTCCCTCAGCACATGTGTTCATGGTGGGGTGTGGCAGGGACATGGGGGAATGGTGACCACGGTATGGTTGTCCAGGCATCTCTGGGTGCTGTTGACTTGATGGCAGTCCGGCAGACTGCGTGCCAAGCCCTGTGCCACCCGAGACCACCTGAAATGGAGAGCCTTCTCCTTTGCACAAGGCCCCACGTTGGTGGCGGGGACCCTGCAGCCAAGCCCACCCCACCCCCTCCTGGAGCTGCCTCTGAGCCAGCAGAGCTGTGCACCTCTGTCTCTAGAGCTGGAATTTCATCCTGCGTTTCTGGTGACTCACACTGCGAGCCCCGTGATGAAATTACACCTCCTGCCGCCGCCCTGGGGCCTGGCCCCGTGTGCTCCCGCAGCCCAGGTGGGCTCTGGGATCCTGAGGCCTGGGGCCGGGACAGCGGCAGGTCCAGGTGGTGGCAGACAGAAGAGCTGGCTGTGCCCATCTTTTTTTTCCCCTCAGTGGTACTGGGGATTGATTGAGCCCAGGACCTTGACACTGAGTTATATCTCCAGTCCGTTTTCATTTTTATTTTGAGACAGGGTCTCCCTCAAATTTGCAGTCTTCCTGCTGCAGCCTCTGAGCTCTGGGATTCCCGGCCTCTGCCATCGGTCCCGGGTTATGCCCATCTCTTCTGCGGCCCCTGCATCTGTCCCTGGCCGCGCAATGCAGCCATTTAGCTACGAGAGAAATTCTCTTTTTCTTTAGGGAAGGTCACTGTTGTAGTCTGGATCTTGATTTAGGGTCAGGTAGAACAGGCTGTGTCACCTTGGCCAGTGATTTCACATCTGCAGGCCTTGCTGTGTTCAGTTCCCTCCTCTCCCCTCCCTCCCTTCCCTTCCTTTCTCCCTTCTCTTTTTGTCTCTTTTCTTTCCTTCTTGGGTGCTGGGGATGGAATCAGAGCCTGGCGGTGGGAGGCAAGCACTGTGCCCCTGAGCCGTGTCCCTAGCCCGGTGTGTTCACCTGTCTGTCCATCTACTCACCCACCTGCTTGCTCATCCATTCATCTGTCTGTTCATGAACTCAGGGCCTTTGCACTGAGCAACGTCTCCAGCCCTTTATTTACTTATTTATTTAGAGACAGGGTCTTGCTGAATTGCCTAGGCTGGGCTTGAAGTTGTGATCCTGCTGCCTCAGGCTCCTGGAGTGCTGAGATTACAGGAGTGCATCACCACGCCTGGCATTTTATATTTTTCATCGTGGTGACTAAACATAGGATCACATCTTTGAGCCGCATCTCCAGCCCCTTTTTATTGCTTATTTGAGACAGGGTCTTACTAAAGTCATGAAACTGCGCAGGCTGGGCTCAAACTTGCAATCCTCCTGCCTCAGCCTCCCAGAGGGCTGGGATTCCAGGCCTGCACCACAAGGCCAGTTTGTTCTCTAAACAGGGCAGCAGCAGGCCTTGTGTTTGGGGCCTGTGTGAGGCCTGGCCGGAGGCCCAGCTCCCGGGTCCCTGTGCGCTGGGCTAGGAATCGCCTCTTAGGAAGGTGGACAAATGTTAGTTGACAGAATGCTTGTGACCCACCGCTTCCCAGTGGGCCTGTGGGAACCGTGGCCATTCTCACGGGCGTCTGTGTGGGCAGCGCTGAGATTCTGGTTGGTTCTGGACACTTCCAACGAGGCCAGTCCCTGCCCACGACCTGCCTCCTGCCTGCGACTTGGACAGCTGCCTAGTTGGCTGGGCCTCAGTTCTGCTGTCTGGAAAGTGGTACCTCACTAGCGGCTGGTGGGCACTGTTCAGGGGCATCTGTGAAAGCCTGCTGGTCCTTGTTTGGCAAGCCCTGGGCCTTCCTGAGGATCCTGGCCTCCTGAGGAAGCAGCTCGCTGGCTGGTTGGTGCGGGCATGGCTCTCTTGTGAGATTCTTTCTGTGTGTGTGTGTGTGTGTGTGTGTGTGTGTGTGTGTGTGTGTGTGTGTGATGGGAATTGAACCCGGGGCCTCTGCCTTGAGTGTATCCCCAGCCCTTCTATTTGGAGACAGGGTTTCACTAAGTTGCTAAGTCATACAGACTGTATGGCAACTTTGAATCTCCTGCCTCAGCCTCCCAGAGGGCTTGGGATTATAGTGCCGTGCCGTCACACCCAGCTGAAATTTAAAGTTAATTTTTTTGTCGCTGTTTTTGCATTTTCATTTTTGCCCCGCTTGGGATGGCTCGTAAGACCAGGTGCACGCCAGGCAAGGACTTTGCCACTGAGCTGCACCCCCAGGCCTGGGATCTGGGTTTTGGGGGCTGTAGGTGTAGCTCGTTGGTTAAAGCACTAGAGACCCTGGCTGCACCCTCCCAGAACCATGTAAAGATTAGCTGGGTGCGGCGGTGCAAACCTGTAATTCTAGCGCTTGGGAAGCTGAGGCAGGGGGATTGCTGTCAATTTGAGGCTAGTCTGGGTTACATAGTGAGCTCAGGACTAGCCTAGACTACAGAGTTAGACTGTTTGAAAAAAAAAAAAAGATTTGGGGGTTTTTTAACCTTTGTTTTTTGAGGTCCTCCGTAGCCTTTCCCGGTGAGTCTGGCAGACCCCGGCGCTGCATGCCTCTCCCTCCCCTTTGCCTCTTGCCCCTCCAGTGTCTTCCTGGGTCCTCAAAATCTGGACTTCCAGGGTCCCTCCCTGGGGCTGCCACACAGCAGGAGCCTGGGGAGACTGACCTGCAAGACCTGCGCGGAAGGGCCTTGGGGTACTCCTGGGTGGCGCCCTGCCGCAGACAGGACCCCTGCCTGCCCACCCACCCAGCTCCAAGGTGGTCCTGGCAGCCCCCAAGGGGGCTTGCGGCGGGGCCAGCCTGGTGTCTCTCCTGTTTACCCAGGAGCTGGTTTTTCAGGTGTGGCAGCTTCCTGCAGCCAGGCCAGCAGGGAGGTGGTAGGGCCTGTGGGCGGACGCGCTGCCTGGTCCAGGTGCGCCCTGGCTTCCAGCTGGGCAGGTGGGCCAACCACATCCTCCTGCTTTGATCCTGGTCCATCCTCCGCCCACCCGGGGCCAGCCGCTGCCCGGGACCTCTGTTCTTAGCACTTCTAAGGAGCCATGCTCCCGCTGCCGTGAGTCAGAGGCCAGGCCCCACCCGGCAGGGCTCAGGGTTTGCCCACTTCACAGCAGGGTGCTGCGCAACCTTTGGGGCCTTGGAAGCCAGGCAGGGTGGGGTTCAAGTCCCAGCTTGACCACTGATCTGCTGTGTGGCCTCAGGCAAAGTGACCTTACCACTCTGAGCCTTGCTGAAAGGATAGCTTTGCTTTTCTTTTTCTGTGGTCCTGAGGATGCAACCCACAGCCCCTGCCCCAGCTCTGTCCCCTGCTCATTCTAGTTTCTATTTTGTGACAGAGTCTGGCCAGGTTGCTAAATTGCCCAGATTGGGCTTGAATTTAAGTCCTCCTGCCTCAGCCTGTCAGTGTGCTGGGATTACAGGTGTGTACCACCTTGCCTGGTTAGCATAGCTTTTCTTTATGGCAGGGGCCTTGGGCAGATCAGTGTGTTTGTTTGGGGGAGGCCGGCGCTGTCCCAGAGAAGGACTTTTCTTCCAGTTGTCAGATGATGTTGTCAGAGGCTGGCGATTGGAGAGGCCCCCCACCCCTCATGTGCCCAGAGAGAAACTGGGTGCCCTTATCCCTCCTCTGTGCTCACCCTCTGCCCACGGAGCACAGGGCCAGCCACGCCTCCGCAGAGCAGGTTGGTCTCCTCTGCCTGGCCATCCCGGCACCTTGATGTGGAGATCGCCATGCCTGGGCCTGCCCAGGAGCGGGGCTGCCCAGTGAGGGGCAGACACCCAGGGGGTTGTGTGCATTTGCCTGTGGACAGCACCCAGGGCCGAAGCAGGGAGGCAAGTACTTTACTGCCGAGCATCGAGCTCCGTTTAGCCTGGCTGTTTGGTTTGGGTGGTACTGGGATCGAGCCCAGGGCCTTCTTTCTGAGCCACATCTCCGGCCCATTTTTACTTTTGATTTTGAGACAGGTTCTTGCTAAGTCACTAAATTTCCTGGGCTGGGCTCAAACTTGGAATCCTCCTGCTTCTGCCTGCCAGAATGCTGGGATTACAGGTTTACACCACTGGGCCCATCTTCCAGCCCTTTAAAAAAAAAAAAATCTTTCTTTTCACTGTGGCCCTGGGGATTGACCCCAGGGCCTTTACACTGAGCTACATCCTCAGCCTGTTTTTAGTTTTCAACTTGAGACAGAGTTTTGGTAAGTTACTAAAATCTTAACAGGCAGACCTGCTGTATTGTCCTGACAGGGCTTGAATTTGCGATCCTCCTGCCTCAGCCCTCCCAAGGGCCAGGCACACAGGCCTGTTGTCTCCAGGCCCGGCTCGGCCTTATTATGTAGAGACAAGATCTCATTATGTCACTTAAGTTTCCCAGGCTGGGTACGAAGCTGTGATCCTCCTGCCTCAGCCTCCTAGAGTGCGGGGTTAGGGGCGTGCGCCCCCGCGCCTGGTGCATTGCCACTCTTTTCCCGGGTTGGGGGAGAGTTCCTGCGCCTCATGTCCCTCTCACTGGGCGGCTGCGTTTGCAGGTCTCAGGCGGAGTGTCCCTGCCCCCTTCCCTCCCCCTTGCCCGCGCTGCCAGCCGCCTGACCCCGGCCACAGTCTGTCCCGCAGGCTGTGCTCCGGCTGCCCATGTGTGCGTGTCTGCCGCCCCCTCTGACTACTGTCGCCTTCCGGCCGTCATGGCTGAGCTGGGCTGTCCCCACGTGTGGTGCCTGGCACAGAGCGAGCGTCTGGGGCAACCTTGTGCCCGCAGGGTCACAGCAAGTTTGGTGGGAGCGTTGGGGCCGTGAAGTTCCGGAGCCGCTTCCACCCTTTGGCCCCTCCGGCCCGTCTCCTCCCCTCAGCCGCCCTGCCCGCCTGGCTCTAACCCTCCAGGCTGTCCTCGGTGAGGAGTGGCTGGGCGGGGAGCGTCCGGGCAGCCAATCCCGTGAGGAGCTGGGCGGGAGCATCGGGGCAGCCAATCCCGTGAGCGGCTGGGCGGGCGCGTCGGGGCAGCCAATCCCGTGAGCGGCTGGGCAGGAGCATGGGGCAGCCAATTCCGTGAGCTGCTGGGCGGGCGCGTCGGGGCAGCCAATCCCGTGAGGAGCTGGGCGGGAGCGTCGGGGCAGCCAATCCCGTGTGCGGCTGAGCGGGAGCATCGGGACAGCCAATCCCGTGAGCTCTTCAGATGCACTCGCTGCTGTGCGAGCATGTGTGCAAGCCTGTGAGCGTATGCACACACGTGATGCGCGCGAGTGTGTTTCTGTGTGTGTGTGCAGCTCCTGAGGCCGCATGGTGACTGCCAGGACACTGGCTGTGTAGCTGAATCCCTGCCGCCAGTCGGAGCTGAGCATTCCCTCACTTCAGAGCCGCTCCATCTTGGCGGGTCACGGAGGGGGTGCTCTTGGCTGCCAGGAGTGGGACACTGGACACAGAAGTGTGCACAGAAAAGTCTGCGTGTTCTTGTGACAAAAGCTCTCTGGTGACGGAGGCTGACTTGGGCCAGGATGCTTCTGGGGACCCAGTGATGACTTTAGGGATGGGATGTTTCCTCTCTACCATGTTGGCTTTTAATTTAATTTCATGTTTGCCATACCCAGGGCTTTTCACTGACTGCAGTCTCATTTCCTCAGTGCCTTTTATTTTATTTTACTTTTATTTATTTATTTATTTATTTGTTTGTTTATTTTTTGAGGCAGGATTTCAGTCTGAAGCCCAGGCTGGTCCTGAATTCACTATGTAGCCCAGGCTGGCCTTGGACTCACTGCAGTCCTGCCTCAGCCTCCCGAGTGCTGGGATTACAGGCCTATGCCACCATGGCTTATGTGGTGCTGAGGAGTCGAATTCAAGGCCTTGTGCTTGCTAGGCAAGCACTTTAACTGCTGTGCCATTCCTCCAGCCCCGAATTTTTTATTTAATGACAGGGTCCACTGGCGGCTCCAGTGGTGCAGTTGGTTAGCGCGTAGAACTTACACAAAACAGGGTCTTGCGGAGTCACAGCGTTTTCCAAACTGAACTTGTGATCTTCCTGCCTCGGCCTCCTAAAGTGCTGGGGTTACAGGCCTAGGCCCAGCGGCACAGTCGCTTTTCTGCTCACAATTATGAACCTTTGGGCCATTTCTCCTTTTTGTCTCTAGTGAATAATGCCACTGTAAACATTCGTGTGCAAGTCTGTGTGGATGTGTGTTGTCACTTTCATGGGTAAGTGCCCAGCAGTGGAACTGCGGGGTTACACAATAATCCCGCGGTTGACCTTTTGAGGAGCTGCTAGGGATGTCGTCCACAGTGCCTGTAGTGTTTCACATCCCCACTAGTCACTCGGAGCTCCTTGGTGAGACCCTGTCCGGAAATCAAAACTAAAAAGTAGGCTGCAAGGGCTAGAGGAATGGCACAGCGGTTAGAGCACTCGCCTTGCAAGCACAAGGCCCTGAGTACTATTCCCCACAACCACATAAACTGGGCATGGTGGTGGACACCTGTAACCCCAGTACTCAGGAGGTGAGGCAGGTGGATTGTCCTGAGTCCAAGGCGAGCCTGGGCTCCATAGTGAGTTCAGCTACAGAGTGAGACCCTGCCTCAAAAAAAAAAAAAAAAAAAAGAATTTGGAGCTGAGCAGGCATGCAGGCATTCTGCAAATAGTGTGTGCAAGTCACCAGTTTAGACGTTGCTGGGTGCTTCTCAGAGGGCCCTGGGGGAAGCTGTGCCCAGGGCTGTGGGGTGCTGTTCAGAGGGCTATGGGGGAGTTGTGTTCAAGTCCTGGTCGACTTTGTACCAAAGCTGGGACTCTTCCTGCTGTGTGACCTTGGACACCTTGCTCAGTCTTTCTGATCACCCCCGCGGTGGAATGCCTTTGTCCTTACAGGGTTGCTGTGGGGAGGAAGGGTGTGCCTGGTGCTCACTCCCAGCACAGCGCCTGCTGTAATAATAATGGCAGTGTGAGCACTGGAGAGATTATCTCAATTTGAGGCAATTAGGTGCCACACCTGGATTAGGGTTTAGGAACCACGCCTAGATTAGGCAATTAGGAACCACGCCTGGATTAGAGTGTGACTGATTTGTGGGCCAGAAAATGAGGGAAGGACCCCCACCCAGATGTGGGAGGCCCCACTGGGAACTCAAAACTATAAAAGGAGGGAAGGAGAAAGATTGTTACAGCTTTTCCTCTGGAGAGAGACTGGGCTCGCTGGGACTTGGCTTCCTGTCTGTGATGTTGGGAGAAGCTGCCTCCACCTCTGCCCCTACCATGTACTTCCATTGCTGCCGGCCGTCCCTGAGTGGACTGTGACCTTTTGAAAGTGAGCGAAAATAAACCTTTCCTCCCCTGAATTTGTGGATGTCAGGCATTGAGTCACACAGCAAGGAAAAACTAACCAAGACAGGCAGTGATGTGGCCCCAGGCTTGACTAGGTCCACCGCCCAGCTAGGTGTGTGTGAGACAGAGAGGTGACCACCCACCTGTCTCTGCTGGGCCCAGTTCTCACCTCCCACTTTGGTTCTGTGAGTGAGCAAGGGCCCCAGTTTATGTATCAAAGCAGGAGATGGCAGCCCAGAGAGGGCAGGCAGCTTGCCCAGCGTCGCAGTTTGGATCGGAGAGCCCCCAAAGCCCTGTGTATTTGGTTTTGGTGTGACGCCCATGGAATTGTGTGCTGTGGAAGATGAGGCCTGCTGGGAGGGCAGGTGATTAGGCCACGACCTGGAGGGGCATGCGAACTGTGGAGGTTAGAAAAGGCCCAGGGCAGAGCTCTCCGGTGTGTGAGACTGTTGTGTGGGCCAGAAAATGAGAGAAGAGCACCCACTGTGCGCGTGGGTGGCCTGGAGGGCAGCTTGAACTAACTACCTGGAGCTGCAGGTTCAGAGAGGGACTCTCTGCCGTGAGCCGAGACTGGGGTCTGTATGTGCAAGGTGTGCACAGGGAGCGGAAGTGGCGGTGTCCAGGGCTGCAGCCGGGTCCCTGCATCACGAGGTGGGGCTGGGTTGGCCGGCCTGGGGTGGGTCCCGGTCCCCATTCTTCACCGTCCCATGGTGCTGGGGCCTGGCGCGGAATGGTGTGGCCGCCATACCATGGGGCGGGCACCTGCATCTGTCTGCGCATCCAGTCACAAAATGAAATGTGTCGTCTCTTGAGCAGCCAGCGCTGTGATGGCAGTTCCCTCCGCAGGGTGGCCGCCCCAGCCTCCCTGTGTGTTGGCCCTCCTGGTCTCCAGCGCACGGTGGCCTGCGCGCAGTGCTGAAGTGTCCAAGCCAGGCTTGGTGGCGCAGGCCTGTAATCCTAGCACTCTGGGAGGCTGAGGCAGGAGGATCACAAGTTTGAGCCCAGCCTGGGCAACTGAGTGACCTAGTGAGACCCGGAAATATATATTTTTAAAAAAATGGCACAGGCCTGCAATTCCAAATCTGGGATGCGAGGCAGGAGGCTTGCAAATTCAGCCCCAGACTGGGCAGTTTAGCAACTTAGCAAAGCTTTCACTCAAACTAAAACATTTTAAAAGGCTAGGGAAGTAGCTCAGGATGACAGCCCTGGGTTTGATCCTGAGTCTCTAGTGAGCACTGTGTGCTTGCCAGGCTGTCGTACGGGCTGGTCCTGGAACGTCTCCCCAGACCCTGCTGTGCAGGTGCTGTGGGCTGTGTGGGTTTCACGGTTAGGAGGTAGGGCTGGGGGGTGATCGCCAAGGGGGTTGTGGACCCCGGAGGCTGCGGCCTGGAAGTCCACTCTCCTCCCGCTCCCCCCAAGCCCTGGTCCGTCCTCTTGGTGCCAGTGCCTTTGGCAGCTGTTCCCCAAGACCCTTCCCACCGCTGCTGGCTGCCCATCCATGGACTGTGACCTGAAACAGAGTTGTGGGTGTTGGATACTGTGTCTCAGGAATGACAACATAACCAGGACCTTTTTCCATGTCGTGACACGGTGGGCGACATCATGGCTGCAGTGTGTGAGTGGGAGAGGTCGGAGGAAGGAGGTGGTGTTCTTGTGAAAATATCACACCCCTGGAGATGGCATTCACCCCCAAGGGCTGCGCCCCAGCGGGGTCGGGTCTTCCCAGTGGCCCACCGCTTCCTGATGTCACTGCACTGGAGTGAACCTCTGAGGGACAAACCACATACAGACTATAGTAGTGGTTTTTTGTTACTCTGAGGGGCCAGCTGGGCCTGGCACACCTGGTGCTCCTGTGGGCAGCTGCCCCTCCCGCCTCTGGAGCTGCCTGGATTTCAGGCCGTCTGCCCCCTCTCCCCTGCCACAATGCCTTCCCCCGTGCCCCAGACTTTTCCATGCTGCCCGCCGAGCCTCATTCCTGCCCCGAACTTGCTGTCCACCTTATGGGGCCAGAGCCTCTGGTCAGCCGCCCCCTGCCCATCCTGGCTGCATTCTGTCCTTGCCCTGGATGAGGTCAGCCGTGCTCAGGGGGGCTGTGTGAACCTCAGCTTCCAGGAGGCCCGGCCTGATGCAGTGCAGCTCTGGGTGCGGGCAGGTGCCGTGGGCTGTGCACCTGTCCCCAAGCCCTGCACAGACGGGGCTGAGAGGCGGGGGTTGGGCCTGGAGCCCTGGGGGGCATCTGGAGGATGCCACCATGTCAGATGCATCCAGCCTGCCTTGTTTTGCCCTCAACTTTTATTTTTTTGATGTAATGAATATTTAAAATGTTTTAGTCCTCATACACATCAGCGCTGTTACATGATTCATTTTACATGTGGCCTGAGACAGATCCTGTTCACTCAAAAGAACGCAGGCAAAAAGACCAGGTCACAGGTTGGACACAGCTGGTATAAACCAGAGCCCAAGGTGAGGGAGCTGCAGGGCATTGGGTGGGGTGAGAGGTGGGGGACCCTGCGAATGTCTGGCTGCTTAGGGCAGGTGGCGAGGCTGGGCACCCGGGGAGGAGATAGAGATGCCCTTCTCTCCCTGGAATGAGGCCCACAAAGCCTGTGGACACTTTCTGGCCTGTGTTCAGTTTACTGATGGGGAGACAGGCCCAGAGAGGGGTGGTGCCTGGGCCCGGGCCCTACTGAGGGTGGCATAGGGGGTCGGAGCCAGGTCTCCTGGTCCTGCACCCTGTCCACCCAGAGCTTGGGGCATCTGGGGGGTGGAGGTGGGCGGGCAGGGCCTGAGCTGGTCTTTTCAGGTTAGGTCACCCACTCGCTTTCTTCACACTGCTGCTTCCCCACACAAAAGGGCCCAGTGTGCCTCGGCCTCGAGTTCTGCTGAGAAGGCAAGCTGCGGCTGGCGAGATGCTCCCCCGGGCCTGGGAGCTGCCGCCTCCCGCAGGCTGGTGCCACCCGGCTGCCGTCACCCAGCCTGGAGACTCTGCTGTGGGGCTGAAGAGCAGAGCAGACGGCTGGGTATGGGGACTGCGGGACCAGGAGGGCCAGCGGAGGGGCCCCCCATACCCAGCTGCGTGTCAGGCCTGTGTTCCCCACTTAGATTCCCCCGAGCAAGCGGGCAGAAACATCATGGCTAGCTACTCAAGCGTTGGTGGCAGGGATGGCAGGGTGGCAGCGTGAAGCAGTCCGGGCTCCTGGTGCCCTGCACATAGGTGCCCCAGGCTCTGGCACCTGATGCTCTTCTCACTTCCTTGCACAGTCTGCGTTTGCCGGCAGCCATTACCCTGGTGCCATCCTTCTCAACTCATTCCTGTGGTTGGACCCCAGGCCTTTGCCCTGAGTTACTTCCTTAATCATTTTCATTTTTCTCTTGAGAGAGGGTCTCACTAAACTTCACAAGCAGGGCTTGAACTTGTGGTCCTCCTGTATCAGCCTCCCGGAGTGCTGAGATTTACAGGTGTGTGCCCCTGGCCAATAGCAAGACAGGTTTGGGCATCTGGATGTGGGCTGGTAACGGTGGGTGGGGCTTGAGCCAGAGGGCTTACGTTTTCTCTTCCAGTGAGTGGGGCAGCTTGGTATGAATGAGGGGCTGCCCTGCGGACGAAGGGTGTGGGGTGCCAGCCCCTGTGGGAGGCCTTGGGTGCCATGCAGGTGGGGTCCAGCCAGCTGTTGACCATGTTGTCCCCAGGTCCTCACCCTCCCAGATGGGCAGCTGTGGCTGACGGTGAGCCGGGTATGGGATGGCGAGCTTGTAAGGTTATACTGCCGAGCCAGATGTGGTGGCGCGTGCTTGTAATCCGACCACTCTGGGAGCTGGGGTCGGGAGGATTGAAAGTTTGGGCCCATCCTGAGCAGTTTAGCGACTTAGCAAGATCCTGTCTCAAAAAGATAAGCAAGAGCTGGGCATGGGAGTCAGTGTGAAGGCCCCGAGTTCAAGCCCCCGTGCCATAAAAAAGGAATAAGAACAAGAGAGTTAGGTTGCTAGTGCTGTGGTGGCTGCCTGAGTCCACCCAATTCCCCAGATATGTTCACAGCGCCACCTCACCCCACAGCAGTCTCTCGAGGACAGGCTCATCACCGAACCAGGCTTCATGGTGGCCAGGGAGGTCTGGCGCGCACAGGCGCTGTCACACGCCTGAGGGGACAGCAGTGGACTGAACAGCCCTGTCTGTGCTGAAGGGCGGGGGGGCACACCTCCGTCTCCCACGCCAGCATCCATGTTGCCTTCCTGCCAGATGGAATGTGCCAGGGCAGGGCGCGGCTCTGTGGTTACTCTGCCTGTTATGAGTAAGGTCCTGGGTTCAGTTCCCAAGCACCAGGTAAAAATTAGCCGGGTGTGGTGGTGCACACCTGTCATCCCAGCACTTGGGAGGCAGAGGTAGGAGGATTGCCATGAGTTCAAGGCCAGCCTGGGCTGGAGAGCGAGACCCCGTCTCCAGAACAAACCAGCCACACAGGTAGAATGGACCAGGACTGGCGCTGAGGTTGGCAGAGGGTGGTGGCCCATGGGAGCGGGTGGGAAGGCCAGGAGTCGGGTGTAACGGGGCCCGGAGATCCTTCGTTCTATTCTCCCATCCTAAAGGGGGAAGGAGCCTTCGGGGGCCTCTTGGTCCCAGCGCCAGCCACTCCGCAGCCCGGGCTGTGGCCCCTGCCACCACCGCAGTGTCCTCGGGGCTCTTGGCCTCCAGTGTCCCCCTCAACCCCCTTGCCCCCACTCCCCTCAGCTCCTGCTTCTGTCTGGGGCTTCTCCCGCTTCAGTGCCAGGGTCTCCGACTCAGGGCTCTGCCGCACAGGGCCTCAGTCTCCACCCCTGCTGCCCGGGGTCCAGCTGGGCGCCTCAGCCTACCCCCTTCGCCTCCAGGGGCTCCACCTTCCTCGCGTGGGTCGGACACCTGGGGCCCCTCCTGGCCTCCCTCCCTGGGAACCCCTCGGGCCACCAAGGCCTTCCGGGGCCTGACTACTATTTTCTTGCCTGAGGCCCGGTGTTAACTGCCGCTTCCGGCCCACCTGGCCACCAGATGGTGCTGGTGTGTCCGCCCCGCCCAGGTCCCGCCCTCCCAGGCCCCTCCCCTTCTCTGGCCAGCCCCGCCCCACCCTGCCCCGGCTCCACAGCCTTCAGCGGCTCCCACTGCCTGAACAGTCTTCTGAGCCCTACTTCTGTGCCTACCGCTTCTTGCCCCGGGGCTGTGGCCAGTCCCACCCTCGCCTGCCGCTGGCCGAGGCCGCTGCCCTGCTCAGGCCGCACTGCGACACGTGGGTGGCCCCAGATGGCAGCCCGCTTCCTGGGCGGCTGCGCTCTCGGCACACCTTCAGAGTCTTTGCTTGGCGCTTGGGGGCAGGGGTGGCAAGGTGTCCCCCTGCGGAGCACGAGCACTAGGATTCTTGCAGGCAGCTTCATGTTACCTCCTCCACGGGGCCTCCCCTGGCCGCCCCTTCTTCCGACCCTGTGTTTCTTGAAGGTCACTTTTTTTTTTTTTTAAACACAAATGTAATTAACTGACTTACAGTGAAAGGCAGAAGCCCTGGTGTCCAGCATGCTCCTTCTGGGTACACACCCGGGGACCAACACTGGCTTGGTCCCAGAAGCTTTGTGGGCAGTGGGTAATGGGGATTGACCCCAGGGCCTTTGCACTGAGCTACATCCCCAGTACTTTTTTGTTTTATATTTTGAGACAAGATCTTGCTAAATTGCTCAGGCAGGCTTGAACTTCCCATCTTCTTGCCTCAGCCTCCCAGCGTGCCGGGATGACAGGTGTGCACACCCCATCTGGCCGCGGCACACCATGTCTCAGCCATTTGGTTTAATTCCAGCGGTCTGTTTTGTTGTCTCTGTCCCCTGCCTTTCCACGGTCCCTTCGGAGCAGGTGCGCCTGCCGTGAGTCCCAGTGCTCTCTGGGACCAAGTAGGGTGAGCCAGTGCCGCATCCCACACGTGTGACCTCTGTGCATGCGTGTGTGGCAAAAGCTGTGGCCATGGGAACGCGCATGTCTGTGAGCGGGCCAGACGCCCCCTCAGCGGGGACATCGGCCTGCCCGTCCCTGCCTGGGGCCCCGCGGGGAGCCACCCCAGAGGCCCTGCCTGCTGTGGCAGCCTGGAGATTAGTTTCCAAGGCCACGCTGCCAGTTGCTATAGGCACGCGGGCCCAGCAGCCTGTATTCTCCGTCCCAGTCACGGTCATGCAGGCGGCCGCTCCGCCGACCGCCAGGAGCCAGCAGCTGGCTTTAAATAACTGGGTGGAAACCCGACCGGGGAGATGTCTACCCGCTGCGCTGCTCTCCTCTTGGGCAAGCGTGGGCAGAGCGTGGTGGCCAGGCCACAGAACCGCCCCTGTCCCCAGGAAGGCAGGCAGTCATTCTGGCTCCCTGGGCAGTGGCTTGAAGCCTGTGCCCAGCCCCCTCCCTGACCTATGTGCAGGGCAGATATATATATTTAAAGGCAGGAGTGTTCCAATTTTGACCCTAGCCTAGGCAACTTAGTGACTTAGGCCCTGTGTCAAATTCAGAAGTAAAAATGGAATAGGGTCGTAGTGCACTGTAAAGGCCCTGGGCTCCATCCCTAATACCAAAAAGAAAAAGTAATATCTACTTATTTGAGATAATTTTTTAGGAAGTATAGAAAAGTAGAAGAAAATAAGTCAAAGGAAGACAAGACCTGTGGGATGCCCACCTGACCCTGTGCGCTCTGGCCACTCTGCACCAGGCCCGGGCTGTGCGGATGGGGTGTGTCGCCCCAGGTACAGGGCGCTTTCCTGGAACATCTGTGTCCTTGGGTCTGCGCCTCTAACCCAGATTTCTCAGGATACACGTATCGAATGAGAAGCCTGCCTGAAGGGTAGATACACTGTAAAGATGAAATCTCTTAAAACATGCCCTCGGTCCCCAGGTCCCTGGGTGGAGAGGGTGATGTGGGCTCCACGGAGCAGAGCTGGGCGAGGGGCTGGGGCCCGCCTGGGGCAGATGGGGCAGGGCTGGGGCAGGCTGCGCCCTCACTTGTGCCCCGGAATGAGAAAGGGACATCCTTGTTGCCTTAACACGATGTCCCAATCCTGATTGCCCTTACGAGCCTTTTATTGAGGACAGAACAGGTTCTGTGTGTGTGGTACTGCAGGGTTTTTTTTTTTTTTTTTTTTTTTGAGACACAGCCTCACTGTGTAGCCCAGGCTGGCCTGAGAGTTGGGCATGCGCCACCACACCCAGCCAATCTCTGCGTGGTGCTGGGGAATGAACCCTGGGCCTTGCGCGTGCTAGGCAAGCACTTTAACCACGGGGCCTTGCCTCCAGCCCGTGGCTGGGGATTGGCTGAACTGGGCATTCACCGGAGCTGCACACCCAGCTCTCTGTTTCTTTTTATTTATTATTTATTTTTTCTTTTTTGAGGCAGGGTTTCACTAAGTCTCTAAATTGCCCTGGCTGGCCTCAAACTTGTGATCACCCTACCTCAGCCTCCTGGAGTTGTGGGTTTACTGTTGGGCATCGCCACACCTGATTGGGAAAAAACAAAACAAAACAAAAACAAAGAAACCTTTTTCTTTTCAATGAAGAGCCCAGTTAGGTTTTTCAGACCTTTCTCCTTCCCAGATCTCCTGTACCCAGATCAAGAACTGGGACTGTCAGCGCCGTGGGCCCCCACGCCGCCTAGCGAACCCTGGCTCTGCACGGGAGTTGGCCCGTTTTTGAAGTCTGCCCAGTGCGACCTTTTGTGCCGGTGTCCTTGTCTTTGTGACCCTCAGCCGTGGTGGGCGGGTGGCCGCTCTGTTTTCTAGTACACTGGGCTGCAGGGAGGGTCACTGGGCGCAGTCACGCCCTGCTACTGAAGTGAGGATCCAGTTGAGTTACGTTCTTTTTTGAAGAAATACAGTTTATTTCCCTAAAGGACCTTCTGTATTCCATAGGGAAGAATTCCTGCTGCGAGTGTGGCGTTTGCCTAGTGCATAGGAGACCCTGGGTTCCGGCCCCAGCACCTCTCCCTAGACCCTCCCAGTCACAGCTGGGACAGGAGTGGGAACACATGCTTAAAATCCCAGCATTTTGGGAGGCTGAGGCTGGAGGATTTCAAGGCCAGAGCCAGACTAGCTGGCTGTAGTGACACTGGAACAGGGCTGGGTGTAGCTCAGCGGGAAGGCTTCGGGTTCCATCCCCAGTTCCACAGAAGAGAGACAGAGACGCCGCAGGGTCACCACACGCCCTGGTTGGGTGCCCAGAGGGGCAGGATGACGGGTCTGTCCCTGCAGGGCTGGGGCTGTGGGATGGAAGGGTCTGGGGGACCCCACCTGTTCGAGTGGCATGAAGGCACCAGCGTGCAGAGGGACCGTAAGGTTGCCTTCCAGGGTGGTTGTCGTTTTTAGGATCTTGTTTCCCTGTAAGTGCATCAGAGTGAGCCGCTGGTGACTGTGTCACCCCTGGCCAGGTGACGTGCGCAGCTTGGCCTTTCGCAAGTACAGAGACCCTGGCTATTGATCTTTTTTCTCAGTCCTGGGGATTGAATCTGGGGCTTTTGCACTGTGCAGTCTTTTATTATTGTTGTTTATGTTGGGATGGGGGCTTACCAAGTGACCGAGGTGCTCAGATTGGGCCCAAACTTGGGAACCTCCTGCCTCAGCCTCCTAGAGTGCTGGCTTTACAGCGGGTACCTTGTGACCAGCGAACCTCTGTTTAAAAGGCCACAGAAAGTAGGCGGCTTCTACCTGACCCTGAGATGGGGAAGCCATGGCCACTGGCTTGGACTTCTGTGTTTCCTAGGATGCACCAAACTCACCCCCTGGGCCTTCCTACAGTGTAATGGGAGTGAGCTCGACTCAGGGGGACCGTGGGTGCGCATCCCAAGCCCCCCGCACCTGGTGGCCGCGTCTTCTGTCACCGCTCCAGCTGAGTGCCGAGGAGAGAATTTCAGGTGTCACGTCTGTGGTGTCAGTTAGCTGCGGCCCCAGTGCTGCCCAGCTGACCTATCCAACCCTTGCTTCGCTTCTGCTGAGCCAGGACTTGAACTCAGGGCCTGGGCATGCTCAGCAAACACTACCACTGAGCCACAGCATGAGCTCCAGAATGCTTTTATTTATTTATTTTGAGACAGGGTCTTGCTTTGTAGCTCAGGCTGGCCTTGGACTCATGACACCCCTCCTTCCTCAACCTCTCGAGTGCTGGCATTACAAGTGGGCACCACCTTGCCCAGCTTACGTGGTGCCAAGGCCTCAAGCTTCCTAGGCAAGTGCTCTAACCACCGCGCACTCGTCCAGTGCCCCCAAGAACCTTTAATCTCGTCAAACAGAGCCTCTGCCCTCTTTACCCGGGAAGCTGTGCGGCCCTCCCCGCCCCGGCTGTGGGTGGCCCACTGCTAGGATTCGCCGTGTCCCGAGACTCATCCCGCTGGGGCTTTGGGAAGCGGCTCACCGGGCACTGACTTGGAGTGGATTTGTTCATAATTTGATGACATGACAGAGGTGACATGAGCAGGAGGGGGCCTGGCTGAGCGCAGTGGGAATGACCTATCGGATGCTCTGGTCCTGCGAGGAATGACCTTGGTGTGGATCTGCTCCCTGGCTCCTCCGTCTCTGGCTCACGCCCTCACTGCTTCCGGCCGCCATGAGGTGAGCAGCTGTCTGCCCCACCGTAGCCTGAAGCAGCAGAGCTGCTCACGCGTGCCCTGGAGCCTCGAGCACTGGCATCTCCTTCAGGCCCCTGTTCCCAAGGCAACAGAAAGCTGACTGACATGTGTGTTTCACTTGGTGTCATGTCTCCAGGGTTTATTCATGTTGGAGCATGCGACAGAGTGTCCATCCTTTTCAAGGTTGAATAATATTCCACTGGCATTGTGCGCCACTTAGCAATGGGGACATGTTCTTAGAAACATGTCGTTGGGTGATTTTGTCAGTTTGGGGCATTCTTACACAGACCTAGATGCACAGCTGCCCCATGCCTCGGCTGTGTGGTGTGTGTGTGGTACATGTGGCCTGCTGCTGGTCACGCGCTCATGCCACGGTGACTGTCAGTTATGTGCCTGGCGTTTCTGTAATACGTTCGTCCAGCTGTGGCCACACACCTGTTTCTGCCTCCTGGCTGTCGCGACACTGCTATAGTGAACACAGGTGTGCCAGTGCCTCTGCACGTGTGATTTTATCATCGCCACTGTTGCCCCAGTGAAGGGTCACTGCCCATGGGCCCGAGGGCATGTCTGCTCAACCACTGGTCCAGTGCCTGAGCCTGAGATGCTTTTGTCCCAGGGTCCCTCGGAGACTGTCTCCACAGATGTGTGACAGGTGGGTGGAGGAAGGAGGCTTTACTAGTGGGATCGTGGCAAAGGGAGAGACGCCAGTGATCTCCGTGTCTCCAGGGACCCTGGTAGGAGGTGGCAGGGGAGCTCAGATGTACCACTGAGTGTGCCAGGACCCCAAGTGTACACAGGCCCCAAGCTGCTGCTGGGATCCTGAGTGCACACAGATCCAAGCGTGCTGGGATCGGAGTGTATGGAGACCCTGAGCAGCGCGCTGTGGTGGTAGCAGTTCCTACACAGCCACCCCTACCGAGGGGCCTGAACCTGGAATTCCACGATCCCTCTGTATCCATGTCCACACATTCTTCCAACCCAGGAGTGGAATATTTAAAAATAGTGCCTGAGCCAAACACATACTGACTTCTTATGGTAATTGTCAAAGCAGTACAGCATAACAACAAGCATCTGCACTGTGCAGTTGTTACAGGCAATCCTGAGAAGGTGTAAGGGCACAGAAGGGCGTGCATGGGTTCCACGTGAAGCCTACCAGCTTTATGTAAGGCACTTGAACACGTGCGAATTCTGTTACCCACCTCCAGGTCCTGGGACCTTCTTACAGTGTAATGGGAGTGAGCCATTGTCGTGGGTTCCCGCAAGAACGGAGGTTTCGCCACAGGTGTGGGATGCCCAGTTCCCCTCTGCTTGGTGGCTCACAGCTCCTTTTTACCAGGAGGACCCGAGCTACCTCAGGATGGAGGACCCCGCTGTGCAGGCCATGGCTCTGTGTGTGTGCGGCCATCCTGTGTAGCCTCCCGGAGTGCTGGGATCACAGGCCTGTGCCACCCGACCCGGCCCCTTCACCATTCTAGTTACAGAAGAAAGCCAGGCCTTCCTGCAAGCCTGTCTCCAGGGGGCTTGCTTGGGCTTACTCGTGTTCACAACAGACTCCATAGGACCCTTTTTTTTTTTTTTTCAAGACAGCGTCTTTCTGTAGTTCAAGCTGGTCCTAAATTCCCTAAGAAGCCCAGCTGGCCTGGAATTTAGGGCAGTCCTCCTGCCTCAGCCTCTTGGGTGCTGGGATTACCCGGCATGTTCCTACACCTAGCTGTTGCTGGGGAATTGAACCCCGGGGCCTCACACTTCCAGGCAAGTGCTCTGATCACTGAGCCACATCTCCGTGTCCTTGGGACATGTTTTCAGATTTACATGCCTGCCTCCACTTGGACCAAAAGTCTTTTTACTTTCTTTTCTGTACCATCATTTTTTTTTTTTTTTTCCTCCAGGACCGGAGATGGAGCCGGGACCAGGCATGCCCGGCAAGCACCTGCCCCTGAACTACTTCCCAAGCCTTCCCTTCTGTGTTTTGTGTTTCTGTAAAGTCTTTGAAATAACCCCTAAAATAAGGAGTAATGTAAATAAATCAGAAGAAAGCACTCCAGTAAACCCTTTAAAACCCTGGCTCCATGTACAACTCAGGGATGAAAGGAATCCCGCCTCCTGGGACGCTGTCACCTAAGCCTGTCCTCAGACCTCTCCTCCCTCACCTGTGGGATGGGCTGCACCACACCCACTTCCCAGCTGCCGGAGGATTAAATGTTAGCTGAGTTGGAGTCTCCTCTTATTTTGATTTTGTGGTACTGGGGATCAAGCCCGGGACCTTCACACTGAGCTATGTTGCCAGCCCATTTTTATATTGTTTATTTAATTTTTTGAGACAGGGTCTTGCTCTTTCTTCCTGGCTGGTCCTGAACTCACTGTGGAGCCCAGGCTGGCTTTGAAATCCCAGCAATGCTCCTGTCTCAGCCTCCTAGAGTACTGGGATTACAGGTCTGCAATACTGGGTCCAGCTAGATTCTTGCTCTGGATGGATCATATAACAGGAGTTAAAGTTCTTGCCTTGCAAGCACAAGGCCCTGAATTCAATTCCCCAGCACCCCATGAAGCCAGGTGTGGTGGCACACACCTGCCTATAATCCCAGCACTCGGGAGGCTGAGGCAGGAGGATTAGGGTGAGTCTAAGGCCAGCCTGGGCCACATAGTGAGTTCAGGACCAGCCTGGGCTACACTACGGAGTGAGACCCTGTCTCAAAAACAAAACAAAATGAACAAAACAACAACAGCAAAAAAATAAAAACAGGACTTAAGTACTTTAACCAACCATCAAATAGAAAAGTAATCCATGTAAAATAGCCCAGGGGGCAGAAACCAGAGGGTGGCTTTACGGAGCTGGTCCCGGCTGGTGGTAGGAGGCTGTTTCGTGTGCGTGTCCGGGCCCCTGGCTGTGGAGGGCGTGTTCTGTGTCCAGCCTGCACCCAGGGCTAGCAGATCCAGGGCCCTCCACCACGCCACGGCTGACCTCCCCTGCCAGGCCAGCCTCTTCGGGCACCTCTGGGAGTGTCACCTATGGAAGAAGGGCACCTCACTTTCAGTCCCCGTCAAGGACAGCGTTCCGGAAGCTCCTGCAGCTCAGCGGCCTGGGCTGATCTGGCTCTTGTCTCACCGTTGGAGCCCAGCCCGGGCCGCCAAGTGACGTAGGGAGACCCTGTCTAAAACTAAAAGTAGCGCACGCGGGGTCCACACATGCTGCGGGTGGAGCGGGAGCCCACGGCAGCCTGGAGGGTGGCCAGGTGTGGCCCCGGGTGTGTGCGGTGGGCTGGACATGACTTGCCCCACGCCACCCCACGCGCGGGCGGATGCGCAGCCCCAGTCTGAGGTGGGTGATAGGAAGGTGGGTCCTTGAGAAGCAGTGAGCCGGGGTCACCCGCAGGGAACACAGGTGCACAAGCTTTCACCCTAGCGTGATGTAACTGGTAAAGGTCCTCACCAGGACTGCAGTGCTTAGACACTGAGTCTCCACAAGCGTGGGCAAAAGCAACATCTTCTTGGGGCTGGAAGAATGGCTCAGCGGTTAAAGCGCTTGCCTAGCAAGTACTATGTCAAGTCCTAAATACCGAAGTTTGATTCCCCAACCCTACATAAGCTGGATGTAGTGGCTGGCGCACGCCTGTAATCCCAGCACTTGGAAGGCTGAGGCAGGAGGATTGCTGTGAGTCCAAGGCCAGCCTGGGCTCCATGGTGAGTTCAGGAACAGCCTGGGCTACAGAGTGAGACCCTGTCTCAAAAAAAGAAACATGTTCTTTTGAAGTAACTTAACCTAACTCAGGTATTTTGTTATAGTAGCAAAAAGCTAATGCAGCTTGGCCCCATCCACTGTTACCGGGCACCTGCTTTTAATTGCCAGGATCCAGTGCAGTGTGTGTGTGGGGGGGCTCTCTTAGCAAGAGAGGGGAATGGCCTGGGGGGCAGTATTTGGACCTTGGGCGTCTTTGTGCGTATGAGTGTGTAGGTGTGTGGGTGTGGCACTGAGGATTGGTTCCAGGGCCTTCACACTGAGCTGTGTCCCCAGCCAGTTTTCACTTTGATTTGAAGACAGGTTCTTGCAGATTTGCTACATTACTCAGCCTGGGTTCAGACTTGGAGTCCACCTGCCTCAGCCTCCCAGAGTGCTGGGGTTACAGGCCTGTGCCACTGGGCGCAGCTTGGAACTGGGTGTCTCTTTACCTAGGGGTGTGGTAGTTGCCCCTGGAGCCACCAGGCCTCGGAGTAGACCCAGGTGGGCCTGCTTGGTGCTCTCCCAGCTCCGGGGGCAGGGGGACGGTGGGCAGGGGCTGGGCCTCGGGCTCACCTGCGGGGGCAGGAGCCCAGTGCCCCTGCGGGCAGGCTGTGCAGGGGGGGGGGGGCCTGTCCCCTCGCTGGGAGGGACGCTCCATTTTGTTTGTTCTCTCGGGCTGCCTTTGGAGAAACAGGAGCATATGGCAGGCATGGCGCGGGGGCCGTGTTTGGGTGGCGCGCTTAACTTTGCCTTTTGCGTGCTTGGGTGCAGTTTTTATTTTTCTCATCAGCTCCAACACCCCAGCTGGTCCATAGGGCAGCGTGGCTTGAGTCAGACGTGCGTCCCTGCTGTCTGGAAAGATGCGTCATGCTGGTGTGCACTTACGTGTGTGTGTTTGTGTGTGTGTGTGTGTGTATGTGTGAGTGTGTGTGAGTGAGAGAGAGAGAGAGAGAGAGACTGGATTAAACTCACGGCCTTTTCTCTAAGCTACATCCTCAGCCTTTTTTTTTTTTTTTGGAGATAGGATCTCACTAAATTGACCAGCAATCTTCCTGACTCAGCAGCCCAGACTGCTAGGATTACAGGTTTCTGGCACCCTACCTGGCTAACAATCCAGTTCTTTCTATCAGCACTTATGGGGTTTGCAGCGGGGAGGGAATGAGGGAGCTTACCCACGTGGCCAGGACTGAGCTGAGGACTGGGCTTCCGAGGGGCAGAGGCGGGGATGGGCTCACTGGAGGCTGTGGTGGCCAGCGGCCTGTGGGGCGGACTTTCCTGAGGGCTCTGTGACAAGCCCAGGCTGAGCGTCTGTATCTGAAATGCTGGGGACCAGAAGTGCCTGGGACCTCAGATTTTCTCGTTTGTGATATTTGCGTTTACATGTGTTAGACACTGTGGGAAGGGCCCCAAGTCTGGACATGACATCCATTTGTTTCGTCTGTACTTTCTACATTTCTTTCATGGTGCTGGGGAGTGAACCCGAGGCCTGCACCCCAAGCTGCGCCTGCAGACCTTTTGGGGTGGTTGGGACTGAACCCGGGGCCTGTGCCCCCATCTGTGCCTCTAGACCTTTTGGGGTGTTGGGGATTGAACCCCAGGCCATACCCCGAGCTGTGCCTGCAGACCTTTCCCAGTTTTCTATTTTGATGTGGGGTCTTGCTGTGTCTCTTAGTTACCCAGCCTGAGCTTGAGCTCGTGATCCTCCTGATTCAGCCTCCAGGGGAGTTGAGGTTACGGGCCTGCTTCATTTGGACCTTGCACCTATGC
This sequence comes from Ctenodactylus gundi, assembly GCA_004027205.1. Classification (NCBI taxonomy): domain Eukaryota; kingdom Metazoa; phylum Chordata; class Mammalia; order Rodentia; family Ctenodactylidae; genus Ctenodactylus; species Ctenodactylus gundi. Next base: position 60,171 of record PVKB01002013.1, on the reverse strand, counting down.
CGGGAGGGAGGTCACTTTACACAGTCTTTTCAGTGTGCCTGCCTTTGACAGTGACCTGTCCCATGAAGTCAGGGGTGGGATTTTTCTGGCATGGTATCCTGCCGTTGCTCAGAGTCGGATCTGCGAGTATTTCAGGTTTGGGGCTGGCCTGTTGGGGGGGGTGTGTGTGACTGCTGGCTTGGCTCCGCGTGCCCCTCCCAAGCCTGGATGCGGATCTGTGGATTATCTGTGGATTTCACCGACTCTCGGGAGGTGGCCTGGTGGTGAGGGGCAGATCATGGGGTGTGGTGGATCCCTGAGGGTGTGGCAGATTGCTGGGGGTGGGGTGAATTACTGAGCGTGTGGCGATCACTGGGGTGTAGCCTGGAAGAATACGCTGTTGCTCCGCTCCTCTGAGCCCTGATCCTGCCTCTCGGGAGCCTTGGGTCGCATCTCTCCCTACAGGCTTCCGTCACGGTAGGCCTCATCCAGGCCTTCCTCCGTTTACGGCCGACCGCGACTGGACTGAGGCTTCCTGAAACTGTGAGCTCAAAGAAGCCCTTCCTCCTTAGCTGTGGGTGTCGGAACTGTGTCCCGGCAATGAGGAAACACCTGAGACTTTACCCCACCCCACGCCCTCGGTGCCGCAGCAGAGGCCAGGTGTGGGCAGCGTCGCCCCAGCTCCCGGCTGGCCCCACGCCCCTTTTTGGTGGCTGTGACGCTCCTTGGTGTATGGCCAGGCCCCCTGGTCCCTTCTGTTTTTCCTGTGTATGTGTGTGCTGAGCTACATCCCCAGCCCATTTCTGTTTTTTATTTTATTTTTTTGAGACAGGATCTCTGCAGTCTAGTATGTAGCCCAGGCTGGCCTTGAACTCGTGGCAGCTCTCCTGCCTCAGCCTCCTGAATACTGGGATTACAGGTACACCGCGGCGCCTGGTTTATATAGTACTAGGGAATCAAACTCAGGGCCTTTTGCTGGCTGGACAAGTGCTCCATTATGCGATTCCTCTAGCCCGTTTTTGTTGTTGTTGTTGTTATTTTGTTTTGTTTTGAGACAAGGTCTCACCAAGTCACTAAGTTGCCCAGGCTGGGCTAGAACTTGTGACCCTCCTGTGTCAGCCTCTCAGAGTGGTGGCTGACAGCCTGCACCCGGGCCTGGCGTCCAGCTCCAAGGCTGGCGTCTTCAGGTCTCTGCACAGCTGTCACCTGGCTGTCACCTGGCTTATCTCCTGAGTGTGTCTCCTTAGTGCAGGGCTGTGGGCGCCTTTGGGATCTGCTTGGCTGGCCTGGGCTGATGCCCTTCTCAGAGCTGGAGGAAGCATAGGGCCTTCGGGGAACTGGCCCTGGAGGACATGGGGCGGCACTTCCAGTGAGTCACAAAGGGACCATAGTTGGGAGAAAGGGACGTCGTCACATAGCACAGGTTTGCTGGGATATTTAAAATCCTGGCAAAAGGACAGGCCGCTGAAGAGGTCCCTCCCCAGGGTGCCAGGAAGGGGAGGTGTTTGCCAGATGGGTTCCACAGGTTCAGTACTCAGAAGATGGTCTGGAAGGGATACAGGCTCCAGGTGGGGCTGCCCCTGAGGCTGGCAGAGTCTTGGGCGTGGAGGTGATGGCAGGGGACACATGGGCTACTAAGCACTTCCTGTGGACGCTTCCTCCATAAGGTGACAGTCTGCTACAGGCACGGTTCTGGCAGTCTGCCCCAGCTCCCCTCCTCACCCCGCCCCATGCCCCATGCCACAGCACCCTCCCCAGTGCCTCCGTGCCTTTGCACATGTCGTCCCTCTGGACTGGGATACCCCACTTTTCGCCACACATCGTCTCCATGTCTCCTGATTCTTATAAACTTCATTAACAGCCTCTCCAGGCCCTGCAGGCCCTCCAGGATAGGAGTGCAGGCTGGCATGGAGGCGACTCTGCGTCCTTGGAGGGACAATGGGAGAGGGGTTGTGAGAGCCCAGCCTTGGGACGGGGCCAGAGGTGTCCATGTGCCCAGCACCAGCCGAGGGTGAACCGGCCTAGGGTGCGGCATGGACGAGGCCTGGGGCAGAGGGCAGGACACGTCCCGGGCTACAGAGATGCGGCTGTGCTCCTGGCTGGATGGCGAACCCCATTTAGTGATATTGAGGGTCCAACCCAGGGCCTTGGCACTGAGCTACAGCCACAGCTCGTTTTGATTTTTAATTTTGAGTTAGTCTCTCTGAGTCGCTGTGTTGCCCAGGCTGCATTCCACTGTGCGATCTTCCTGCCTCAGCCTCCCAAAGTGCTAGCTCTGTCGCTGTGATCTTGAACTACTGTGCACCTGTTGTCAGTGGAGCCATCAGCGTTGGCCCTTCTGTGTCTAGCTTATGTCACTGAACAAAGTTTCATTTGTATTGCAGCTGGTGTCAGAATTTCCTTTCCTTTTTAAGGCTGAATAATATTCTACAGTCTGTACATTATACCACTTTTTGTTTATCCATCCACTAGTCAGTGGGTACGTGAGTGGCCCCCACATTTTGGCTCTGTGATTCGTACTATCACGAATGTGAGTGTGTACAACTCTGTGGAACTCGTTTTGATTCTTTTGGGCACGTACCCAGAAGGGAGGAATTACTGGGTCATAAGAAATTCTATTTTTATTTATTTATTTTTGTGGTACTGGAGGTTGAACTCAGGGCCTTTGCACAGACCAGTATCCCCAGCTCCTTTAAAGACATGGTCGGGTCCACTTAGCTGATGATGCCATGGCCTTCCCCGCCTCTGCTGGCTGTCCGCCCGTGGCTCTGCTCACCCGCAGGTACCAGCCGGGCTGCTTTCTCCCCGCTGCCTGCAGAGGCGCTGGGCCCTGGCGGGGTCCTTCCTTGCCTGAGCTGGGAGCAGGTGCCTGTTGGCGCGCCCCTGCCCTTTTGTATTTTGAGACAAGATCTTGCTAGGTCACTGTGACCGTTGGAGAGATTTTGTCAATTTGAGGCAGTTAGGAGCCACGCCTGGATTAGGGTTTGGGAACCGGCCTGGATTAGAGTGTGAGTGATTTGTGGGCCAGTGAATGAGGGAGGTGGGAGGCCCAGCTGGGAACTTGAACTTTATAAAAGGAGGGAAGGAGAAAGATGGCTACAGCTTTCTCCCCTGGGAGAGACTGGGCTTGATGGGACTCGGCTGCCTGTCTATGATGTCATGAGAAGCCACCTCGGCCTCTGCCTCTGCCAGGTACTTCCATGTCTGCAGGCTGCCCCTGAGTGAACTGGGAACTTCTGAAACTGTGAGCAAAAATAAACCTTTCCTCCCCTAAATTTGTGGATGTTGGGTATTGAGTCACAGCAACGAAAGAGTAACTGAGACCCTCACCAGTTGCCCAGGATGAGCTCCCACTTGGGATCCTCCTGCCTCAGCCTCCCAGGGTGCTGGAATTAGAGGTGTGCACCCCATGGCCAGCTACCACCCTCCCTTTCCTGTGCTCTGGGTTCCCGAGGCTGTTCCGCCTCTAGCCGCAGTGCATGCAGAACGACCACCTCCTACCTCCCGTGGTGCTCCTCTTGCCTCCTGCCCCAGGCACAGTGCCCCCGCTGCCCCCCACAGTGGCTCTCTTGACCCTCGTTAGCCCTCTAGGTCGGGGTCCCCAGCCTCCAGGCTGTGGAAGAACTAGGGTGAGCAGGAGTGGGGAGGGGAGCAGTGAGTAAAGCCCCGCCTCCTTTCCGCTAGCTCCTATTAGGATCTCATGCTGCAGCTGATTGACAGGAGGCGGAGCTTCCCTCTCCATGCCCCTCCTGCTGCAAAGCACCCCCTAAGCACACCCACGCCCCACCCCTGTGCTTGGAAGGATGGTCTTCAAGGAAACCCGTGCCTAGTGGTAGAGAAGTTGGGGACCACTGCCTTGGATTGGGCGACCAGAAATCTCCTAGGCCTTTCAGGTAGCGGGACCCCCGTAGACAGACCAGGCGCCACCACTGGGTCCAGGAAGGGTTCTTCATGTTCAAGTTGGAGAAATGAGGCAGGAGGCCCGGGGACAGGTCTGTCTGAGGTTTGGTGGCTGTGACTGAAGACCTGACCTACACAGGTGGGCAGAGGATGCGTTTCATTTTAGCTCACAGTCAGTGCAAGTGTGGTGGGCCGCACTCAGCCGTATGGGGTGCTGGGGAATCGAACTCAGGGCCTTGCGTTTGCGAGGCAGGCGCTTTAACCGCTGTGCCAGCAGAAGCACATGACAGAGGGCCCAGGTGGGGCAACTCCTCCCACGCAGCAAACAGGAAGCCAAATTAAATCAAGGCCCAGTCCTGTCTGGGGGTGGGGGGGCGGGGCTGCGTTCAAGTCATCCTTCCAGGTCCTGGCCGGGGATCGCCCCTTCCGGGCCCAGCCTCAGTGTTCTGCCCCTTCCAGTCCCGACCACACGCCTGTGATCCAATCCACCTGCCTGTCCTCCGTCACACGCCCGTAGTCCACCCCTCCAGATTGGGCCTCCGTCTCCCAACAACCCTCGCTTCCCCAGGTAATCCATAACGTCCACATTCATGAGACTTACGGGGGACACTCCAGATCCAGACCACAACAGGGTCACTTCTGATTGCGCCAGGAGAACGGACGGAGGGACTGTGTTGTGTGGGGGTCAGCCGCTGGCCTGCTGAAGTCTGAGGAGCCAGCCGGACGCCTGACAGAGCTGAGGAGGACGCAGCGGGGAGACCTGGGCCTGCACAGGCCTGGAACCTCCTGAACATGGGACGCATCGAGGAGCCTAGGGCGAGGGACCTGCGGCAGGCGGGACCCAGGGGAGCGCCCAGGCCCTGCGGCCTGTGGTTGTCAGTGCTGGGGTGTACGGGCAGGAAGTCCCAGTAGGCAGCCCGTGAGGACAGTGCCAGGGAAGGATGTACTCAGAGCAGCTGCCTGCTCTCCAGCCTTGGGGTGGCAGTCCCCAAATCCGGGCGTGGTGGGGCCCCTCGGCACCGAGGCCTCCAGCCCTCCCTCACACGCTGCAGAGTTCCATCTGCTCCCAGCAGCCCTCCCGCCGTGGCACGGTCTTGGGACATCTCTGCTCCCCCTCCTCCGTTTACCTGTGGACCCCACTCTTTGGTGGGGCCCTGCTGTGCAGCTGAGGAAATGTGTGATTTAGGTGCTGTCGTCAGCCTGGTCCTGTAGACCTGGGCCTCTTGGCTCTCCACCATCCTGGCTGCAGCCACTCGGGGCCCTAGGTTCAGCCCGATATACCTCCGGGCTTTAGGTTGGGACAGAGGGTTCTTAGAGCCCAGCGGGCAGGATGGGGACAGGGACAGGGTGTGGAAGGTCCCCAGCCCCCATTCTGCTCCCTGGCCCTCCCTCCCGGATTCCCTTGTTCCTTTCTAAATGGATTAGGGCCTCCAGGAAGGAGCCATGCTGTCCGGGGCAGCTGGGAGGCCGAGGCTGCTCTTGTCTGCGCCTCCTGCTTCATCCTGATTTGATTTGGGCCTATGCAGCTGGGCAGCCATGCCTGGGGGCTTTTCCGAGAAGGGCCTGCGGGGTGGCGGGGGACAGGGGACCCGTCCGTTGCCCAGGAGGGGACCTTTGGGGGTCCCATAATGCATCAGACAGGCACGTGGCCCTCATGCCGCAGAACAGCCCAGGACACAACCACTGGCAGCCTCTGGGCCCCTCAGCCTAACGGCTCACTGTCCTGTCTCTCATTGTAGCCTGCCTGACTCCAGAACCTCTTAGCTCGGTGGATTTATTTATTTTTCATTTGTGGTACTGGGTTTGAGCCCCGAGCCTTCACAGTGAGCGCTGTCCTCAGCCCGTTTTTATTTTTGTTTTGTGATAGTCTTGCTAAGTTGCCCAACCTGGGCTCAAACTGGGGATCCTCCTGCCTCAGCCTCCAGATTAGAGGGCCACACCACCAGGCCCAGCAATTCCGTGGGCTTTAGACTTCCATAAAACTGCATCCTATGGGAAGAACCCTGTGTTACAAGCCCTCAGAGCAAAGCCAGTGCCCATTGTACCCAGTGCTGAACTGGCAGGGGTGTCTTCATCCCCGACCGAGAAGCAGGACGGAGCGGGGGCCATGCTGTCCTGTCACTGGGTTGGACACGCGTGTCTTCCCTGCAATGTCCTCTGACACCTGCCACACACTCTGGGCTGCTTGCCACCAGCGCCCCAGGAAGCCAGGCCGCTCCTGGGCCCCTGCTGTGGCCACCATGTACACGGGCAGCAGACAGACTTAGTTTCGCCCCTGCAGAGCTGGCCGCCCCGGAGGCAGCAGTGGCCACAGCAGAATGTGGGCTCGGTGCCTGTCGAGGGGCAAGGCTTTGAGGTCCTCAGCCCTGGCCAGCTAGGTGCTGGATGCCATCTTTAGGGAGCCGGCTAGGTGGCATTCACGGCTCCTTCGACACTGGCAGACCCCTCCCTTCCCACTTTCCTGAACTGGTCACTGTGCCCAGACAGGGACCATGCCGAGCTCTGTGGTTGAGCCTCAGAGAGACCCTGAGGTCCCTGCCTCTGAGCCCTGCTGTCCTTGGCTGGATGGGCAGGGGCCGTGCTGCGCCGCCATCCACACTGGTTCTTCCCCAGGGAGAGCCGGCAGAACCAGGAACTGGCAGGAGGCCCCCTTGGCCTGGGATGTGCACTCAGGGCGCACAGAGTCCAGCCTTGGGGAAGCTCAGGAGGGAGCCAGCCTCGGCCCTGCAGAGTCCTTACCTTCCAGGCCAGGGCCCCACAGCCCGGAAGTAGACCAGGCTTGGGGCCTCAGGGCGGTGGCCATGTCCCTGAATATGTGGCTGGAGATAGAGCTGAGGGGACGGCGCCCGGGGTGGGCGTGTGGGAGGCCATGAAGGGTGCAGCCCAGCTGGCTGAGGGCTGGGAGCGGGGCAGCCTGGTGTCTCCCTAGCAGGTTTGATGATTGAAAGCAGAGGTGCAGTCAGCTGGTGGCAGTGGTGCAGAAAGGGCCACGGGGCAGGAGGAGCCAGACCTGCAGAAGCAGTGGGGACACTGGTGTTTGGAGGATGATGTCGCTCAGAAAACCGGGGCCTGAGGGGAGGTGGGGCCAGGGACAGGAGCCCAGACCTGGAAACTGGGATTCCAGGCTGAGCAGTGGAGCGCTGATGTGGGCAGAGCACGTGAGCAGGAGGGGCCGTGGCCAGGGCTGCGGGTGGGAGCTGGCAGGCGGGCCTGTCTGGCGGGCTGCTGTGGTGATGGGCTCTGTGTGGGGCGTGTGTGCACACTGGGGGACATGCCACGGACACATGTGCACAGACCTACGTGGGAGCCTGTGTGTAGCCAGGCTCCGATCTCGTCCTCCACGTGAGCCTGGACACATCCTGGGAAGCGGGGGCCCCCGGAGCCAGTGAGCCAGAGTGATTGGCCCCCACCACGTATGCCCACCGTCCCCATCTCCCTCTCTCCCCCCAGGTGACCATGGCCCTGCTGGGGAAGCGCTGTGACCTCCCTGCCAACGGCTGCGGGCCTGACCGCTGGAGTTCCACCTTCGCCCGCAAAGATGAGATCATCACTAGCCTTGTGTCTGCCTTAGACTCCATGGTGAGTGGCCGTCCATCTGTCCCGGGCCTGCGGTGCTCACAGCCTGCCCCACCCCTCGGAGAAGCCGTGCTGCCCTCAGCCTCCGCGTCATGTTGTCAGAAGCCGTGACCACGACGCCAGCATCGTGGGTGGGACGCTGAAATGAGGTCCAGGTCACCGGAGCCTGGTACTGGGGGAGACGCTGGCTCGTCACCCCCTCCCCTTGTCCCCTCCTTCGTCGTCCTCTCGGATCCCTCTTAGCATTCCCATCCTGTCCCTGGGAGGAGGTTCCCTGGAGGACCTGGGTGGGGGGCGTTTCCTCAGGAAGCTGGAATCACCGAGACTAAAGCAGCAGCCCTGAGCCGGGCGCAGTGGTACACCCCTGTAATCCCAGCATCGGGAGGCTGAGGCAGGAGGATCCTTAGTTTGAGTTCAGCCGGGGTAATGTAGTGAGTTGTTGAGATCCTGGTACTAAACCAAACAAGACAAAAGGACCTGGGGAAAGGCGGGTAGGAAGGCCAGAGATCAGTCCCAGCCGCACGTGTGCGTGGCCTTGCTCTCAGCTGTCAGTGGGGGCTGGAGGTAGGGTGCAGCTCAGTGGCTAGGAACTCCTGTGCGCTGAGTGTGGGGCCCTGGGTGGCAAATGAATTAGGGCTGGAGGAATGGCACAGCAGTTAGTAAAGCTTGCCTTGCAAATGCAAGGCCCTGAGTTCAATTCCCCAGCACCACACAAAGCCATGGGTGTATGTTGAGAAAGGTATTCTGCAACTAGAACTAGTATAATGCATAGAACTAGTATAATGCATGTAATGTAATCCCAGCACATAACCCCAGTACTCAGGAGGCTGAGGCAGGAGGATTGCTGTGAGTCCAAGGCCAGCCTGGGCCACGGAGTGAGACCCTGCCTCAGACAAATAAACAAAATGAAAGAAAGTAAATGAATAAAGAGGAAACAAGGGCCTACACCACAGGGCCTTGCCCCCACGATTAAACAAGCCATAACTGCGTCCCAGAGCTGGGAAGGGACACAGGCTGGTAAGTGTCTACCTACACCTGTAGTAATCGGCTCCGTGCCCCTTTCTGCAGGAAGGTCTGTGGTGCTGGAGTTGGGGTGTGGGCGTCTCTCTGCCTGCTGCCAGGGCTGGTGACGGAGCATTTCCTAGTGTGTGTGAGGTCCTGTGTCCATCCCCGGAAGTGTGCGCACACACACACACACACACACACACACACACACACACACACACAATTTAACATTGGTTAGCCATACCTGTGTCTTATTTTATTTATCTTTTATTTCTTGAGATAGACTCACATTCTGTTGTCCAGGTTGGCCCTGGACTCCCCTGTAGTAGGGTGGCCTTGAACTCATGCTATTCCTCCTGCCTCAGCGTCCCACGTGCTGGGATTACAGATGTGTATACCACACCTGTATCTTTATGTGGTGCTGGGGAATCTACCAAGGGCCTCGCACGTGCTAGGCAGGTGCTGCAATCCCTGGAATATAGTGGCTTGTCACACTGTGCCTGACCCAGGACCTGTCCCTGGTTAGCTCTGCTTTTTTGTGCTTTTAGGTGAGTTTGACCCCTGCCGTGGCCCGTCCACTCTGAGGGCCACCCCTTTGCATTTGAAGCAATCACGTGGATTGGTTTCCTTTTGGGTTAATGTTCTATAGCATCCGCAGCGCAGGGAGAACAGTGGGCTTTTGTTTCCATCTCAGAAGGCAGGAAGTGGCCCCCCCAGTGGGACATCCCAGAGACTGGCCTGCTGGCCTTGACTCCTCCCTCTCTTTAGTCCCCCCAGCTGGGCGGGCACAGCCTGCGGGAGTGTGGCCTGTGGAGGTCAGGGGACCTGTGCTATGTCACGCATAGCGTCAGAGCCCAGAGTTTACAGTGGCCAGCAAGTACTACCAAGCTCATAAAAAACAGCAAAAAATCAGGCTGTGTGTGGTGGCGCAGGCCTGTAATCCCAACACTTTGGGAGGCCGAGGCAGGAGGATTACAAGTTTGAGCTCAGGCTGGGAAACTTAGTGACTTAGACCTTTAAAAACTCAAAAAAATTAAAAAGGGTTGAGGGTGTAGCTCGGAGTGAAGGCTCAGGATTCAATTCCTAGCACTGCAAAAAAAAAAAAAAAAAAAAAAAAAAAATCAGGGCTGGAGGAATGGCCTAGTACCTGAGTTCAGTTCCCCAGCACCACATAAGCTGGGTATGGTGATGCATGCTTGTAATCCCAGCACTCAGGGGGCTGAGACAGGAGGATTGCCCTGAGTCCAAGGCCAGCCTGGGCTCCGTAGTGAGCCCTGTACCCAGGGCTACAGAGCGAGACCCTGTCTCAAATAATAAATAAATAACATCAGGCTCCAGTTGTTTGCCGCAAGGTTTGTTGGCAGGGTTTCCTGTTGGGCAGGTGATAGGCCTGAGACAGTGGCGGTCTTGGTTATGGGGACTCTGCGTGCACTGGCCTGCCAACGTCAGCTCTAGGGTCACAAGAAGAGCCAGTTTGTCACTGTGTCCCACATACAGTGTCCCCTGCTTACAGTTACAGATTTTTTTTTTTTTTTTTGAGTCAGGGTTTTGCTCTGTAGTCCAGGCTGGTTCTGAAACCACTGTGGTACTCAGGCTGGCCTTGAACTCCGAGCGATCGTCCTGCCTCAGGCTCCCGAGTGCTGGGCTGAGACGTGTGCTCTGCCGAGCTGGCTCACATCATCCTGAAGTCGAACCGAGAGTCTCATACAGGCCAAGTAACCGGCTCGGATAGTCTTGCCCTGCAGCTGGGCCTTATGAAGGCCCCTGCCCAACCCACTGGGACCCTGGGCCATTTGTCCACAGTTGCACAGGTGTGGCTTGGGACTTGCCCTGGCCCATTGTGGCAGGCTGCTGAGGCAGGAAAGAGGCCTGATCAGCCTGGGGCCTGGTTCCCAAGGCCTATCATCCTCCTCTTCAGGACTTGGGGAGGCTGTGGGACCGGTTGTTCCTGGGGACTGGGACCAGGGCAGGAAGCCCGTGGCCCAGCAGGGAAGGCCTGAGGCAGGAGCAGAAGGCATGCTCCATGGGTGGGCTCCGGTCCGGCATGCATTTCCCCTGCAGATCTTGACTCCAGGGACAGGAGAGAGGGCGACCTTTTCCCAGAGCAACTGTGGGTCTGAGGGGCTAGGGCTACCCTGCCCTGCCCTAGGGCATTCTGTTCACCCTCCCCTTCTCGGCAGTGCTCAGCGCTGTCCAAGCTGAACGCAGAGGTGGCCTGTGTGGCCGTGCATGACGAGAGCGCCTTCGTGGTGGGCACCGAGAAGGGGCGGGTGTTCCTGAGCGCGCGCAAGGAGCTGCAGGCGGACTTCCTCAGGTTCTGCCGTGAGTACCGGGCCCAGCGCCTCCCAGGTGGGTCCCGGGTGGGTCCCTGGTGGGTCCCTGGCCCACCCAGAGGGGCGGCCTGCACAGGGGATGGGCTGGACAGACACTGAAGGTGATCCTGCTTCCACACAGCTTCTCGTTGCTGGTCATTGATAAATATGCTGTGGGAGCCAGGCCTGTCGATGCAGGCCTGTCATCCCAACACTGGGAAGCTGAGGCAGGAGGATTGCAAATTCAAGCCCAGCCTGCGCAATTTAGCAGCTTAGTGAGACCTTGTCTCAAAATCAAAACTTAAGCATGGTCTGAGGCAACAGCTCAGTTTGAAGGCCTGATTTCCATCTCCAGTACCACACACAAAAAGCACTTTGGATTAGGCTGTGTGCTTGTTACCTTACCACCTTTCCCAGCAGTCTCAGGAAGTAGCCCCAGTTTGCAGAGGAGAAACTGAGGCCAGGGGCCAGACACTGCTCCCCCAGGGCTACGTAGCTGGCCAGTGGTAGAGTGGGTAGCAGTCAAGGCCAGGTCTCAAAGTCACAGAAACAAAAATGGGCTTCCAGGGGTCCTGGTCCTTCCCGGAAATGCCCTGCACTCCAGCTGTGAGCCCCAAGTTTGTAGGCAGGGGGGTCTTTGTGCAGCCCCTAGCTCTTGACCTCTCCCTGGCCTTCAAGGCCCCTCTTAACCAAGCAGATGCCCTTGTAGTCTGTGCCCACTGTCTCCTCTGTCCTCTCTGCCGCGCAGACCCTCCCCAGCCTCCAGACACCTGTTCCCTATGCCCTGGTCCATCAGTGCCCATGGCCCTTCCCACCCGCCAAGGACACTCCCGAGTCCCGTGTCTCACACCCGCTCCCCAGGCCTAGTGTCCCCCAGGTGCTGGGGCTCCTGCCTCATGAAGGTGCTCAGCTTCATCTTGATGGTGTGTTGGAGCCTGGGCACCTCAAGGGACCCAGTGGGTGAGGGCCTGGCCCCAGCCCAGAGCACAGATCCCCAACTGGCCTTCAAACCTGCCTTTGGATCCTAAGCCTTAGTCCAGTGTGACGTGGGAGAGAGGAGGCCCTGGAGTCAGATGCGGAGGTAAAGTGTCCCCATTTAACACTTCCAGATCTGCTGGCCAGGTGTGATGGTGTAACCCTGTAAACCCAGCACTGGGGGCTGGAGGCTGGAATACAGAGCAAGACCCTCTCTTAAAAAAAAAAAACCCAGGGCTGGAGGAATGGCTCAGCAGTCTCAAGTGCTAAGTACCCGAGTTCAGTTGATCCCCCAGTGCCAAGTAAGCCGGGTGTGGTGCCGCACGCCTATAATCCCCGCACTCGGGAGGAGGCTGAGGCAGGAGAATTGCCATGAGTCCAAGGCCAGCCTGGGCTCTATAGTAAGACCCTATCTCAAAATAAAAGTAATGCCTCAAAATATGAAAAAAAAAATTCCTTTTTTGTTTTTGGTGTTACCAGGGATGGAGCCCAGGACCCTTTTGACTGAGTTACATCCTCAGCCTTTTTCTTTCTTTTTTTTCTTTTTTTAATTTTAAGACAAAGTCATTAAGTTGCTAAATTGCCTAGGTTGGGCTTAAACTTGGAATCATCCTGCCTCAGCCTCCCAGAGTGCTAGAATTACAAGTCTGGGCCACCACACCTGGCCAACATCTGAAACTTCTGAGGACAAACGTGATGTTTCCACGGATAGTTCCTCATCTGTCCTCCTGTGAGGTCAAAGTAAATAGAGGTCATTAAAATACATTGCGCGTATGTGAGGCACGTTTGATTCGAGTTTCCTCCCCAAGACAGGTCACAATTTATTTGCACATATTTCAGAATCTGAGAAGGATTTCCAAATTCGAGATACGTCTGGTCGTAGGCAGGTTAAGTAAAGGATGCCCAGCCCGGGCCGCCTGGCCCTCAGCCTGCTGCTCTGTGTTAGAGGAACGCTGGGGAGGCCAGTGTGAGTGGCAAACCGATTTCTAGAAGGCGCTCAGAGAGGTGCACTCAGACACCAGCTGCTGTTCATATCGGCGTGTCAGGGGAGGAACGCGTCCCCCAGCGCCGGGCAGGCCATGAGTGGGTGCAGCTGTGCCCCATCCAGCTCCATCCCGGGCTCCTCCCCAGGTCCGGTGGGGCCTCTGTATGAGGTCTGCCCGGTGGCAGTAGGCGTAGCCGGTGCTAGCGGGCGTGGCCTGCGGTGGTGGGCGTGGCCAGAGGCAGGGCACCTGGCCTTCCAGAGACAGAAAGAGCCATTATTTATAGCGCCAGGAGCTCAGCTGGTTTATTTCAGATTTCAGAGATTCCCAAAGGAGAGCAGGTTCCATGCTGGCAAAGGACCTCAGGTCCTCCTCATCCCTTGACGCGGCTTCTAGAATGTTCCCCAAGGATCACTAACGCTCTCGGGTCCTCAGCGGGCACAGCCAGATGCTGCCGGGCCCGCCCCTACAGCCCGAGCGCACGGATGGAGCCCCTATTGCTTCTGTCTTTGGCGGAGCTGCAAACTGGGGCTGGGTCACTTGAGACAGAGTGTGGCACCAGGGCCGAACCCCAGCCGTGAGTCCAGCCTGCAGGCTCTTGTGGAAACTCATGGGGTGCAGGTCCGAGAGGGTAGGCGCGTGCCTGAGGTCACACAGCATGTTAGAGGGGATGAGTCACGTGACCCCGAAGTTGTGCCCGCAAAGCTCTCCCTGGCCTTAGGAGGCTGGTGGGACAGGGCTTGCTCACTCATGAATTCTTTACTCATTCACTTGCCCCTTCCTTCACTGACTTATGCACTAAGTTAGGTGTTGGGCCCTGGGGTTCATACAGGGCAGAGACGCCCTAGCTTGAAGGTTGGCCTTTGAGAGGCGCCCACTGCGAGCCCACATGCTCTGTGTCCCACAGGAGGGCCCGTGTGGAAGGATCCAGAGGCGGAGCACCTGAAGAAGGTGCCGCGGGGTGAGGGTGGCGGTAGGGGCGCGCCCCGGTCCTCCGCGGAGCCCAGCTCAGATGTGTACCTCCTGCGGAAGATGGTGGAGGAGGTGTTCGACGTCCTCTACAGTAAGAACCCCCTCCCACCCGTGCCGGGCCCCCCTGCCCCGAGCTGCCGCCTGGGGTGGTCCCTACCGCGGCCGCTCTGTGCCGTGTTCCCCGGCCCCCTGCTGCCCCACCTGACCCGGGACCCAGGTCACCTTCCCCAAGCGAGTCTGACCTGGAAGCTCTCCAGAGCCTTTGGGTCTCCCCGTTATTCCCACCACGATATGGGGCCCACATGGCCATGTTGACCCCGTGCCTCAGCTCCCAGGACTTCCTCCTTCTGCTGCCCTCTAGCGCCCTCTGTCCCCACCGCTGTTCCCTGCCCACGGCCCTGTCCCCCTCCCTGGGTCAGGGCCCCTTCCACACCCGGTGAGTCTGTCACCCGAGTAGGGACTCTTTTTCCCTCTAACTCAAGGCAGTCCTCCTGCCTCAGCCTCCCAAGGGCTGGGATTGCAGGTGTGGGCCACCACGTCCTGCTTAAGTGCTGCTGGGTAATTTGAACCGGGGCGGTGCTTGCCAGGCAAGTGCTGTAACCGCCGAGCTGTGCCCAGCCCCCCTCGGTCTTCTTGAGTCCCCCCTTTCTGTTCCTTTCCATGTCTGTTTTCTCCCTGCCCCTCTCTGTTTCTTGTGACTCGTTCCCACACCAGCCCTGCCTCTGTTCTCTTTCCTCCCTGTCCCCCCGCCTGAGGTCCTTGCCATACGTCCACTATCCCCCCACCCCGTGCCAGGGAAGCAGGGAGCCCCCGGCCCCCAGTACGACCCACGGACTTGCCTGCAGGCTGCTGTGCATGCATCTCCACCGCAGGGGGCTGTGGGAGCCCCACCCAGGTGCTGGCTGCTTCCACACAGGCCCCTCTGCCCTGTCCCCACAGGCGAGGCCCTAGGGAGGGCGAGCGTGGTGCCGCTGCCCTACGAGCGGCTGCTCCGGGAGCCGGGGCTGCTGGCCGTGCAGGGGCTGCCCGAGGGCCTGGCCTTCCGAAGGCCCGCCGAGTACGACCCCAAGGCCCTCATGGCCATCCTGGAGCAAAGCCACCGCATCCGCTTCAAGCTAAAAAGGTGAGTGGGGGAACACTGAGCCACCCAGGGGGCAGGGGATGCGAGGGTCCTCAGGGACCTGGTGTCAGAGCGTCCAGTCTGAGGCTGGCCTGATGGCACAGGCCTGTAGTCTCCCAGCACTCTAAGAGGCTGAGGCCGGCGAGGCCAGCCTAAGCAACTTGGTGAGAAAGTGGCTCAAAATCAAAACCAAAGGATGGGCTGAGGGCATGGCCGGTGCGAAGGCCCAGAGTTGCATCCCAGCACCGCAGAATCAGAAGCTGCCAGTCCAGTGGTGGAGGAAGGTGGGGCCCAGGCTGTGGGCGGGATCGGGGCCAGGGCACACAACCTTCCCAGGGCACTTCCCTGAGCAAGCGAGCTGGCTTGAGGAAAGTGCACGAGGTACCCAGGTGTTGGGCAACTGTGCAGAGAGCCACTGGGAATACGAGAGTCCCCTCACTGGGTGCAGTACTCCCACCACAGGCGCCTGGTGGGCGGTGGCCGCAGTGCCCAGGCGAGTGGGTGTTCCAGACGTCTGTCTCTGTGTATGTTTCGGCCCCCCCACGCAGGCCGCTTGATGACGGGCGGGACTCCAAGGCCCTGGTGGAACTGAACGGCGTCTCCCTGCTGCCCAAGGGGCCCCGGGATGGCAGTCTGCACGGCCAGGCCCCCCGGCTGTCCCCCCAGGACCTGCCCCCCACCGCTGCCGCCTCCTCCATGGCCAGCTTCCTGTATAGCACCGCCCTCCCCGGCCACCCTGTCCGAGAATTCAAGCAGGAGCCTTCTGCCTGTCCCATCACTCCTGGAGACCTGGGCCTGGGCCGGCCTGCACCTGAGCCCAAGGCCTCCGGCGGCCAAGACTTCTCTGACTGCTATGGTGAGGATCTGTGGGGACCTGGTGTTGTGGTGGGATGGATGGCGTCTCAGGGGGGCATCTCCCAGGGCCAGCCAGGTGGGCCAGCCCAGAAGGGGGCATGTCTGGGCAGGGGAGGGGCGGGCCAGGCAGATGACATCCTGCTTGAGGCCTCGTTGGACCCTGGGCCTCTGCTCAGCCATCCGTGTACAGCCCTTGGCTTGGGACCAAGGGACGCCTGGACAGACCCCCCAGGGAGTCCACGAGAGAGCACACACTGGTTAACCTGTGCGCCCTTAACGAGCCCCTTCTGCTTACCAGCCTGGCTCAGGGACAGCTGGGGGACGGAAGACTGGGTCCAAACGTGGCTCCTTCTCAGTGACTGTGTGTCCCGGGGGTACTTTCTACCTGTCTGAGCCTCAGTTTCCTCGTGTGTAAAATGATGGAACCTGTAGAATTTGAACCTCCCTCATCCAGAACACTTGGGACCCCGAGTTCCAAAGCAGAGGCTTAGGTCTGGGATTTTTTTCACATGTTGGACCGTGAGCACAGGAACCGTGAGATCCGTTGGGGTGGAATCTGAGTCCAAGCACAAAATTCGTGTCTGAACTCTGTCTCATCTAGAAGCCTGAAATTCTTGCCAGCCTGGAGATTGAGCTCAGGGGCTTGCTACCTCCCCAGCCTGGTTTTTGTTGTTGTTTTGCTTTGCTTTTTCTTTTTGAGACAAGAGTCTTGCTGAGCTGCCCAGGCTGGGCTTGAATTTGCCCTCCTCCTGCCTCAGCCTTCCAGAGTGCTGAAGGCCGCTTTATGGGCCATTTCTAGAACACCTGCTTGCTGACTCTGACTATCCCGTGAGGTCAGGTGGGGGATCTTCCACTTGCAATACAGGCCCAGCGCTCACAGTGTCCAGTTGGCAGCACTTGGAGTTTTGGGTCAGGCTGTAATGACTTTTCACAAGAAGGAGGTTATGAGTCCGTGGCAGCAGCTGTGGCCCCAGAAGTGGTCGGAGACACAGGTTCTTGCATGCGCTATGGGCTCGGGTGTATGAGGCGCTGGCCCAGGCCCAGCACGGGAAAACAAAAAATGAATCAGTGAGTGAATGCGTTGATCTCTGGCCCTCCAAAAAGGAGAAGCCGGGCAGGCAGGCAGGATCTCAGGCCCATGAGAGGAAGGAAGGAAGGAAGGAGAGAGAAAGGAGAGAGAGAGAAGGTGGGGGATCTCAGGCCTGTCATAGGTGGCGAGCCGAAAGCTTTGGGGAAGAGGCTGGCAGCTGTCTAGATACCTGCAAGGGGTTCCGTGTGCATAAGTTTGAGAACTGTTACTTAAAGCTCTGTACCCAGTGCTTGGCACACGGTAAGCAGGTATTTGCTTCTGAGTTACATTTACTGTGGTTATGAGAGAGACGAGGAAACAGAGGTCCACCACAGGAGTGCAGGCTGACAGGGGACAGGATTTACGCCCCTGAGGGCAGTGTCCCCACCAGAAAGAGGTGACCTAAGGCGGTCTGCTCCCTTTACCTGTTCCTTGGGTAGCCATTCTGGTGCCGAAGGGATTCAGGCCCCTGCTTAGCTGGCTGGCCGGCAGGTCCTGGTCTGAGGCTGGGTTCTGGGGTCACCCTGGCAGGTGAGTTGGCTCCCCAGAGCCGTAGCGTGGGGCTGAGGCTGGGCTTGGGGACTCGGGGCCACCCTCTGGGGCGCACCTGGAACCTGTGCCTTGTCTCCCTTGTCCAGGACAGAAGCCCCCGGGGTCGAGCGGGCCTCTCATCCAGAATGTCCACGCGTCCAAGCGCATCCTGTTCTCCATCGTCCATGACAAGTCGGGTAGGCCAGGCCCTGTGCAGTGCTCTGGTGGGGGTCAGGCGCACATGTCGGCTGGAACGGGTCATCGGGAGAGAAGGAAGAAGGGCTCTGCCGGGCGCAGGGCCCGGGGAATATTAGTTACCTGCTGCTGTGAACAAGAAAATTGTCCCCAAAACGTAACTAGGGAATGAACCCAGGGCCTTAACACTGAGCTACGTGCCCAGCCCTTTTTGCTTTTTTTTACAGTTTGGGACAGGATCTTGTTAGGTTCTTCAGCAAGGACTCAAACTTGTGATCCTCCTGCCTCAGCCTCCCAAAATGCTGGGATACAGGCCTGCGCCTTTCCCTTTCCCTCCCTACCGCAGGCTTCACCCCTGCTGGGCTTACCTCAGAGTTTCTGAGGGGCAGGAGGATTGAGAAGTGTGGCTGCGGGGGTTCTGGCTCGGGGCTCCCCCCGAGGCTGCACGTCAGCTGGGCTTCTGCCCCAAGCAAATGCTCCCGGGGCTGGCGGGTCTGCAGTCGGGCTCATATGCAGCTGCATAGCTGGCCTCATGGGGCTTTGAAGATCCTTACAGTGTAGGACCTGGGGCTCCCCTGGTCCCAGAGAGTGAGGAGGACCCTCGTGTCTTCTTGTGACCGTGCCCCAGAAGTCCTGTCCCTTCTGTGGTATTCTCTCCCAGAGCACTGTGGGACTTGGTCCAGCCAACACTCACAGGAGAATTAGGTTACACCTCTCGAAAGAAGAAACATTCTTAAAAATTATGTGTATATAGACATATGTACATGAGAAGCTGGGTCTGGTAGGGCAGGGTTGTAATGCTGCCGCTCTGGGAGGCTGAGGCAGAAAGATCACAAATTTGAGCCTATCCTGAGAACTTAAGTTAGTGAGACCCCATATCAAAATAAAAAAATAATAAGGGCCGGGGATTTAGTGCAGTATCAAGGCCCTGGGTTCAGGCTCCAGGTTAAAAAAAAGAAGAAGAAGAAGAAGAAGAAAGAAAGAAAAGAAAAAAATTGGGATGGATGCTTTATTTTTGTTTGTGGTGTTGGAAATTATATCATACACACCAAAGGGGCGGGGGGAGCCAGTCCGCTGAGGTAGACAGTGGTTTCTGTCGGTGTCAGGGTGAGGCCAGGGACCCAGGCGTGTGAGGCTCCGCTGCCTGCAGAACCCCCCAGCCCAAGGTCCCGGGGAAAGGCCAAGGGGAGCCCTCTCATCACCAGTGGGAAAGGCCAGACCTCACGGTTGTAGCTGGCCCTGCGAGGCTCCTCCCGGCCCTGGGCAGCGTGGGGCATGCTGGACGGGTGGCCTGAGGTGCACGCATGGCTGCCAGGAGGGGTACTTGGGGACAGCAGAGAGCAGACAGGAAGGCCCCCCAGCTGGGGCCGTCATCTGAGTCCCCTGGGACTGGCTGGGAGGGCTGGGAGCCGGGGCTGGTGGGAGGGGTGGGCAGGGCGCGGGCAGTGCCCCGGGCGCTCACTGCGGCCCCTGTGTTTTGATAGAGAAGTGGGACGCCTTCATAAAGGATACGGAGGACATCAACACTCTGAGGGAGTGCGTGCAGATCCTGTTCAACAGCAGATATGGTGAGCGGGCCGGGTTGCCACTGTCCCCCAGGGCCCTCAGGGCCCTCAGTGCCGCCGCGCACGGCACCCACATGGCAGTGCATGTGCCACCCAGTGCGGGCGCCCCGTCTGGGTGGGGACGGCCACATCAGGATTTCCCTTCCAGTTTCCTCAGGGCACAGGGCAGGTGGCAGAGCCCCGGGCCGGTGTCACGGTGCGAGGGGCAGGCTGGGGGCTTAGCGCTTACCTGGGAGCACCCGGAAGGCCCAGGACAGTCTGTCGGTCTCATGGACTCTCAGGTTTCCTGTGACCTCTCACTGCTCCCCGCCCCTTTTCCCTCGCCTGCAGGGTGCCCTTCGTTCTTTTGGGTGATACACTGCTGTAGTCTTTGCGATTCAGCAGGGGCCACCTTTTCGAGAAAGCCTTCAGGTCCCCAGCCTGAGGCTGCGCACTTCCCTCAGTCCCGAAGGCTGTCTCTTTCTTATGCACTGGCCACTTGATACCGTTGTCCCTGTGAGACCCAGGACTGTGTGCTGTGCTCTGTGTCCCCCGCAACCAGGATGGAGCCACCTACCTTCCCCTGTCCTCCCCCCCCCCCCCACAGCAAACGGTGGTGGGCAGCAGGGGGCAGCGAGGTGGGGGCGCAGCCGAGGATGGTGAGCTGTGGACAGGCTGGGAGTCGGGGCTGGGCCGGCCAGCCTTCTGGGTTGGGTGGGCTGGGCGCGGTCGTAGCCAGGCGCGTGGGTCTCCTTAGGGGTCTTCGGTGTGGCCATCCCTGCCCAGCCCCTTGTTCTTTCTGCGCAGCTGTGTGCCTCGGGATCTTCCTGGCTTGGTGGGTGTGAGCCAGGCAGCAGCCGGGGTGGGCACGGGCGGGCGGTCCTGCACTGCAGGCTGCCACTCAGGCTGCGGTGAGGCCTGGGCGACTGCCAGCCTTCAGGCCTGACACGCGCCCTGGACTTCCCAGAATGCCAAGCCTTCTCCAGACAGCCGTGTGTGGGCCAGAGCCAGGGGGGAGAGCCGGGCTTGGAGTGGCCACAGCCTGGCCCCTTAGCTGCTGTGGGGCTTGAACAAAGCTCCCCGTGATCATTGGGGGACCCCAGGGTGCACATTGTCTGGCAGCCAGAGGTGTCTCCAGAGCCTCATTTGTCAGTTATCCTTCTGCCACCAAAGCTGGTTGAAAAGTTGGCTGGTGGTGGCGCGTGGTCCACAGGGGGATAAAAAACAGAAAGTGAAGAACTGGGGGCATCAGACCTGGGGATGCCGGCCAGTAATCCCAGCACTGTGGGTGGCTGAGCTCACGTTGGGGACAAACTTAGGCAACTTAGTGCCTTAGCGAGAACCTGTCTCAAAATCAAAATTTAAAAATAGGCTAGGGACATAGCTCCGTGTGAGACCCTGGCACCATCCCAGTACCACAAAAAGAAAAGAAAGAATTGGAGATTCCAGCCTTCAGGCAAACCCCAGGACATTGTTATCTGGGAAGGTGTTGGGACTCGAGGAAGGACCGGGACAGTACCGGGCGGCTGTGTGCATAGGCACCAGGGCGGGCTGCAGCGGGGGCTGCCGGGAAGCTGGTTCCTGGCTGACAGGTGAACCCCAGTGGTGCCATGTTCTTGCAGACCGGGAACCGATGGCACACGCAGCAGGTGCGGTGGGGAAGACACAGTTTGACAGCTGTAGAGATTTCGAGGGTTTAATTTGACAAGGAGCTAAGTGTGACTTCACAGTGAGATCTGGCTGCCACAGCCACCCACGCAGAGCTGGGCTGTGACAACAGGAAGACAGTGTCACAGCGCCCTCTCCACCCTGTGGGGCGCGGCCGGGTGGGGGGACAGCACTGGCACTGGGCACCCACGGAGCATGATGAGGCCAGGCCCGTGGGGATCGTGCAGGGCACCAGAGACACTGGAGAGGCCGTGGCAGACGGGCCACTCACAGCCACAGAGGCAGGACGGAGTGGAGCAGATGCCTGCCGAGCTGTGGTCCCAGGGCCGGGGGAGAGCGGGAACTCTACTGGTCAACGTTTTTTAAGAATGGCACCAAGTTGCCCAGGCTTCGACCTATGCCTCTCTGGCCCCACACCCCTGTGTGGCAGGTTCCAGGCTTACACCGCCTGACACCTCATACTTGAACCAGGGACCTGGGGTCCCAGTGACTCAGACACACAGTAGGAGCTTCAGAAGCACGGAGCCAGCGGGTAAATAAAAACACGCAGCCGGGGTGCTGGGAGTGGGGGACCCGCTGTCGGTGCCGCCTGGCACTTGGCTCCTGGTGGCAGAAGGAAGCAGGAGGCGACACCCTAGTGCACCTCTGTGTAGCCGGGCCCCCCGCTGAGAGCCTGCTGGAGCCCAGAAGCTTCCTTCAGCCTTTCCCTCCTTCCCTCCCACCTTTCACTCTCCCTCCCTCCTTCCTTCATACGTGCATTTCTTCCTTGGGGATGCCGATGCAGGCAGCACACATGAGCTCCTTGCCGTGGCGGAAGGCCCTGGGCTCCATCCCCAGTACCACAAAAAAAAAAAAAAAAAAAAAAAAAAGGAGGAAGGAAGGGAGACATTTGTGTATGTAGAGAGGGGCAAGGCAGGTAGAAGCAAAGGCCCTGAGGTGCATGGCTGGGGAGCCGCCATGACTCAGGGAAGCAGAGGAACCAGGCAAGGAGCTATGTTGGGCAGGTGACGTCACAGGTGACAGAGTCACGCCGTGGGATGCTGTCACTGAGATTTGAGCCCGTGACCGTCTTTTCAAAGAGAAGCAGTACGGTTTGGCATCCCAGCCACCACACAGCCAGAGCAGATTTGGGCAGTGGGCAGTGACCGTGGCCCCGACAGGGCCTGTGTGTCCTGTGGCTTCTGGCTCATGTGCCCCCCACCCTTGCCCTTCCAGCGGAAGCCCTGGGCCTGGACCACATGGTCCCCGTCCCCTACAGGAAGATCGCCTGCGACCCAGAAGCCGTGGAGATCGTGGGCATTCCAGACAAGATCCCCTTCAAGCGGCCCTGCACCTACGGGGTCCCCAAGCTGAAGCGGATCCTGGAGGAGCGCCACAGCATCCACTTTATCATTAAGAGGTGGGTGGCCGGCCTTCCTCTCTAGGTGGGGCTCTCGCTCTGGGCATCGGGCAGCGTCCAGGCTGGGCCGGCCCGGGATGCCACCAGGGAGGCAGAGGTGGTCTGAAGGGCCCTGACTTGACACAGACTCAGGCGGGTGTGGGGAGAGCTCCCACTCCCTGGTCTCGCCCGGTGATCGCCACCTGGGCTCCTGGAGCAGCCAGGGGAAGCGAAGGCACAGGGCTAGCCTGACGGGGCGTCTTCAGAGTTCCTCACAGACAGCGTTTCCTTTAAAGGACCCGTGAGCTTGCCTGCCAGCAAAGGGGAGCGCCCCTCCCGCCCCTTCTGCCAGCCTGTCCCAGGAGCTGGCGTGGGGAGCCCCAGGCCATGCCCCACTCCCTCCAGGGCCTCGGCTCTCCACCTCCCACCCCAAGGTTGACTTTAAGCTGGCCAGGTGGTACAGGCCTGTAATCCTAGTACACTGGGAGGCTGAGACAGGAGGATCATAAGTTCAAGCCCAGCCAGGGCAATTTAACAACTTAGCAAGACCTTCTCTCCACCTGGGGACATAGCTCAGTGGTTGAGTGCTTCTCTCACATGCACATGGCCCTGAATTCAATTTCCCAGCACCACATAAAAATTAGCCAAGTGTGGTGGCGCACTCCTGTAATCCTAGCACTCGGGAGGCTGAGGCAGGAGGACTGCCATGAGTGTGATTCTAGCCCGAGTTACATAGTTCAGGACCAGCCTGGACTACAGAGTGAGACACTAAAGAAGAAGAAATAAACAGTGTAATGATGAGAGGGAAAGATGGGGTGAGAGGTAACCTGGGTGGGGTGGTCAGGGCTTGCCTGAGAAAAGGCCCCGTGGCCAGGCCAAGCTGGGGCGGACGGGCGGCCCCCAGCAGGGCCTGGCGGTGTGGGCCTGAAACCGTGGGGCTCTGGGAGGTTGAGGCAGAAGGACCCAGGTTCAGACTCAGCCTGGGTGACTTAATGGTTTAGCCAGGCCTTGTCTCAGAAAAGGCTTCCCTGGCACAGAGCCACGAAGTGTCCCTTAAAGGGGCTGCCACCTGCCAGTAACTTGATCACCTGGGGCGCCAGGGTGCAGAGGTGAGGGCGGAGCTGGGGATCGGTTCTGGGTGTGGACTTGCGCAGAACTGTGGGAAGGACCCCTGCAGGTGCCTGGGGGCCAGAGCCGGTGCCCTGGACCCTTGGCCTGGGAGGGGCTGGGCCGCAGAGACAGGAGCCCAGGGGGCGGCTCCTGACAGGATGTGTCCGTTTCTCTACAGATGATTCAAATTTATCTTTCTTTATGGCGGAGTAGGACTCCATTACGCAGATATACCACATCCTCTTTGTCCGAGAGTCTGTTGGTAGACATCTTGGCTTCTTCCAAGATTTGGCCTTTATTAGTTGTGCTGCTGTAAGCATGGGTATGCATATGTCACTTAGGTATGATGACTTTAACTCTGTTGGGAAGATACCCTGGAAAGGCGTAGCTGAGTCACATGGGATATCTATTTTCAGTTTTTTGAAGTGTCTCCCTGCTGCTTTCTGTAATGGCTATTCCAGCTGCAGTCCCAGCAGCCGTGCAGGAGGGCGCCCTTCTCCCCACAGCCTCGCCTGCATATGTGTTTTGAGTTCTTGGTGCCAGCCACATTTCCCTGAGTGAGGTGGTTTGCGTTTCTCTGATGTCTAAAGATGCTCGCCCTTTTTCCACATATTTATTGACCATTTGGACTTCTCTGGGAACTGTCTGCTCATTTGGGTTGCCAGTTTTTTGTTTTTTTTTTTTTTTTTTTTTTTTTTTTTTTTTTTTTTTTTTTTTTTTTTTTTTTTTTTTTTTTTTTTTTTTTTTTTTTTTTTTTTTTTTTGAGACAGGGTCTCACTGTAGCCCAGGCTGGTCCTGAACTCACTGTGCAGCCCAGGCTGGCCTTAGACACGTGGCAGTCCTCCTGCCTCAGCCTCCTGAATGCTGGGATGACAGGTGTGCGCCACCAAGCTCAGCTTTAAGATTAGGTCTTTTACTTGGGGGGGGGGGGGTCTAATTCTTCTCGGTTCTTCGTGTGTTCTGAACAGTAGATCTGTGGCGGAGCAGCTGGCCAGCACTTTCTTCACTCTGCTGGTTGTTTCCTTTGCCACGCAGAAGCTTTTTGGGTTTCATACAATCCCGTGTGTTGACTCTTGGTGTTACTTCCGGCATGTTGGGTGTCTCACTGAGCGTGCCTGCACCATGTCGCCGCCGGGTCCCCACGGACTGTGTGACTTTTCCTTCCAATGCAGACATGTTCTCTGCTCTGCCTCAGTCTCTTCCCGCTACAGATGCTGGCCAGGGGGTGGGGGGCTCTGTGCGAGGAAAGCAGCCCTGTGTGCCCCAGGTGCCCACACCCACGGAGGCCCTCGCTGCTCAGCCCTGAGCGCTGTCCCGGGCTGGACTACGGCCCTGGACCGTCCCCAGTGCCCGCTGGCACCTCCGGCAGCCCGGCCCTTCCCTGTGCTCTGCTGAGCATGTTGGGAACAGCAGACATGGGCCCTTCGGGTCCCCAGAGGCCGCCAGTCGTCATGGGGGGGTGCCTGTGTGTGGTGAGCCCAGGCTGTACCAGAGCACAGTGCCCCCAGGTACAGGAGACGCGGTGGCACCTGCAAAACAAGCCCGTGTCCTGGATGAGGAGGCTGTGGCGTCAGGCCAGCCAGGCTCAAACCCACTTCCATGCGGCCTGGTCACCTCGAACAGGCAGCTTTCCTTGTGAGCCTCGGTGTCCTTGCCTGTTTCTTCTGCGTAAAATGAGGAAGCAGACATGACAGTCCTGGCATGCGGCAGGTGCTCATGGGTGTGAGTCCTTTGTGACCTCATTTCTCTTGTGGATTACAGTGAAGCACATCACTTCTGGGAGCCTAGGTTTGAATTTGAGTCTTACCACTTCCCCCTGCTGTGTGTCCTTGGACAAGGTGCTTAACGGCTCTGTGCCTCACTCATATAAAACCAGTCTGATAACTGTCATGCTCCATCGTGACTCCAGGGGGTAAAATGCCTGGATTTGGGCAGAGCGCTGCTCGGTCCTGAGCCCTCAGGGTCTCTTCCTGTCGTCTTCCACACACCCCAGTTGGGCAGTTGGCATTGTCTGGGCAGAGGGAAGTCAGCAGTTGCGGGCTCAGTGAGGCCCTGGTGGTTGAGTCTGTGCCCGGCCCAGAAGCCTCAGGCGCTTGAGGTCTGGGGTCCCCAGCATGGCCCACAGGCTTGGCCCTCCTGGGCCTCCAACTTGTGCCACACACTGGCCTCCAGGTCCCTAAGTCTGCCTTCCCTCGGGGATGCAGCGCACCTGCGCCTGAGGCACCGGGGACCAGGCGGAGGAAGGGGCCACGCGGTGGCTTGCCAGCACTCACCGAGGCTCAGGTTTCATCCGCAACATCCACCCCCAAAAGAGAAGGGAGTGGAAGAAGGTTCTAGAACTCAGGGCCGGGCTTGGAGGCCGGCTGGCCCCTGGTTCCAGGCCTGTCACACAGCTTGGGCAGCCCACGTGGGCACCGGCCCCAGCCCCAGAGACCGTGGAGCTCAGTGCTGTCCCCACCCTGTGCCCCTGGATGGATCTCCCCCTCCTGTGGCCCTGGGAGTGTCACACCCTGTGCCTGGACCGGATCTGCCGACCTGCCCTGCGGCTGTGCGGGTGTTTTGGGGCCAGAGGCTGGAGCAGCGGGATGGGCACCTCCCGGAGCCTGAAGCCACATTCCCAGCCTTGCCCAGCGGCCCCGGGCTCAGGCGCCCCCAACCCCGTGTTTCTGCCTGTGTTCACATTTCCTGCTAGGCCTCCTGGGGACCGGCTGCAGTGCCAGGGCGGCGTGTCACGTGCGTGGCGAGTGTGCGGTGGCAGGGTGAGGGCTTTGTGTCCGTGTGTCTGTGTGATGTGTGTGCCTGGATGTGTGTCACTTGTGTATGATTCTTGTTCACGTTGCGTGCCTGCATCGTGTGGATTGTGTGTGTGCTGCATGGGTGTGAGGCAGTGTGTGATTGGTGAGTGTTGTTGTGTTTGTGTGGTGTGTATTGAGTGCTGCCTTATGTGTGTGCACGTGGTGTGTTGGCACGTGTGTCATGTGCATCGTGTGCTGGTGCTGGAGGTGATCTGCACTGTACGGGCAGGTGTATGATGTTTAGGTGAATGTTGTGCATGCGTGTCTAGTGTCTTGGAGTGTATGTTGCCTGGTTGTGTTGAGTATGTTGGATGTGATCGTTGTCTGTGTTACACTAGTATCACGTGTAGGTCGTGTGTTGGTGACCTGTGTTGTACATGTGCTTCCTGTGTACGTGTCGCATCTGTGACCGTTGTGAGTGTGGTGTGTGTGTTTCCTGTGTGAATGTGTGTTGTGCGTATGGCCCACACCCTCCCTGTCCCGAGTCACTTGGGGCCAAGTTTAGTGACTGAGGTCCTGTTCGTCCTCCCTCTCCAGGAGCCCCGCCGGTAGCCAGGCTGGCCGCCCCGGGCACCCCGACCCTGGGCCCTGCTGGGTGTCAAGGACAGAAGAGGACCCAATACCCAGCTGCCCAGCCTGCCCCTTGCCCGCCACCACCCCATCAGGGTTGTCCCGGCCTGAGACTCAGTGCTCTCGGGGATGCCCCCGGCCAGCTCCCACATTCTGTCCACCCACGGGTTCCACAAGGCGAAGGCCATGGGCCTGAGCACAGCCAGCAGTGGAGCTACAGTGCCTGGCAGCTTCAAGACATGTGGGGCTGGTCCCACAGGCCACCTCAGAGTGGCTGTGAGCTGGTGCTAGCTCTGCCATATGCTATCCCCTGCCTGTCACTGAGGGAGAGACAGGTGGTGCTGGGTGGGCACTTGGGACAGGCAAGCGTGTCGGCTGGTGCCAGTCGCATACAGGTGGGGAGTGGTGTGAGTGGGATACCTGAGGCCGGGAGGGTGGGGCTAGCAGAGGCCACTGTGGTGGCCGGATGCAGGGAATGGACTCTCGGAGCCCACTGGGGTTGGCTCATGCCGTCCTTGGCGGTGGCAACACAGTGCGGGGTCTCTGGAGATCCCAGCTGCAGCCTCAAGGGTGAAACGCCGCGACGTCCCAAAGGGGCCTGGACCACCCCGCTGGCGCCTGCTCACGTGGTCTCTCCTCTCTCCCCAGGATGTTTGACGAGCGGATTTTCACAGGTGAGTGGGACCTTCCGCCCCAGTGAGGAGTGCCTGTGGTGAGCCGATGTCACCTCAGAACCCGTTCTCTTGGGTCTCTCCCCTGGGCTGTGGCCTCTGTGTCCTGGGACAGATGGGGGCCCTGGGCTCCCGGTGCCCGTAGACCGGAACCCTTCCACTTCAGGGCGCCCACACGGGCTAATGCCGTGAGTCCCTGCGGAGCGCCGCACAGCTGAGTTCTTCTCCGAGCTGTTAGCTTGCTGG
Source organism: Ctenodactylus gundi (assembly GCA_004027205.1). Taxonomy (NCBI): domain Eukaryota; kingdom Metazoa; phylum Chordata; class Mammalia; order Rodentia; family Ctenodactylidae; genus Ctenodactylus; species Ctenodactylus gundi. Next base: position 32,717 of record PVKB01002013.1, on the reverse strand, counting down.
TGGTTTATGTTGTTGGGACAGCCTGGCCACGTTGTCAGGTTGCCCCAGGTGGGCTTGAACTTGAGACCCTCCTGCGTCACCTCCCGGAGTGCTGGGATTACAGGAGTGCACGACCATACCTGGCTAGCTATCTTTAAATATTTTATTTCATTTTTGTGGTGCTGGGGATTGAACTCGCAGCCTTCACGTTGAACTACATCTCCAGCCTCATTGTATTAAACACAGGGTCTCACTATGTCACTGAATTGCCAGGCAGGGCTTGAGCGTGCGATCTGCCTGCCTCAGCCTCCCAGAATGATGGGAGTACAGGCCTGTGCCACCGGGCCCAGCTCTTTCTTAAAATTTTAATTCTCACCAGTCCTGTGTGGGTGGGTCTGTCCCCACGTCTGGGTACAGATGAAGGAGCTGCCCAGCAAAGGGGCGGATGTGTGGCCCCGAGCCCCGGCCGGAGCCATGGGCACGCTGTGCCAGGGAAGCTGCTTTGGGATCTCGGGCCAGGTCTCACGGCCCTCGGTTTCCACATCTGTGTAATGGAGGTGACGAGAGCGCCTTTCCAGCCAGGTGTGGGGGCGCAGGCCCGTAGTCTAGCACTGTGGGAGACTGAGGCAGGAGGACGGCAAGTTCGAGCCCAGCCTGGGTGACTTAGTATGTCCCTGTCTCACAGAAGGCCTGGGTGCAGCTTAACGTGATGGCCTTGAGTTTAATCCTTGTACAGCAGACAAAACAAAACAAAAGCCACCTTGCCCCTCCCCCCATTCCTGGCGTAATCAAGTGGGACCATGATGGGGTGATGGGTCCCGTGGGAAGGCCGTGCCCCGGCTGCTGCCTCTCCTGTGGCCCCATCTATCCCTGCTGGCGCGGGGCCACTGTTCGGGCTCCCAGGCCCCATTCCCGGAGCATGGCTGGACAGTGTCCACAGGAGGGTCAGAGGTCAGGCCCCATGCTGGGTGCCCCAGGAGCGTCAGGGCCCTGCACGGGTCCTGACTGACCTCCTGGCTCTCTCCCCTAGGGAACAAGTTTACCAAAGACCCCACGAAGCAGGAGCCAGCCAGCCCACCAGAGGACACCTCCGCAGAGGTCCCCAGGGCCACGGCCCTGGACCTGCCTGGGACCACTAGGTAAGGCCCTGGCTCTGGGCCGAGGCGGGGTGGCCACCTCGCACAGGCCCCCAAGTTGTCACACACGGCACTGCCGATGCCCACGGTGGCCCGGGAGACGCACAGGGAGGAGGGGAAGGACTTTCCCACGAGTCCCCTCACTACGGACTGAGCGGTGGCACCTCTCACAAGCCGTCCTGGAGCCTTGTGTGGGCCAGCTGCCTGCCCTGAGCACTGGCGCAGCCCTCCACCGTCGCTGCCTCCTGCAGACCCCACCAGACCCTGAGCCCCTTGGAAATAAGACAGCTGCTTCCCGGCATTCCCTGCCCTGCCCCTCCTGGCTTCCTTTGCCCCTAGTCAGAGCCCACGGTTCTGATCTCACCCACGAAGCACCCTGCAGGCCCCTGTGCTAACTGGGGCTCCTAAATGCCCCCGCCCCCCAGGCCCTGAGCACCCAGCTGGGGGACAGGGACTGCCCAGGCCGTTCACACAGAGTGGGCAGCAGGCAGATGTGCCCAGGGGGAAGGGTGTGGGGCTCTCCCTTCCGCAGAGTGGGAACGGCATCCTGGGGACCTGGTAGGATGGCCAGTGGGCGCTCTGAGCAGCAGCTGCCCGGGTGCCTGGCCATGGAGGCACAAAGCCGGGCAGCGTGGCCCTGAGCGAGGTGACACCAGGCTGTTTCCTGTGTTCCGTTCCTAGGTCCGACCAGAGCAGTGCCTCCGAGGGCTGTGGGCCAGGTGAGAAGGGGCAGTGCCCTGCCTGGCATGGGGCGGGAGGGTGGGAGGGGCGGAGGGCAGGCCCACTCAGATCTCAAGCCTGGAGGACTTCCGGCACTCCTCTGCCTTGTGCTGCGGAGCAGAGCATGCTGGGAGCCCCGGGGAGGGGTGGGTGGTCGGCCCTGGGTCTTGGTGGTCCCACTGCCTCCTGTTGTATGTGAAGAGGCAGCGGCCCTCCTCTGTGAGCCTCAGAGTCAGCTCTTAGCTGGGGACACCAGGTGGGGCCTCTGGACCCTCTGCCGCCACCGTGGCTGGACGCTGAGGGTCTGCCATGGCTATTCCTCGGGGCTCACTGATAAGTCCTAAGCCTGAGAATGTTCTAGAATAACTGGCCCTGCTGGCCGAGTTCCTGCCCCTAGGCCTGACCAGACCCTCCCTCCTCCACGCAGGAGCCTCCGGGGAGATAGCCATGCTGAGGCCCATCAAAATCGAGCCCGAGGACCTGGACATCATTCAGGTCACTGTCCCAGGTGAGGGACTTATGTCCGAGGGCTGTCAGGCCCTGTTCCCCAACCCTTGGCCCCCTGACCCTGGCATTGGTGGGGTTGCCCATCTCTGATGGGAGCCATTGATCTCGGAGGTCACCTCCCTGGCCTGGTCCCCTGGAATTTGTAGACCCGGAGAGCGGTGAGGGCAGTAGGCAGGAAGGGTCTGAGCTGGGCTCCAAGCCCTGAGCCAGAGCCTGACTTTCCACGTCTGGAAAAAAGGCGTGTACCAGCCAGGTGTGGTGTGTGCCTATAATACTAGCACTCTGGGAGGCTGAGGCAGGAGAATCTCAAATTGAAGCCCAGCCTGCCTATCTTAACCTTTTGACCCTGTCTCAAAAAAAAATTTAAAAGTCTGAGACTGTAGCTCAGTGCAAATGCCCTGGGATCAGTTCCCAGGACCAGAAAAAAGAAGAAGGGGTGGAGCTGGGTATGAAAGAGCAAGTGTGTAGTTAATCCTGCACTCTGGGAGGCTGAGGCAGGAGGATTGCAAATTCAAGCTCAGCCTGGCAATTCAGTAACCTAGAGATACCTGCCTCGAAGCAGAGAGTAAGATAAAGGGTTAGAGACAGAGCTCAGTGTGTGTGTGTGTGTGTGTGTGTGTGTGTGTGTGTGTGTGAGAGAGAGAGAGAGAGAGAGAGAGAGAGAGAAGAAATTGGAAGGGCGGAGCTGGCGAGCCACCCACCCAGGCCCGGCCTGCCCCAGTCACTCCGAGTTGTCCCTGCAGACCCCTCGCCCGCCTCTGAGGAGATGACGGACTCGCTGCCCGGACACCTGCCCTCGGAGGACTCCGGCTACGGGATGGAGATGCTGCCGGGTAAGGGACGAGGTTCCCGTGGGGGCCCCCAGGGCCGTGGGGTGCTGCCCGGTGCCCCTCGCTCCCCGTGGTGTTGAGCAAGCACAGTCCAGTCTGAACGTCCCTTAGGGAAAAGGCTGTGGCGTGCTCGGTGTTCTAGGAGGCCGAGACAGATGGATCGCAGGTTCGAGCTGAGCTTGGGCAGTTTAGCGAGACCCTGTCTCAGAATAAAATAAAATAATTAGCTGGGATATAGCTCAGTACAGAGGCCCTGGGTTCGATTCCCAGTGCCTCAGAGAAAAAGAAAAGAAGGCTTGAGGATGCTGGAGGAATGGCACAGCAGTTAAAGTGCTTGCCCAGCAAGTGTAAGGCCCTGGGTTCGAATCCCCGGCACCACATAAAGCAGGACACGGTGGCACATGCCTGTAATCCCAGCACTCGGGAGGCTGAGGCAGGAGGACTGACAAGTCCAAGGCTAGCCTGGGCTACAGAGCAAGACCTTGTCTTCAAAAAGAAAGAAAGAAAGAAAGAAAAGAAAAGAAAAAAGAAAGAAAGAAAAAGCAAGCGTTGGGACCACAAGAGTTTGGAACCACAAGAGTTTGGAGCTTTTTATTTTTATTTCTCAGTACTGGGGATTGACCCAAGACCTTCACACTGAGTTATATCCCCAGCCTTTATTACTTTCAATTTCAAGACAGGGTCTCACTAAATCACTGATTTTCCCAGGCTGGGCTTAAACATGTGGTCCTCCTGCCTCAGCTTCCTGGGGTGATGAGATTGCAGGCCTGAAAATTTTTTTAAAGAAGTACTCGCATATAGTTGCTGGGCTGCAGCTGGGAGGGGACCTGGGTCCTAAGGGCCTTGTGTTTCCCGACAACTTACGGCCAGCCGAAGCCGCCTTTACACGATGTTGTTAACTCTTTCCCTCATGAAACAGTGTTTCAGGTGGGGAGTTTCGCACTTGAGACATGGCGTTGACCTCAGAATGCTGGGGATTTGGAAGCATTTCCTGTTTCAGGTTTTCAGATTAGGGACGCTTATGCCTCCCAGGGCTGGACTCCTTTGAGAAAACTTTCAGCAGACCCACAGCTTTCCCTGGCTCCCTGTGTGGGTTAATCTGTTCATTTATTTAATAACCGTTCAGGGGGCACTTCCTCTATGCCAGATTCTGGGCAAACAGAAGCCCCTGGAGGCTGATGTCCCAGCACAGAGGCACACGGCAGTTCCAGCAGGGTCAGACATGCTGTGTTCTATGGGTGACCCAAGCCAAGAGAGGAAGTGTTGGGGGCAGGAGGGAATGCTTGTGCTGGGACTTCGGAGGCCAGAGAGGGCCTCCTGGAAGAAGTGACATTGGAGAAAGTCCCGAAGGAGGTAAAGGAGGTCACTGTGGATATCAGGGAAGAGTTTCCAGAGGCAATAGCATATGCAAAGGCCCTGAGGTGGCACCTGTGCCTGGCATATCCGAGGAAACAAGGAGACCTGGGTGATTGCAGCAGAACAAGGAATGGGGCAGGAAGTCAGAGAGGTGAACGGGTGGGCTGTTTCAGAGCAAGTGACCAAGGACAGGGCTAGAGGCCTGACTCTTGAAGGCAGGGAACCACCGGGCATTAGGGCTAATGTGGGAACAGGTTATTTCAAGATGTAATCTGACCACCCGAGTTGAGAATAGCCAGTATGCGGGTAGAGAGACAGACAGGGGCTTCTGCATGACCTAGCAGGGATGATGGCGGGGCAGGGTGGTCAGAGCAGGGAGGGGCTGAGCTCAGCGTGTTTTGTTTTGGAGCTTTTCTGTGCTATTTCAGAGATGCTCATAAACACACCAATTGCAAACCGTTGAGACACGCAAAGCTGAATGAGTCCCAGGGACTGGAGGGATCGCAGCACAGATAGAGCACAAGGGTCTGAGTCCAGCTCCCCAGCACCACATAGACACGTGGCCACCCGCGCCTGCAGGCCCAGTGCTCAGGAGGCAGAGGCAGGAGGATGGCCGTGAGTCCAAGCCCAGCCTGGCTAGCTTAGTGAAGCATGCCTCACAAAGTGAAGATAAAATAAAAAGCCCAGGCAGAGCTCAGGGGGAGGCCTGCGTCACGGCCCAACCCGCTGTCTGGAAGAGAAGTGCAGAAACTGGAACTTGGAGGGGGTGAGGGGGTGTCGGACACATAGCCAGCGTGGCCAGCCTCAGGCCTTCCCACTGGGTGACGCTGCGGGAGCGGGCTGCGTGGGCCTCCCGGCGCGGGGCATCAGTGGGCGCGGGGCAGGGGTGCCGCAGCTGGCAATCACGTACGCTCAGTGGTACATGTAGGAGGCCCAGGGATCTAGTCCCAGCGCCACAGGAGGGGGAAAACAGTGACCAACAGTGCTCACAGAGCATTCTACAAACACGCTTCTCCGTGGGTGTGAAGGCCGGGTGGGGACCGAGCCAGTCTCGGGTGGCGCGGGGTCGGAGCCCACTCAGTGTCCAGACACAGCATGCCTGGTCCAGGCCCGTGTCTCTTATCTCACAGGCTTGGGATTGGAAGTGTTTCAGATTTGGGAATATTTGATATATATATAACGATACTCTGGAGATAAGCCTCAAGCCTAATGCAGAAGTCTGTGGGGTTTTTGATTTTTTTGTTTTGTTTTGCTTTGAAACACAGGATCTCTCTGTGGAATATAGACTAGTCCTGAGCTCAGTGTAGCCCAGGCTGGCATCAGACTCATGGTAATCCTGCTGCCACCACCCCTTCAGTGCTGGGATTAAGGGTGTGTGCCACCACACCCGGCTTTTGTGGTAATGGGGATTTGAAGCCAGGGCCTGTGCTTGCTAGGCAGGCGCTCAAACCACGAAGCTACGTACCCCTAGCCCCAATTTTTATATTTTGAAGGTAATTCTATACACTATTTCTCAAGTGCCAGCATTTTGCCTGAAATCAGGTGTAGAATTTTCGTAGTGATCATGTACACAACTCGGGAAAGTTCTGCTTTACCCGGGTGTGGTGGCACACAGGTGTAAGCCTGGCTCAGGAAGCTGAGGCAGGAGGATTGCACAGCTGGCGCCAGCCCAGTGATTTGGCAGTACCTTGCCTTGAAATAAACAGAGCTGGGGATGTAGCTCAGTGGTAGAGCACTTGCCTAGTATGAGCAGGGCTCTGAGTTCAAGTCCCATGCTGGGGAGCAAAGAAAAATTTCAGAATTTGAAGCAGTTGGTGTTTGGAATTCTGGCTTAGAGAGGAAAGAAAATGGGGAGTTAAAGAAGAACCGACATACAGGACTCAGATAATGATGTTATATGAAAAGGCAGGTGCAGTGATGCCAGAGCGCCGGCGTGGTCCCGTGGACCGGGGGCGGGACTCTCACCTTGTCCCGAGTCCTTCTCTGTGTTTTTTTCCCACACCATGTGTTGCATGAAGCTTTTCCTGGGGTATGTGTGCGAACACGCGCCCACCCCCGTAGGGCTCAGCGGACCCAGCGTGGAGAGCCCGGGGTGGCCTGGGTGGCCCAGAGGAGCCCAGGAGAGAGGCTTCCCCTGCCAGCATAAACAAGCCACTGGAACATGACTGAGAGGGCTCCGATTCCCCGGGGCCAGACACAGGCGGAGGTCTTTGCCTTCTGGGAGGAAGCGAGGGAGACAGGGAGAGCGAGAGGGCGGGGCTCAGAGCTGGTCCTGGCACACGTTGGTGACCCAGCGCTCTGCAAGGCTGAGGCAGGAGGAGCTCACAGGAGCTGTGGCCTGAGCAGCTGAGCGAGACTCTAGCTTAACATAGGACATGAAAGGCCTAGACATGTAGCTCCGTGCAAAGGCCCCGGTCCAGGCCGCTCAGGGAGCGCCGGAAGAGGCTGGGCAGGGCCAGCGGAGGCCAATGATGTCACTCTCTAAGGTACCATGTCACCTTGAAAGCCACCTGAGTGAGCGCCCCGGCAGCCCGGGAATCCTGGCCAGGATGAGGCCCTCGGCCGGGTGCACAGTGGTTTCTGCACAGGGCACGATCAGCATGGAGGAGAGAGGCCACTGGCCGGTGGGCGCCTTTGGGGGATCTCCAGGCAGGACTGTGCAGGCGCAGGCCTGTTGTCCCTGCACTCTGGGAGGCTGAGGCAGGAGGATCGCGAGTTTGAGTCAGGGCAGCAGTGACCTAGGGAGATCCCAACTGAAAATAAGGAAGGAAAGTGGGTCGAGGGTGGGGTCAGTGCGGGGGTCCCCGGGCTCCGTCCAGGCACAACCCAGAGAGACAGACGCCGAAGACGCCGGAGCCCCGTGAGGCTCCCAGCCCCGTCACCGTGCTGCCGGCGCCATGGCTGTGGGAGGGAGCAGGCCGCACCACGCACCCTGTCGCTCGGTCCCCTGGAGTCTGCATGCTTGCCCCCTGTTTCCTGTGCTGCTCACTGGACTGAGTACAGCCTTCTCACACCTGACATCTCAGCCTGTGTTTGGATTTGATTTGACCCGAGTCCCCCCCAAGTTGCCCTGGCTGGGTTTGAACTCGTAGTCCTCCTGCCTCAGCCTCCCAGAGTGTTGGCATTACAGGCCTGAGCAGTTACACTGGGTTCTGGTTTTTTCTTGTTTTATTTATTTGTTTGTTTTGTTGTCAGACAGGTTTTTGATACGTTGCCCAGGCTAGGCTTGAATTTATAATCCTCCTGCCTCAGCCCCCCAGAATACCATGTACTTGTAATTCTTTGGGGATGAAGACATGGTGTAACTGTCCAGGTGCAGGTGGATGTGGTGAGACTTGTCACCCGCCGTGGGGAGCGTCTAGGGGACTGTGAGGGGCCTCCATGCCCCCACTGCCAGAAGCCAGGCAGCCCTGTGGGGCGGGGCTCCCCTGGAGAACCATGGTAGCATTCCTACTGAGCTAGCATCTCCAGTTTCCTTTGACAGAGTAAGTAACAGGCTCGTCAAGGTTGGCCTACGCCCCCCAGGCCACACATCCTTGGGCTGGAACTTAGGTTCCATGACATCCTGTTTCTAGCTGGTGGAAAGCTGATTGTCCTGCAGTGTGACAAATGCCTGGGGTAGTCAGCTTACAAAGAGGAAAATTTTATTTCAGCTGCAGTTCTGAGCTCACAGTCACCGTCATTTGGTGCATTGTGTTAGGCTCTGGTGGTGAGGAGCAGCCACCATGGTGGTAGCACACGGGGTAGCAACACCACTCGCCTGTGACTGGTCTAAAGAGAGCAGGAGGCAGGGGTGGGTGTCTCACGGGACCTCCAGGGATGCATCCCTCGGTGACCTGGAGACCACCCTGGCCCTGCCTCCCAGGGCTGCGCAGTGCTGAGTCAGGTGTGGTGGTACAGTAACACCAGCATTCAGGAAGGCTGAGGCAGAAGCTCAAACTCAAAGCCCGCTTGAGCATTTAGCAACTTGGCAATTCGCAAGTCTCAGGGAAAAAAAGGCTTTAAAAAGAACCATGGCATCTCTAGCACCCCATGTGCCCATCTCCCTGGGCTAAGCATGGGGCTGACAGGGCCACCCTCTGTCCCTTCTTACTGGTGACTGACAGATGAAACCTTCCAGAACATTCCACTGTGTAGTGAAGTCACTGTGTAGTCCACGCTGGCCTCAAATTCATGGCAGTTCTCCTGCATCAGCCTCCCAAGTGCTAGAATTATAGGCTTGCACCAGAGTGGCCCAGCTAATACGGTGCTGGGGAGGTGAACCCAGGGCCTTGCACTCTGACCACTGAACTGCACCCCCAGCCCCATATATTTTTTAATGAGTGTGCTGGGGCCGGGACGGGGCTTGGGGTTGAGCCCAGGACTTTTGCACTGAGATGCAACCCCACACCCCTTTTTAAAATATATCACAAAAAGGGTCTTACTGAGTTGCCTGGGCTGGGCTGAGACTTGGAATCCTCCTGTCTCAGCCTCACAGGATGCTGGGGTTACTGGTGGGCACCGTCACACCTGGCTGGGGCTGCTTCTAGAATTCAAAGTGCTCAGCGCACGGGTGAGCCCCAGCAGCTGTGTGTCCCACCAGGCCAGAGCCGCCTGTCAGGGTCCCTGCAGCCCACCCAACCCAGTGCAGCCCGCTGTCTCCAACCTTTCTCAGGCTCTGTCCCTTTGGCTAAATCACAACAACATTGCTGTTTGATGTCCTGTCTTACAGAGGATGGAGATGTCTTTTTAAACAGGGTCTTACCCTGTAGCTCAGGCTGGTCCTGAACTCACTGTGTAGCCCAGGCTGGCCTCAAACTCACAGCAATCCTCCTGCCTCAGCCTCCCCAGTGCTGGGATTACAGGCATGTGCTACCTACCATTCCAAGTTTATGTGATGCTGGGGAATTGAACTCAGGGCCTTGTGCTTACCAGGCAAGTGTTGTAACCACTGTGCTATTCCTCTGTGGCCCAGTGCAGAGTGGCCCGGAGCTGGCCTTGGGGTGCAGGTGGGATGATCTGAGTGCTGTCATCACATGGGACCCTGGTGAGCACCTCTGAGGACTGGGGCTCCTGAGGTACTGTGCTGAGCCGCAGAGTACTGTGCTCCACCTCTGCTGGCCCCACTTTGGCCATGTGGGGTCCAAGACCCGGCACCTGTGGTTTCCCATCATCCTCTGCTCTCTTGCAGACAAAGGCCCCAGCGAGGACACACGGCCGGAGGACAGGCCTATGGAGGGTGAGCCCTGCCCTCCTCCCACCCCCACCCCGGCCCTCTCCCCGTTACCCTTGTCCTGAGGGCTCCCAGGGGGGCAAAGGTCACTCCGGTCAGAGGTCCCACCCTCCCGTCGGCACACCGCGTGGCCAGGCTTGGGTCTTGCCTGGTGCACACCCTGTCCTTTCCATGGTGCTCTCTGGCCTGGTGTCCCTGAGTGAGCACCGCCAGGCCCAAACAACCAAAACTGGCGTGTGCCTGCAGCAGGGCTCAGCCCTACTGCCGAGAGCCGGGCGGGAGGTGGGGAGGCCACGGTAGAGTCCGTCCTGTGTGGGAAGTGTCTTCCTGGGACGGAACAGGTGGCTGTCAGGGGAAGGTCCCTTCCCCAAGCCCAGCCTGGTGCGTAGATCCATGAAATATGAGCGGAAGTCCCGCTGCCACCTGGGTTGGCCTCCGGTGGCACCTAGAGAGACCCACGGTCATGCCAGGCCTCCTGGCCTCGACTCTGGGGCACCGCCACCCTCCTCCCTTGCACTGTCCTGAGGCCCCGCTGTAGACAGGCCGGCGGCTCAGCAGGGCGCCCTCTCTCTCCAGACAGCCAGGGCGACGTGATCCGGCCGCTCAGGAAGCAGGTGGAGCTCCTCTTCAACACTCAATACGGTGAGCTGGGCGGGGCCAGTGTCAGGGTTAGGGTGCTGGTGTCAGGGCGGTTGCCGCCTGGCTCCGGACACCCCACCCTCCCTCCTGCCCCCTCGCTGGCTCGCTTGTTCCCGCCTGCCTCAGCCTCAGGCAGGGATGCTGCTGGCTAGTCCACCCGGGTGGGCACAGTCGCCAGGTCCTCAGGAGACTCACGGCAGGGACATCCTTGCTCTAGAACCCAGGACAGGTGGATGAGGTGGCTCGCACTTGTCATCCCAGCCGTCGAGTGGCTGAGATCAGAGGATTCCAAGTTTGAGGGCAGGGATGTCGCTCAGTACAAAGATGGTGGCTCCAGTCCCCAGTGCTGGGGGCAAAGTCCAAGGCTGGACAGAGAGGGGGGAGGGGAGAGGGCCGCCTGTCGCGGTCAGTGTTGAGCTCCCACGTCTGCAGGAGCCGGGCCATGTGCTGGGTCCGCACATGGCCTCGTCCCAGGATCCCTGGGCTGAGACCCATTGCACAGGTGAGAAGTGAGGCACAGAGCTGCGGCCTGTGAGCCCTGGGTGGGGCGGGGCATGGTCCTGAGCCATTCAGATGCTGCGTGTGTGTGTGTGTGTGTGTGTGTGTGTGCGCGCGCGGTGCACGCGCATGTGTGTTTTCAGTACTAGGGATTGAACCCAGGGCCCTTGTACTGAGCTACATCTCCATCCTGTTTTGAGACAGGGTTTTGCTAAGCCATTAAGTTGGCCCCCCGGCCTGGGCTTAAATTTGTGATTCTTCTGCCTTAGCCTCCCAGACATATGAGCCACCAGGCCAGCTTAGAGGTCGAGGTTGGCAGGGGACCCTCTGGGGGGACCCTCTGGAGGGAAACATGAGAACAAGCGGCACTGGGGTGACCCCACCCCGTCCCGGCAGCGGTCAGCGTCTTCTGTGCTGCTGGGGCCTGGGGACACTCGCCTGGCGTGGGCTCTGCGGTCCTGCTGGCTCGAGTCCGTGTTCCCCGCTCTGTGGCTCTTTGACCTCAGAGGCGTCGCATCCCCCAGCTGCCGATGGGCGGGCATGCGTGCCCTCCCTCGGGAAGGTGCACAGGGTGTATGTAGCCCCGGGTGCAATGCTGAGGTCGCCCTGCAGCAGCCATATCTCCACAGCCAAAGCCATCGGCATCTCGGAGCCCGTCAAGGTGCCCTACTCCAAGTTCCTCATGCACCCCGAGGAGCTGTTCGTGGTGGGGCTGCCCGAGGGCATCTCGCTCCGCCGGCCCAACTGCTTCGGTGTCGCCAAGCTGCGCAAGATCCTGGAGGCCAGCAGCAGCATCCAGTTCATCATCAAGAGGTGAGACCCGGCTGGGGACCTGGCCTCGCGGCAGAAGCAGCGCCACACTGCTGGCTTCCCCCTCCCCGGATTGCGAGCGTCTTTCTGTTCTGTTTGTTTTGAGATGGGATCTTGCTAAGCCACTAAGTTGCCCAGGCTGAACTCTGCCTGGTGGTGCTCCTGCCTCAGCCTCCCACAGTGCTGAGACTACAGTTCTGCACCACCAGAGACCTGTGACCTTTGCTTGGTGGCACCCAAGTCACAGCCCCGCTTGTGTTTTGCAGGCCTGAGTTGCTCACTGACGGCGTGAAAGAGCCTGCCGCGGACAGTCAAGGTGCCCGGTACAGGGTGGGTGTGGGAGGGCCACGGGCCTGCCCCCTCCTGCCTCCTCCATCCTGTCCTGCCCTGACACCCCCTTGGCCAGTCCCCCATTGGGTTTGTCCCCACCAATGCCACCTGAGTCCTGAGAGGCTCCTGCTTACCTTGGCTTCTCTCCCCCGCCCCAGAGAGGGATTCCGGGGACCCTCTTGTGGACGAGAGCCTGAGGAGACAGGGCTTCCCAGGTAAGGCCGAGCACAGGGTGAGAGACCCGGGGTGGGTGGGGTGGCCTGCCACTGGGCCAGACTGACCTGCAGGAGCCCTTTGCAGGCAGGTTGGGAAGGCTAGTTTAGGAGCCAAGGTTTGGGGGAATTTGTTCGTTTTTGAGATTAAGGTCTTGCTGTGTGGCCCAGGCTGGTCCTGAACTCACTGTGGAGCCCAGGCTAGCCTTGGACTCAGGAAATCTGCCTGCCTCAGTCTCTTGAGTGCTGGGATTACAGGCGTGTGCCACCACAACCAGCTTATGTGATGCTGGGGAATCGAACCCAGAGCATTGCACTTGGTAGGCAAGTGCTTTAACCGCTGTGCCATTCCTCCAGCCCTCTTTTTTGTTGTTATTTTGGGTTTTTTGTGTATGTGGGTTCCACTAGGGATTAAACCTAGGGCCTTCAACTCTGAGCTACATCCTCAGCCCCTTATTTTTTTTGCAACTGGGTCTCACTGAGTTGCCTAGTCTAGATTTAAACTTGCCATCCTCCTGCCTCAGCCTCCTTGGGTGCTGGGGTTGTAGCTGTGCACCCCCATATCCGCCTCCTCTGCCCCGATGTATCAGTTAGTGGGGAAACAGGAGGTCGGAAGTGTGCCCGGCGGGCGTGGCGGCTCCCAGGAGACCTAGGACCGGCTGGGCCGGGGCAGGAGACAGGGAAGGAGGGCCAAGAGTACCTGGAGGTAAAAGTCAGTTTCCTGCCTCAGCCTCCCAGGGTAGGGGGTTACAAGCATACACCACACCTGGCTTTTTTCTTCTTTTCTGCGGTCTGTACGTAGACCGCACAGGCACTGTGCCGCCAAGCCTCAGGTGGTCTCTTGGGGGCTTATTTCCCAATGTGGTGGCTTTTCGATGTCAACTTCATTCCCACCCCCTCGCGGCTGTTGCCACAGTGTGTGCTCTTCCCGGAGCAGCCTGTGGGTCTCTGCCAGGACCTGAGTGAGCTCCTGGAAGACCTGGAGAGGCCGCGTCAGGGCTGCTAGGGGCAGAGAAGGGGTCCCCATGGGTAAAAAATCACGTTCCTTGAAAGTCACCAAGTGCCTTTGAATCTAGCAGCCTAAACCGTGATCGTTTTCACTTTGCAGAAAACTTCGATGCCAGGCTGTCGCGGATCGACATCGCCAACACGCTGAGGGAGCAGGTGCAGGACCTGTTCAACAAGAAATATGGTGAGCCGGTGGGGGATGGGGGGGAGGCCGGCGGCCTTGCCTGGGTTTTTGGATTTTTTGGCTTGTGACAATGTCTGTTAAATGGTTTTGAAATTGTGTAGTTTAGGGTTAGGGTAGAAAAAAATAAAAAGAAATTGTGTAGTGGTCAGCACTCTGGACCCTGAAGCCGCAGCCCTCCCGGGTGCTGGGATGCAGGCACGCCCCCCACTCCCCCTTCGCATGTGCTTCTTGCTACTGTGCGCTGGTGACCTGGCACTGAGTAAGCGGATGCAGCAAGTCGGGCGCCCTTTCCGCGTCTCTGCCTTTCCGACACCAGGGCCCATCGAGTTGAATTCTCCCAAGGACTGGGCTGTGCGGCACGCGCTACACTGCGGGCAGGTGGAGGGCAGCTTTCAAACGGCAGCAGGGGAGGGGCAGGGGGAAGCTCCAACTTCTGTCAATCAGCAGTGGCGTTAGAACCCGATAGGAGCGTGCTGGCTGGAGGCGGGGCTTCACGCTGCTCACCTCCTGCCCGCCCCTCCTCTGTCCTAGCAGCCCAGTCCTTCCAGGGCCGGGGACTAGCACAGGTCTGTGCTTGGGGGTTGGGGACCCTGGATCTACGGGACAGTGAAGAATTATTTTATGAGCTGTGCAGGAAATGCACAGGCTGGCCACAAGAGTAACTGGGATACTCACTTTTTTATTTCATTTTATTTATTTATTTATTTTGAGACAGGCTCTCCCTCTGCAGTCCAGGCTGGTTCTGAACTCACTCTGTAGCCCAGGTTGGCCTCAAACTCACAGCAATCCTGCCTCAGTCTCCCAAGCGCTGGCATTACAGGCACGTGCCACTGTGCCCAGTTTAGGCAGTGCTAGGGAATCAGCCCAGGCCCTTCAGCTTGCTAGGCAAGCGCTTTAACTGCGGAGCTATTCCCCAAGCCCCATTTTAGACTGGGGTCCTGGAAAGGCCTCTTCAAGCAGAACTGAAAGACAGTGAGGATTTATCAAGAGGATTGCGGAGGAAGGACATTCCAGCTGAGCTGGGAAAATAGCGTGTGCACACACCCTGAAGTTTATCCTAAGAAAGGCTGGAGTCTAGTGTAGAGTACTGGCCTCACGTGCCAAAGGTTCTGTGCTGCAGAGGCAGACAGCACGCTCAAAGGCCTGTCTCAGCTGAGGGGTCAGGTCTCCGTGAAAGTGTCACCACAGGAGTGTGTAGGACAGGAGAAGTACGACGCAGCTGACTTTGGGCAGCATGGCAGGCAGGACTGGTAGTGTCCGAGGCCCAGCGGGAGGACGGCCTTCAGGGGTAGCTGGACAGTTAGCAAATCAGGGAGACGCTGTCACAATCCGAAGTCGCCTGGAAGTGTAGCTCAGAGGGCGGCCTTGGGTTCAGTCCTCTGTACTCAAAAGAAAAAAGTCATACTGGACAGCCAGAGGCAGAGAGTAGATGATGGTCGCCGGGGGCTGTAGGTGAACATAGCTTTTTGTTTCAGAGAAGTGAAGGTTTTTCTGGAATGATATGGTGCTAGTATTAGTTGTATAACCTTAAAAACGATTGAATTGCATAAGAGTGAATTTTATGGATGTGACATGTAGGTATTTTAAAAATAGAATGGAACACTGGCTAAGAGTGGCAGGAAGAGACAGAAACTCACCTGGCTTCATTTAGGGCACAGATGGGTAGTTTCCTGGGAGCCAGAGCAAAAAGGGAAGTAGGGTCAGTTCTCCAGTTCCAGAATCCGTTAGATAGAAATGAACTTACTGCACCCAAAAGTTCAGCTGTTGTTACTCCTGGGCTGGGTCCTGTGAGCCTCCTGCCACAGGGCACAGTAAAGAGTGACCCACAGTGCCAGGGTGGGGCTTTCTACACACCCTCCCTGTGGAGATGGAGCTCCACCCCTGTCTGGGCAGGGCTCCTGTGGTTGGCACCATCTGGGTCCGACTTCTGTGGGCCGCAGCTGGGCCCTGGGCATTCTCATTGGCGGGTGGCATGCAGGGTGGCCAGGCCGACACCTACATCCCTGCAGGGCTGCTGTGACCATTGCTGCCATCGTGACTTTCTAGCAGGTGCCCAGTCAGCTGGGAGATGAGGTTCTGGCTTGGGGACAGAGGGTCAGCATGGCAGGGCCCAGGCAGCTCCCATCCTGACATCCATGTGTCTAAATGTAATCTACCCACTCGGTCCAGGCTGGTCCTGAACCAGGGGTAGGTGGAGCCCCCTGGGCCATGGAGTGTTCAGCGTGTGGGATGGGCCAGCTGTGCCATGCCCACAGTGCCCAGGCTCGGGAGCGCACCGTTCTTGTACTCTGAGGATGAAAAGTGCCAGTCTTCTTTCCCCCAGAGCCAGAGCCTCGCTCCCTGTCCACAGCAGCCCTGCCCAGCACAGGCTTCCACGTGGGGCCCCTCAGGACTCCCTGCACCCCCCAGGCCCACCCGGTGCGCCCACCCACAGCGCTTCCTGCCAGGGGCCTTTCACAAGCAGGCTCTGCATAACCCTCTGCGCATGTTCCGACCCCGCGTATGCGTGCTCCTGACGCCCAGGCCTGCCCCTCCCTCCCCAGGGGAAGCCTTGGGCATCAAGTACCCGGTCCAGGTGCCCTACAAGCGCATCAAGAGCAACCCAGGCTCTGTGACCATCGAAGGGCTGCCCCCAGGCATCCCATTCCGGAAGCCCTGCACCTTCGGGTCCCAGAACCTCGAGAGGATCCTGGCCGTGGCTGACAAGATCAAGTTCACAGTCACCAGGTACTGGGGGTGGGAGAGGCTCCAGTCCACCTGCCCTGCCACCACTGCCCTGTGTCCTGGGGGCCTGGAGAAGGCCTGCCCCCAAGGGGCCAACCTGGCACCACAGCCTTCCGAGCCGGGGCCTCATGGATACCGAAGACATCACTTGCAGGCCATGGAAAATTATCAGCTTAAAAACCGACCTGATGCCATGTTAGATATCTAGTGTGCCCATCCTTCTGGTGAGGGTGGGAACCGCCCCTCTCCCTGGTGGCACTGAGGACAAGCCCAGGGCCTTCACACAGTGCGGCACCCCCAGTCCAGTTCGCTTATATTTTTGATGTTGAGATGGAGTCTCATTGAGTTGCCCAAGTTGAGCTCAAACTTGCAGTCTTCCAGTCTCAGCCTCCCAGCGTGCTGGGGTGACAGCCTGTGCCACCGGGCCTGGCTTGACGTACAGATTCTGCTGTGCTGGGTCGGGGTGAGCCCCATGTTTCTAACCAGCCCCAGACGAGGCCAGTGCTTTGGGGCCCAGGGATGACCGCCTGGTATCCCCGGCTCCCCCTGAGGCTCCCTTTCTCTGAATCTTCTAGGCCTTTCCAAGGACTCATCCCAAAGCCCGGTAAGTGGTGTGGCCGTGGGGCGCTGGGTGTGGGGAGCTGCCCAGCCCGTGGGGGTGGGGTTCTAGGGTTGGCTCTTCTTTTCCCCTCCTTGCTCAGGTTGAGAGGGAAGGCGTGGGTCGCCCAGTTCAGCATGAGGGGCTGGCCCGGCCATGTCCCCCCCCTACTCCCCATGATGGGGCCTGTTGACTCAGTGAATGGATGAGGCTAGTGGCAGGTGGGCTGCTGGCCACAGAGCGAGGGTGTCTGCCTGGGGACTGAGCCTGGTGGCAGGAGATGAAGGCGTTGTCACACCTTTCCTGACCCCCTGTGATGTGCCTGGGCCTGTCCAGGGCCTGCATCCCCCTAGCTCTGTAGAGGCTGTTCCCAAGGAGCAGGGCGGCAGGACTCTGGGAGGAGTTTGGGGGGGCCGTGCATGAGCCCGCAGCCCACGTAGTGGGGAACAGGAGCCTGTGGCCTCGCCACGGCTCGCTCGGAGATGTCGCCAGCCTGTGCGCCTGAGGCACATGCCGGTGGCGCTGGGAAGGGGCAGTGGTGGCAGTCGGGGACGGGGTATTCCACTGTCCCACCTGCCACAGTTCACCTGAGCCACGGCTTGCTCCATAGGTGTCTGGGAGGGGCAGGCACTGCCCACATATAGGGCCTGGGGAAGGGGGCGAGGAAGGCAGCTGCTGTCAGCCCAGGGACGTGGGCGTGGGGGGCGGCAGAGGCTTTCTGGAGAGCACGGGCCACCCGGCCTCTGAGGGGGGAGAGGGCAGGTCTGGCTAGGGGGAGCAGAGGGAGTAGGCCACTGAGGCTCTTGGACCCACAGACGCATTTTTCAGAGCCTTCAGCAGCACAGAAAGGGTCCCACTGGGTGTGGGAGGGCCTGTAACCCCAGCACTTTAGAAGGCTGAGGCAGGAGGGTCACAGGTCTAAGTCCCACCTGGGCAATTTAGAGAAAACCTGTCTCAAAATAAAAAGTAAATAATGGACTGGGGACATAGCTCAATACAAAGGCCCTGGGGTCAGTTCCCAGTGTCACAGAAAAAAAGGAAGAAAGAGGAAGAAAGGGAGGGGAAGGAAGAGAGGAGGGAAGGAGGCCGTGGCTGGGGACCCTGCTCACCAGGCCCTGGCCTGACACCTGCCGCAGTGCCTTTCCCGCGTGTCTCGGAGGACACAGGAGAGCCGGGTTGCGTGCTGGGCCGGGCTGCCCGCGGTGACCTCAGGGGGGCCTCTTGAGGCATCTTCGAACCTACGCAGTGGCCTCACAGAGCGGGCACTGCGACTCAGCCTCTCAGTGACAGGTCCATGCCGCTAGGGACTGTCCCCGGGGGCTGGAGGAACAGCACAGAGGTTAGAGCACTTGCCTAGCAAGCACAAGGCTCTGGGTTTGAGTCCTCAGCCCCACATAAGCTGGGCGTGGTGGTGCACTCGTAAAGTCCCAGCACGCAGAAGGTTAGGCGGAGGGTTGCCATGTGTTGAGGCAAAATAAAGACTGTCCCCGGCTTGTGGACCCTTAGATCCCCCGTCACCAGCAGAAAGGCCAGGACAGGCTCTCTGTGGAGCTGCCCTCAACCCCATGACAACGTTGGGGGACCTGCCCATCGCCGGCTCCCTGACCCCAGCCTCCTCTGTGGCCTCAGACCCGCCTGGCTGTGGGCTGATGCGTGTCAGTCTGGTCCCGGTCACCAGCCTTTGGGTCTCAGGTGTTGGCCTTGGATGGTGTCTGTGCCAGGCGGCACTGTTCCTGTCTCACAGCACCATAGGAAGGTGACGCGGACGTCCCTCTGTGTGGGAAGGGGCCACACGGTGGTCCTGTGCGCCCAGCTCTCGAGAGGTTCCCTGGGACCTACCCTGCTCCAAGGGCATGCCCGCGTTTCAGGGGGTTCTGCTCGCAGGAGGGCGCCCCTATGGCCTGTGGGTGTGGCTGCTGTGGCTGCTGTGGGTTCCGACCGTACTCTGTTCCCCGCTCTTAATTCTGTTTTCTGACACAGTTTCTCATTAAGCGGCTGGATAGCCCCAGCTGGGCTGGACGCGCGTCCTCTGGGGTCATGGCTGGGGTGTGCCCTCTTGTCCTGCCTGCTCTCTGGTTCCCCTGTGTGCACAGGAGCCCAAGAACAGGCCCCTAGGCCCGCTCAATACGTGCCGGCTGGTAGGCCTGAGGGAACACAGGCCAGAGGTCCTGGCACCGCCCTCAGGGACAGACCTGCCACTGCCTCCTCACCAGAGTCACCAGAAGGACTGACTCAGACAGGCCATCCTGCTGGCTAGAAAGGTGTCCTGACTCTCAGGGACCTCAGGGCATCACTGGAGGTCACCAGGCTTGAGTCCTAGCTTGGGAAGTGCTTTTCCCAGCCTCTCCACCAGGCTGGCCTTGATACCTGGCCAGGGCTGTGAGGGGAAACAAGTGGGAGGCGGGAACCCTGCAAGTTTCTTCGTCCAGAAGCACTGGGCACATGGCGGGTGGCAGCCTGTGGCTATGTACCAGCTGGTTGAACCAGTACCAGCTGGTTCAAATCCTGCCCCATCCCCCCCTGCATGTCTGCCTCCCTGGCATCTGGGTTAGTTGCAGAGTGGGAAGTGCTGGTGAGCTGCAAACGATTGTCCTCTGCTGTCCCTAAAGAGTGCCTGTGAAGTCCTTGGCTGGGGCCAGCACAATGGGAGGCTGACAGTTGCTCTCAGGCTCCCAGAGCTTGGAAGGCCACCTGGGGGAGGTGGCGCTGATGCAGGCGGCCCTTCCTGCTCCATCGGCATACTCAAGGTTGGGCAGGCACCTGGCAAGACAAGAAGACCAACTTGAACTTGGACTGAAGTGGGAACAGTGGGTGGGATTTCAGTCAGGGGAGCTGTTGGCTGGACTTCCTGAGATTCCAGAGTCGGTGCTGGGCAAACCCAGCCCTGATTGGGGGGTGGGGTAGGGACTGTGGTCTGCAGGGTGACAGGGCCAGCCCCTGACCCTCGCAGGGCCACGGAAACCCAGGCTTCACCCCAGGGCTCCTGAACATAGTTGGCTCCTCCTCCCCCATACAGAGCGCCTGAGTGAAATAGAGACAGGGCCAGAGAGGCAGCGGGCTGGGCACAGCCTGGGAAGTTACCCAGCTTGTGGGAACAGAGGTGCACCAGGGCCAGGGTCATAGCACCCCAGCAGGGCCGGGGAGGGCATTGCAGGGCCACTTGCTGAAAGAAGCGGAGCCAGGACTCCCGGGCACTTGGCACAATGCACATCCCCCAGACCTGGGGGCTCAGGCAGCACAATCCCAGGACTATGAAGTGGCTGCCCAAGATATGTCACTGTGCCCAACGACAGAGAACAGAAACCGTCTGCCCATGTGGCTCCCACAGAACACTCTAGTGGGTCGTACAGACCTAAAGAGAATTGAAAATGCAGGCCTCGGGCAGCAATCTGGGAAATGCAGAAACCCAGCAGCCCATGCGGCCATTGTTTTGGGGTTTTTTTTCGGTTTTTTTGTTTTGTTTTGTTTTGTTTTTGCTAGGGATAGAGCACAGGGCCTTGGCACTGTGAACTTGTGACCCCCCTGCCTCAGCCTCCAGGCCTGGTTTTACGTTTCTCCCACGTTTTTCTCTAGCATATTAATTCTGTATCTTGCCATCTATCTTTCTATAAATTTACACAACACATTTAACCTTACAATGTAAATGTGTTCCCGTGTCCTTGGGATGCCTCCTAACATTCCCTGATGAGGCTGTAGCAGTTTTGTGACCACACTGTCCCCCACCTGCAGACATCTGAGTATCATGGGCACCTCAGCGTATCACACGATCTGCCAGGTAACAAAGCCTATCATGTTGTCATGTGTAATCTCCCCCAGTAACTGCGTTTACTCAGAGAGGTTCAGGACCTCTCAAAGTCACACGGTGTCTTGCAGAGTAGGGCCGAAAGTTTTCTTTTTTGAGATAGGGTCTTGCTCTGTAGCTGAGGCTGGTCCTGAACTAACTATGGAGCCCAGGCTGGCCTTGGACTCAGGACAATCCTCCTGCCTCAGCCGCCTGAGTGCTGGGATTACAGGTGTGCACCGTCACGCCTGGCTTTATATGGTGTTGGGGAGTTGAACTCAGGACCTTGTGCTTGCAAGGCAGGCGCTCATACTGCTGCACCATGCCTCCAGCCCCAGGATTGAGATTTTCACCGAGTTCTTTTCCCATTTTGCTCTGGAGCCTCCACCGGGCTGTAGTCCTCTCACGCTCCACGTCCACCGCCTGGGGCCCTTGCCCCGCCCGTCCTTGGCTCTCTCGTGGGCACTGGTGGCTCTCTGCCGCCCTCTCCTGGCCGCCAGCTTCCACTCTCTTGGTTCCGCCGGCTCCTGAGTTAAGGCTGTCGGCTCCGCCTTTGGTTCGTCTTTGGGTCGTGTCCTGGGGTGACAGGGGTACCACGCGGCCGCTGGGCATCAGCCGGGAGGCCACAGAGCGGGCGGAGCACCGGCCCCGAGACGGGCAAGTGAGAGCCGGCGGTCGGGGACAGGGACAAGGCCCGTGGAGAGTAGCCAGGAGGGCCGGCTTTACACAGGCCGCAGGAGCGAAGGCTGCGGGACCTGCGGGACCGGCGGGGGTGGGCCAGGGCGAAGGCAGAGCCGGAGCTCAGCGGGGCAGCCTCCTGCCGCCTGCAGCCCTTGGTCCCCAGCGTGGCCGCGCAGGACAGAGCAGAACGTGGCCCCTTCTCTGCTCCTGGTGACCCAGCTGTGCTGTGCCCGCTTGCCTGGGCTCCCCGGAAGGGGCCGCGGTATGCGGCGAGAGGGGCAGACCGGCTTCCTGCTCTCCTCTTGTTTAAAGCAGAGGAGATAAGCAGGAACCAAGAAGGCAGAAAGTAGCCACTACGGTGGGTGCTAAGCCAGGCTCGTGGCGCAGGCCTGTCATCCTGGCACCCTGGGAGGCCGAGGCAGGAGGATCACAGTTTTGAGCCCAGCCTGGGCAACTTAGTGACTTAGTGAGACCCTGTCTCAAGTTGAAAAACTTTTTAACATATGGGCTGGTGATGTAGCTTAGTGTGAAAAGCCTGGGCTCCATTCCCAGTGCCCTAACAATATGGGGATAAAAGCATTATTTTTTAAGAATGTAAGAATTTAGAACTATGAGATAGTGAGGGGTGGGAGATCCCCAGTGGTAGAGCGCCTGTGTAGTGTGCTGAGACCTGGGATGCTACCCCCAGTGCCACAGAGAGAAGAATGAAATAGCCAGCGTGCCGGGCAGCGGAGGCGTGAGGTCAGGGCCGGCCTAGACTGGGGTGAGGCCCTGTCTCAAGGCAGAAAAGGGGGCCAGCCTGTGCGTAGTCCCGGGGTATGTTGTGGAAATGCAAACAGTGGGATTGCTGTGGAGGGTGTCAGGTAGAGGGCATCAAGGGCCTAATCAGCATTTTGTCCTGAGCAGCTGGAGGAGCAGAGTTCCACATCCTGTAGTGGGGACAGCTGGGGACAGGTCCAAATGGCTGGTGTGGGTCAGCCCAGCTGTCATGCAGGGACAAGTACCTGGGAGCTACAGAATGCATTTAGCTTAAGAACTGGCCACAGCAGGGAGCAGGGGTGAGTGAGAGCAGCCAAGGGTCCAAGCGAGGGCCTTGGTGACTGCAAAGGTGACTCGTCTTAGAAGCAGGTCACCCTCCGTAACTTTAAGGCTCCCCAGCCCTTGGAAGGACCAGGCCACTGGGACAGGTGAGCCAGAGCAGGTGGCGAGTGTTGAGCAAAGCCCTGCCTCCTGTCACGCGCTCCTGCTGGGACCTAATGCCACTGTTGATGGACCGGAGGCGGGGCTTACCTGCCATTGCCCCTCCCCCTGCTGCTGGCCCTTTCAAAGCTGTCTTCCAGCAGCCTGCTGGGGACAGGGGCACCACCTGACTGGAGAATGGCCTTCCCGCCACTGGCCCTGGTGTCCAAAGGCCGAGGAGCACTGCCCTAGAGAGTGGCAGCCAGGTGGGTGTTGCCAGGTGGTCGCGCCATGCCCACAGAGTCAGGGCATGGGTGGAGGGGGGCAGGACGGGCAGCTTCAGCCTAGAGGGTACCAAGTCTGTTTGTAGAGGCAGCAGGCAGCAGGTTGCAGGCTCCCCAGGAGGACGGAGGGTTATTGGGGTCAGGGCTACAGAGGAGGGCTTAAAGATGGGGGGACCACCAGAGATGGGTGTCACGGTGCACACCTGTAATCCTAGCACTCTGGGAGGCCAAGGCAGGAAGATGGCAAATTTGAGCCTAGCCTGGGCAACTTCGTGAAACCCTCTCTCAGAATTTAAAATAACTCTAGGAGGCTGAGGAAGGAGAATCCGGGTTTGAGCCAAGCCTGGGCATCTTCGTGACTTAGCCAGACCCTGTTTCAAACAATAAAAAGGGGCTGCGATGTAGCTTAGTGCAAAAGCCCAGGGATTCAGTTCCCAATGCCTCCCCAAAAAAGATGGGTGCATGATGCCATAGAGACCTTAGAAGGGCCAAGGCCACTGGTCACCCTGAGGCCGAGGCTTGGGGAAGAGCGGGGGCCAGGCAGAGGCCCAGAGGCCCAGTCTTGGCGGTTGAGTACCAGGAGACGGGACCTTCCTCCCATACCTGGCGTCCAGGAGACAACCCACCATGAGTGGGCATCTCCCTGGCCAAGGTGGAGAAGCAGTCACCCAGCACTTGCTGGGTGCCCCTGTGCCAGGCCTGGTGTCGTGGGCTTCCTCACGTGTGGTCTCCAGGACAGCTCATGACACGCATGGGTCAGGTAGGTAGGAGGGTGGCACGCAGCTGAGCAAACAGAGGGCGCAGAGCTCAGAATCATCCCGGGTCTGTGACCTGCAGAGGGCACTGGTGGGGGTGGGGCAGACAGCCAGAACCTGGCATCACCCTGATCCAGAGACTTGGAAACCCCACGGTCAGGCTTTCTGTTGTGATGCGGGAGGTTGTTTAGGCCTCTGAATTACAGAATGAGATCTGCGTTGTCATGTTACCATGGTGACCGCACTTTGCCCACCCGGGGTGGACAGGAACAGGGGAGATGGGCAGGTGGGGCGCCCTGCCCTCAGGCTGCAGGTGGCAGGGCCCAGAGAGGGGTGGGCTTCAGAGCGGGTCTAGAGGGCCGTGGGGTTCTGGAAGAGTGATGGGGGCTCTGGTCCCCAAGGCTGTGTGCAGAGGCTGTGCAACCAGGGACCTTGGAGCAGAGTCAGGCAGGTCATGACCCCCACGAGGGTGGAGCCGCAGAGAAGCCCCAGCCAGAGCCCGCCACCAGGGGACCCGGAGCGCACAGGAGCAGAGGGCGGGGGTGTGGGGCTTAGGGCCAGGAAGCCGAATCCAGAGTGTCAAAGCAGCTGGGTTCAGATGTGGAAACAGATTAGGGGGTATAGACTGCACATGTGCGTGCGCACGCCTTGGGGTCTGTCCCAGGGACGGACAGGCACACACACACACACACACACACACACACACACACATGTTCATGCACAGAGCTTAATTGGGAAAGCAAAGCTCTTGTGGACCATGCCAGGGGCATCAAGGAAACAACACTCCAGAGCCTCTGTGTGTGTGCACGCACGCGGCGTGTGGAGTCCGGTGCTGGGGATGGAGCCTGGGCTTCCACGCTGACAGCCACGTCCCCAGATCATGCTACAGGTCTTGCTAGGTTTCCCAGGCTGGGCTCAAACTTGTGATCTCCTTGCCTCATCCTCTCCAGGGGGCTGGGATTACAGGCTGGCACTGCTCAACATGGCTGGAACTGTTCTTGAGTAGTGATTTGGGCAAAAAGAAAAATAAAGCCCACAAATAAAATCAAAAAGTATCCTTTTTTTGATACAGGGTCTCGCTGTATAGTCCTGCCTGGTCCTGAACTCACTATGGAGCCCAGGCTGGCCTTGAACTCACAGCAATCCTCCTGCCTCAGCCTCCCAAGTGCTGGGATTAGAGGCGTGCACCACCACACCCAGCTTATGTAGTGCTAGAGAATTGCACCCAGGGCCTTAGCGCTTGCTAGGCAAGTGTTGTAACCACTGTACTGTTCCTCCAGCCTCAAAAAGTATTTCTTAAGCCTTGGAAGGTGGTGAGCTCCCTGTCAGTAGAGGCAGTCAAGCTGAGGTTGGGCAGCCACTCCCCAGGGACGCCACTCCCCGCGGAGATTGCTGCAGGAGAAGAGGACGGGGCTTTTCCAGCTGGAGCCACCTGGGTCTGAGACTGAGCCCCTCCCATGTGAGTGGCAGCACTACAGGGGGAAGGGTCCCTTGGGCCGGGGCCTCAGTCGGTGGTGCGTTGGGCTTCCCCCCACCCCCAGCGGATCCCCTTGGCTCTGCTGCCCAGCCCCACGCTTCCCCATGACTCCCCTCTCATCTTTGGGGAGCACAGAGCTTCCGATCCCCCTCAGGGGAGCCTCCCCGGAGCAGGCGCAGGCAGCGCCCTTCCTGTGGGTCTTCCCAAAGCCAGCTCTGCCCACTTGGCCTGGTTTTCTACTTGTAAAATGGGAGAATGGCCAGTTCCATGTCACCCCTCCCAGCCGCCCTGGGCCCAAGGTCCGGGGCGGAGGAGCAGACTATCGCCCAGGACGGCCTGCTAGACCCTGCATACCCTGCCTCGGCAGGCTCTTGTGCCGATGTCTGTGTGGCCAGGACCCTGAACACCCTGGTGACTGGGACCCAGGTTCCCAGTGGGCCCCGGAAGGATCTGGAAAGTCCCTGTGGTCTGCTGTGTAAACTTTCCACTTCTGTTTCAGCTGAGGAAGTTGGTCAGATTTCCTGCTGCTGATAAGGCAGATCCCTCTGCCCCGTGTTGTCTGAGACCCAGTGTGAGCAGCGTGGGTGTGGGGCAAGGGCCTGGCAGGAAGGGGCTTGTGCCGCTCACTGAGGGCACGAGTGGGCAAGGCCACGGCCGTGGTGCTAGGGCACAGTGCTCCTGGCACTCAGTAGGTACTGCGTGGTGGGCTTCCTGGAGAAGGGAACCTATGGCGGCCTGGATGCCTGTGTGGGGTTAACGTGTCTGCAGAGGGCGGTGGCAGGAGCAGGAACGGGTCCCTTTGCCCCCTCAGGGCCTAATTCTGTCATTTCTGATCTGTGTGATCTTGGCTATGTTTACTCTCTTTGGTCCTGGATAGGTTAACTCATCTGTGATCTTGATAAGTTAACTTACTGACTGATCTTGGGTAAATTAAGTTATTATCTCTGGGTCTTCATTTCCTCCAAGTCCCGTGAAACAGGGAGAGCCTCTGTGGTCCCGCCGGCTTTTCCCTGCCCAGAATCCAAGAGTCATCTCTGTCACGCACTCCTCCCTCCCAGCCCGGCCTCCTCTCTGCTCCTTCCATGCCCTCCCCGCCCTCTGACTCAGTCATGCTCACAGAGCTCAAAATAAAACTCCTTTCTCAAGTTTCTAAAGATATCGCCCTTCCAGCGCCAACCGCATGTTTCTTCACTTAATTATCTCTGCTTTTCTTTGTTAATTAGTCTCCAGTCCCAATCTCCCTCCTGCCCTTCCTGGGAGAGCGGGCATCCGCTGGGCAGCTGGGAGGCGGCTGTGGGCAGCACCCGCCATGCTGCGGGGCTCAGATTTGGCCAGGCCCCTCCTTTCTTCTGGGGCAGAGTAGGGAGCCCTGGAAACAGGAGATGTCAGGGGGACCCTGTCCTTCTGTGGGGCTCAGCCCGGCCACTGCAGCCCCATCGTGCTCGCCCCAGGCCTGCCCCTGGCCAGCGTGGAGAAGGGGGAGCTCAGGTTCTTGGACTTGGACAGGGGCCCCACAGATACTGGCCGGCAGCAGACTAGGGGGCGTGGGGGGGACTCTCCAGCCGCATTCCAGGTCTGTGTCCCCAAGCTGGCAATACGGCTGCTCAGGCCGATTGAGCACAGCGCTGCGGGGTGTGGTGGGTGCTCCGGGCTTGCACTGGGCTTGCTGGCCTGTACAGAGGGGCCTGTGGCAGAGCAGGAGGGCTCCGGAGTCTGCGACATGCGGAGAGGCTGAGCCCCCGGCCAGGCCTGCAGCAGTGGGCTGCAGGGTACAGGAGCCCCAGGGCCTTGCAAATGCTGGCACAGTCACCTGCTGGGAGCCAGGTCCTGGGTAGTGGTCACTGTTTTTCTGACAGGATGTTAAATAGTCCCAGGGCCTGGGGAGTCGACCCAGGGCAAGCACTTTAACCCCTGGTCTATGCTGTCATCCCCAACTCTGATTTCTTTAAAAGAACCCCCCCCCCATAAAAAAAAAAAAACCTGCCTCATAGAACCTGTATTCTGGATGTAGAGAATGAACACCTTGCAAAATGTAAAATACCTTAGGGCCAGGTGTGGAGGTGCAGGCCTGGTAGTCCCAGCACTCTGGGAGGCTGAGGCAGGCGCATCACAAGAATGGGAGGGGTTGGTGTTCTGTTGTTGTCATTGTTGTGCGGTATGTGTTGTGGCACCCACGGCCGTGTGCAAGGGAGGCAAGCACACTGTCACTGAGCTACATCCAGCCCTAAGTTCTATTTTTCTTAAGGTATTATAATAGGCACGTGATTGCCAAGAGGGGGCCTTTGAGTAAAGGCTATGCAGGGCCATGGAGGCAGGGAAGAGGCAGAGAACAGCAGCCGCCAAGGCCCTGGGGTCACCTGCCAAGGTGTTTGGGGAGGTCAGGAGGCGTGGTGGATAGAGATGGGGTAGACAGGGTAGGGAAGATTGCCTGTCTTAGTGAGCTGTTAGGCTGAGCACCTCTGAGCAGGGGAGAAACAGGATCCAATTGGGGTTTGTTTGTTTCTGTTTGAGTACAGGTCTTCACAGTGAGCCACATTCCCAGCCCATTTTTATTTTTGATCTTGAGGCAGGGTCTAGCTGAGTCCCCCAGTCTCCTGGGGGCTGGACTCCAACTTGCAAATCCTCCTGCCTCAGCCTCCCAGAGTGCTGGGATCTCAGGCCTACACCACTGGGTCTGGCTCCCTGGGGTGTTAAGAGGGATCCCTCTTGCCATGGATGGGGGGCAGACTGGGGAGGAGGGGGAGCGGCGGAGATCATGCATCCAAGCCCGGCCGCTGCGGCGGCTGTGAGGGTCGTGAGTCACCGGCTGGAGGTGTATTTTGTAGCAGGCAGCAGCAGAATTTGCTGATGCTGGCTGTGA
Source organism: Ctenodactylus gundi (assembly GCA_004027205.1). NCBI lineage: Eukaryota > Metazoa > Chordata > Mammalia > Rodentia > Ctenodactylidae > Ctenodactylus > Ctenodactylus gundi. Next base: position 4,957 of record PVKB01002013.1, on the reverse strand, counting down.
GAGGCCTCGCGGTTCGGGCTGAGTCGGCAGGACAGGACGAGGGTGGCGGGGAGGGGAGGGAGTGTAATACTAGTCTTGTGGCTTGTGGCATGTTCAGGCTGAGTATCCGCCCTGTAGCGGCTGAGTGCATAAATTGGGGTTTGGGGCAGCAGTGCAGGCTCGGGGTATAATTAAGAGAAATGAGTATGTGGGCGGCAGTCTGGAGCCCCAAACAGAGTGAGGGATTCCAGGAGAAGTGAGCCCGGAGTGCAGGGGCGTTTTTGTTTTTTGTTTTTTGTTTTTTTGGAGACAGGGTCTTGCTCCGTAGTCCAGGCTGTTCCCTGACTCATTATGTATATAGCCCAAGCTGGTCTCAAACTCCCAGCAGTCCTCCTGCCTCAGCCTTCTGAGTTGCTGGAATAACGGGCATGAGTCACCGTGCCCAGCTAATTTTTTTATGGTGCTAGGGAATCAAACCCAGTGCCGACACATGCTAGGCAAGTGCTCTAACTGCTGACCTATGCTCCCAACCCTTTAAAACATTTTTTTTTTTTTTAAATTTTAGACAGAGTTTCACCAAGTCGCCCAGACTGGCCTCAAAGTCACCCCTCCCCCGCCTCCGCCTCCCAAGTTTGAGAATTACTGGCACGTGTCCCCAGGCACAGAATGTGCCAACAGGCCCACTGAGGCCCAGCGGCCTGCAGAGGCGTGGTGTTCAGGCCCGAGCACTGCGGGCTTCATGGCGGAACACAGGGGCCTTGGGACCCAGGCGATCCAGGCCCTGTGCTGCTGCGGCTCTCTTCTGTGGGGTCACAGGGCCACTCAAGAGAAAGGAAGGTTCTCGCTGGGCCTTGGGGAGGTTGAGGGATTGCAAGTTCGAGCCCAGCCAGGGTAATTTAGCAACTTAGCAGAGCCCGTCTCAAAATCAAGAATAAAAATGAGCTCAGTGTCCTGGGTTCAAGCTACAATACCAGAAAACAATACCAAAAAACTGTCCAGCCTGGGCCGCAGAGCGAGACCCTGTCTCAAAAAAAAATCCTGTTAAGAGCCGAATGCGTAGCTCAGTGGCACAGCCTTGCCGTGCATGACCAAAGCCAAGCACCGGAGAAGTGAAAAATAAAAGTAAAAGCCTCCCATCCCCATGAGAAGCGCAGAATGGGTCCGGCTTAGGGCTTGGGTCAAGGTACTGGTGGGCCCCGCCCCAGCCCCACCCCCAGCAGAGCCCCGCCCTCAGCCCGTAATGACCCTTCCTCCGGGATCGTCCTCTCAGGGCAGTGGTGAGCACTGCCTCGGCCCAAGTGAGCAGGAAGAGGGGGCGCAAGGTAGAGCCTAAGCTCGGGGTTGGCAGCCCCTGTCCACTCTTTCCCTCCCACCCCCCACCCCGGAGCATGGCACCTGCTTCCCAGAATGTTGCCCACAGCTGCCCCGCGCACTGCCTCGGTGGCCGCCCAAGGCCCTGGCCTCCTGGTGGCAGAAGGCCTCCGGCTGTTAGAGACTGCTCGTAGAAATTTACCTGCCCAAACAAAGACATGGACATGGGAGGCATGGACGACAGGGTATGAGGCTTTAATTTTCTTTTTGCAAAAAGGGTGACCTTCCCACATACAAGTGGGGAGAGGCACACCGAAAACGTGGTGGGTACCAACCTAAATCCCTAGCTCCCAGGTCCCTCCCCCTGCCTTTGTTTTATTGGCAGGATTCACAGTCTTCCGGAGAAGATCTAAGGCATTGGCTCAGGGCCAAGTTCATCACAACATCATATCCTTGATCCCTCCTCCCCCCTTCCTGCCTTTGTCTGGTCACCTGATTGGGTATGGTGCGAAAATGTAAAGATCCGCCATCTTGAACAATGTGTCACTGCTACCGCTAGGTGATGCTCACACATCCCTCCCGGAGGCCGTGTCCAGCGCCCCGCCCAGGAGGGTAGCAGGTCAATATGCCAAGGAGGACGCCTCTGCCCAGCCGCCACTGCACCTGGGGATTATGAAGGGACCTTGGGGACCCTTGAGAGTAATTTACAGAGCTCTACCCCATCTGGAAGAGGCCTTGTTTTTCTTTCTTTCTTTCCTTTTTGAGATAGGGTCTTACTCTGGAGCCCAGGCTGGTGGTCCTGAACTCACTATGAAGTCCAGGCTGGCCTTGGACTCACAGCAGTCCTCCTGCCTTCAGGCTCCCGAGTGCTGAGATTACGGGCATGTACCATCACATCCGGCTTATGTGGTGCTGAGGAATCGAACTTGGGTACTTAGCTCTTGACTTAGGGCTTACTAGGCAAGTGCTTTAACCACTGAGCCATTCCTCCAGCCCCTGCAGCTTAAATTTAACTAACTTTTGGGTTTTTTTTTTTTTTTTTTTTTTTACCGGGAATTGACCCAAGACTTTATTCTGTGCTCCATTGCCAGCCCTTATTTATTATTTAACGAAGCCAATTTGCCCAGGCTGGGCTCAAACTTAAAATCTTCCTGCCTCAGCCTCCCAGAGTGCTGAGGATTACAGATCTGTAATCTGGGATTACAGAACTGTACAGCTGGTCAGGCCAGTTTAACTTCCTGTTGGGGACGGGGAGGCTTGTGCAAGCTTCAGGGTGGAGGCAGGCAGGTGGCCTCTGCTCCGACCCTAGGCAGCCAGTTCATACAAGGCAGGGACACTGTGGGTGGGCGTACTGTCCTTGAGCTCAGCCTGCAAGGAGCAGAGGATCGCACAGCTGCTCTCCGGCGCCCTCAGCAGCCCTGCCAGCCTGACTGCGCCCTCCACAGCTGGAGAGCATCTGCCGCACGCAGGCTTCAGTCTGGGCCTCACTAGCCAAGAAAGGCCCAGGCCACTAAGGCCCTTGGTCTTGGCCTCACTGGCGGCCTATAGGACAACCCAAGTATCGCCCCAGGCATGTACTTTAAAGTACGTGTCTAGCTGACCTTGGTTTACTGAGCCTGGTAGAGCTGGGCCTGATGGGAGGCTGAGGCAGGAGGATGGCAAGTTCAAACTCAAACTCAGCTGTTTAGCAAGATGTGGTTTCAAAATCAAGACTAAAAACTAGTGTGAGTAGGGCCCGGGAGGCGCAGTTCTTCAGCTAAAGCGCTTACTGGGGGCTGGAGGTACGGCTCAGTGGTCACTAGCACTAAGCACGCTGTCATCCCAGCACTTGGGAGGCTGAGGCAGGAGGATTGCTTTGAGTCCAAGGCCGGCCTGTGAGTTCAGGACCAGCCTGGGCTACAGAGCGAGACCCTGTCTCAAAAAAAATTATTTCGAGGCGCTGGAGGAATGGCACAGAAGTTAAAGTGCTTGCCTCGCAATCACAAGGCCCTGAGTTGCTTCCCCAGCACCACACAAGAATACACCAGGTTGGTGGTCATGCATATAATCCCAAAACTCGGGAGGCAGAGGTAGCAGATTGCCATCTGTTGGAGGCTTGGTTGGGCTATGTAGTGAGCTCAGGACAGCCTGGGCTAGAGTGAGACCCTGTCTCAAAAAACAACAGAAAAAGCTGGCGGAAAGGTGGATGTAGGTGGCATTGTGGGAAGTCCCTGGGCCCAATCCCTGTACCAAAAGAAAAAAAGTCTGGTTATCTGGTTATCTTTTGTCCCTGAGGAAAAATTTAGTGATCCCTGGGGCCAAGAGATAGAACAAGGTAAGAGCTGTCACCAGCAGGAACGGAGGAATTGCCCTGGAGGGCTTGCCCAGCAAGCGTCTGGCCTTCAGTCCCGACACCACTTAAGCCAGGGCTCCCTTGTGGTCCTAGCAGCTGAGGCAGGAGAATTGAGAGTTGGAGCCTGGAGCCCAGCCTGGGCAACGTAGTGAGACCCTGTTTCAAAGTAAAACATAACGAGGTCTGGGGATGTGTCTCATTGTGAAGGCTCTGGGTTCGATCCCTAGGGGGAAAAAGAGAGAGAGAAAAGAAGACAACATCCTGCTCTCCTGGGCCTCCCGGCTTGCAGAGGGGTGAGCACTCGGGCTGGCCCGCGTCTTCCTAAGTACCTCCTGTCGCACTTGGGCTGGGCTCTGAGCTTCTCCTGGGTGCTCTGGGCCTGTGCTAGCCTGCTCTTCTGGGGCATCGGGAGGAGTGGGCGGGTGGACGGATGGGCAGCTGCGGCCACGGAAGAGTGGCAGCCTGGCCTGGTGGCATAGGCCAGTGATCCTAGCACTCTGGAGGCTGAAGCAGGAGGATCCACAAGCGTGAACCCTGCCTGGGCAACTTAGTGGCTTAGCAAGACTCTGTCTGAAAACCCAAAGGTAAAGAGGAAGATTTGGGGCTACAGCGTAGAAGCGAACAGCCCAACTAACCAGGTGCCTGGAGGCGGGCAAAGGCCGTCCCCTCGGCCCAGGGACACCGACCACACGGGAGAAGCCAGTGCTGACCCCCGGTCCCGTTCCCTCCCACAGACGAAGACGACAACAGGCTGGGGGAGAAGGTGATCCTCCGCGAGCAGGTGAAGGAGCTCTTCAATGAGAAATATGGTCAGTGCCCTGTGGGGGCGGTGCCGCCCTGGGCCCCGCCTCTGCCCCAGCCTGCCCCGCCCACCACGCACCGTTTGCGCCTCCTGGGTGGGTGGGATGGCGGGAACTGGGTCCATCCCAGCGTTGCCCTTAAGAGGCCTGGCTTCTAACACTGCCCATCCCTTCCAGGTGAGGCCCTGGGCTTGAACCGGCCTGTGCTTGTCCCTTATAAACTGATCCGAGACAGCCCGAATGCCGTGGAAGTCACAGGCCTCCCTGACGATATCCCCTTCCGCAACCCCAACACCTATGACATCCATCGGCTGGAGCAGATCCTGAAGGCCCGGGAGCACGTGCGCATGGTCATCGTTAACCAGCTCCAGTGAGTGCTGGAGGGGGTGTGGCCACGTGGGGAGGGAGCAGGAGCGCCCCACATCCAGAAATCCAGCCTGCAGAACTTGTTTGGTTTGTTGTGCTGGGTATTAAACCCAAGGCCTTCACACGAAGCTACGGCCCAGTGCTTTTATGTATTTTTTTTAATTTTTAA